>OU026153.1:81208419-81471351 GCA_907269105.1 Volucella inanis
GCTAAGTGGCCTATAGATATAAAAGTTAACTACCAGTATTGAATAAGAGTCCCCGACCAAGAGCGGCAGAAACAAAAACCTGGCAGCAGGTAAAAAAGGAAAGTTAATATGGCAACGGACAAAACAAAAATTGTTAGTACCTCAATAAGCAAACCGAATACATTGACAAATCTACAGTCTAACGAGGCAGGTCCTACGGGTTCTGAAGAGGACCAACTATTGCTAATGAATGAACCCTTCCGAAGAAGGGATCGTTGCCACCAATAAGATCTGATACTACTAACATCGCCCTGGGAGCGAAGCACTTGGCTTCCTCAGATCGTACATGTGCAAGTGAGCCCATAGGAAACCCATTCAAAGGGATCTCACGTCTGTTGCAGTCCCCACCGAGCACTAAACAAGCTGAGCCTGAACCCGGCAACCAAGGAACTAAAACGCAGGTCCGAGAATTGTCGGGGAGGACACTTAAGGTAACACCGCCCAAGTGGAACCTACCTCGAGCGGGCATCGTAGATACCATAATGTAGTAGCTGCTATATAAAAGTGGAGAAGCAATCTGGATAGAGAGAAAAAGAAGTGCAAGTAAACCGTAAGCGTGTGAAAGGGGTTGCGAGTAGACAGAAGAACATCAACACGAAAGAGAAGAAAGGCCTAGCGAAACTCGAGGAGTCACTGGACATTATAGTTTCCCTTAAGTAAATATGGGACTCCTACAGATGTACAGACCAAGCCAAGAGACACTTGAGTCCAGCCAAGACAACACAGGCGGGCAAAACATACCGGAAGAAAGAATAAGGACAAATGCAAATGCTCGGCCTAAGAAATGGCTACCGTCAAGCTCATCTACGAAGGAGGCAGAGTAAAGGCAGAGGCAAACCTCGAAAAATGCTACGTCAAAATCCAGCCCACGAAATTCCAGCAGGAGCGACTCACCTCAATAAGTAGAACACAACGCACCTGCAATACACTCAAAATAGCAGGGAAGAACAGATGCTAAAAATAGGGGGTGGTGAAGATGGCCAGAATAGACCTGGTGAAACAAACCTCACCTATGAAGAAGACCGAAACAGCCAGAGGCATGGGATCCAGCCAAAGAAAAAGGAAAAAGAAGAAGAGCAGCCCAAGCCCGTCCAGTAGCGATTCTCATAAAACTAAGAGGAAAAGAAACGTACGCCAAAATATGGAAAGAAATCCATACGATATAAAAACAGAAATCAGAGCAGTACGGCAAACAAGAGCGGAAGATATTCTACTCGAATTCAAACAGGGTACAAGTAGAATTTCCGCACTGAAAAAAATACTCCACTACGGAGGCTCAGGTGACTCTACTGAAGGCAAATATATGAGCACAGAAATTAGTTCGTCATAACGCAAGAGCCCTACATGAATTGCTGAAAGATCCCCAAATAGAAATCAGAGTGCGCCATGTAGGTCACGCGCTGCTACAAGTGCTTCGGCTATTGACACCAGCAAAACATCTGCAAGGGCCCGGATAGAAGAAGCAAAGGACTTTGTTTCAGTTGCGGTGAACAAAGCCAAAAAAACATCAGAGTGTAAAGAGAGTGCAAAGAGCTACTTATGCTGCTGATATGATTACAAACATCATCCGCTTTGGAGTGAGATCCTTTATCCCTCATCGGATGAGAAGTATCAAACCAAAAGAAAAGTCATAGTACGACTCGAGCTATAAACAGGATGTCAGGGTTAGAGAAATGTGTTTTCGGTCTTATACCAACCCCACTGAGGAAAATCGAAAAAAGTTCAACGAGCCAGAACCGCCTGTAACGCCTTTCTTTAGCATGTGAAATTGCATAAGATCAAAAACTGGGTTACAAAATATTACAATTTCCGCATGGCAGTAAAAATTGTTGGTCGTTCGTCAAAAACATTATAAATTCTGCCTTATCTCTATCTCAACTCGCATTTACTATGGCATTCCAGCTGTCAGCTCCTTAGACAAGGTCAACCTGCTTGTTGCACATTTTGCGGCCAGTTCATTAGTTCCAGATTATGCTTTGCCCCCGTCTACACTTGGGTGCGTCGAATCTTCAATGGGACGAATACACTTTCTCACTCGTGTAGTAGCAACAGTACTCAATATACTCAATATACAAAAATTCCCTGGTCAAGGTGGTGTATCTTGCCTTCCTGGCAAAACAACGGCGTTAGCTGTTTCATCAATTCTACTTTTAAGGTTTCTTTCCGAGCAGAGAGAAAACAGCACTTGTCCAGCCCGTCCCTAAAGAAAGCCACTCTTTTTCCCTTTCTTCCTACAGACCCACTGCACTAACGACAAGGTTATGGAAACGCCGATAAGCCGTCAGCTCATGATATATTTCGAAACCCGAAAGCTTTTCAATGCCCGGCAGTATGGTTTTCATAGCAACAGGTTCACTGGTGATTTGATAGCATGTCTCACCGAAAAGTGGAACGAAAACATCAGCGATTTTTTATATATATTTTTTCTTATTAATCGATGATGCGAATTATATGCGAATGAAAATTGTTCACGGAACCGTAGCACTCAGACACAAGACTGGTCCATTGTGCTCCATGCGTTCCGACTGTCGACAGCACGCGGATTGGTACTGAGTTCAAACACTGCTTGAATTCGGTGTTCTAATAGGAACTAATATTTTCAATGTAGTTGCACTTGAATTTTCTAAGGCATTTGAAAATGTTTTGCATCAGGTTTTTTGTTGAAAATGCATACTTTTGGTATCAATGACTCTCTTTTTTAAGGTAATCTACCTTTCTAAACTTTCAACTCAAGTTGTCTTCAAATCTAATGTTCATAAAATAAATACTTAATGCTAATGACATTCTTTTAAATTTTCATAAATGATCTCTTATCTGCTACTTTTTATCAAATACATGCCTTTACTGACGATAGTACTCAGCTGACGACGTTCCGGTACTCACGTCCCTGCTCTTCGGGTGTAGAATGGGAACGCCAGCATATGTTAATTTCATTAAATTCCGACGTTAACAGTTTAACCAATTGGGGAACTATCAACAGAGTGGAGTTTAATGCTTCCAAAACTTAATGTTGCCTGCTGCCATTAAAGCGATATATAGGGTTTTCCAATAGGGACTTGACAACTTTGAATTTAATTTGTGAACGCACTCTTTTACTTATCATCAAAGTGTCATTGTCAATTTATTCAAAAAAACTCAACATTTTCATCGTGGTAAAGTACACTAACGAGATACGTTCTCTGATTGGGTTCTGGAGAAGATGCACCAAGATAATGGATTTCATCGCAAAATCATCTTCAGTGACGAAGCTCATTTTTGGCTCAATGGGTTCGTCAATAAGCAAAATATGCGTTATTGGTCGGGTGAAAACCCATATGTGCTTCAACAAAAAATAACTGTTTGGTGCGGTTTCCATGCCGGTGGCGATATTGGGCTAAATTTTTTCATCGACGATAACGATCGTAACGTTACTGTGAATGGTCAGCGTTATCGCGCCATGATCACCGACTATTTTTGGCCCGAATTGGAAGATATGGACTTGGACGACATGTGGTTTTAACAGGATGGTGCCCGCGGTGGCCATATGAACGAAGTCTAGTTCCATTCATAAATGTTTACCCTTCTGATCTGGCCCCAATATATAAGGTATTCATCCGCCCAAAATTGGAGTACAATGCCCGCACCTGCTAGATAGGATTCAAACCCGTGCGATAAAACTCATAGGTGATACTCGCTATGAATGCTTATTGGTATACCCTCAAGCCCGCTTTCGGACGTACTCTGAATGATTTGTTCGTATGCCGTACAACTCGGTTATGGAATGTTTTCTATTTCCTATTCATTATAACTTTCAAACATTTAAGTCAATGTATATCTGTATACCTATTTTCTTCCTTCCTAATTCTACTTCGCCCGTACTATGTACAGACATTTTAAGGGTACTCAAATCCCTTGAGCGCGCGCTAATTATAAAAAAAGATCCTTTTAAGAAAATTTCCACAGAAGTCGAACGGCTGACAACCCGCTATCACAATCCATAGTCGATCTGAATGCGAATATAGTAATCATAAGTGAGCAGTATAAAAATTAGAACGGTCCTGGCTGGTTTGCAGACACCCTCGCTACAGTTGCTATCCTGCACACAATCGGGGTCTCCATAAAGGCCCATGGCGCAGAAAGGTACTATGTTTGGTGGAAATGCGAAGGTGTCACGATAGTTGGCTGCTACTTAACGCCGAGTGAAAGTATCAGCGAGATCCGAGAAAAGCTAGACTGTCTCGAAGTCATCGTGAGAGAGTTTGAGGGTGGATTCCTGGTTGCCGGTGATTTCAACGCTAAGGCCCTAGAGTGGAGAATGCCTACTACGGTTTTACGAGGAAGGCAAATACTTGAGATGACCGCTAGACTAGGGCTTAATGTCATGAATGTAGATAACACATCACCCTTCCAGTGACCAGGATATAATGAAACGCTACCTGATATAATCAGAGGCGAAGGACAAGGTAGATGGTCAGCGGGCTAAACCACGAGCTTACAGCTACAATAGAGGGAGAAAAAACAGCATCATAGAATCAACTATGCAGCTCATACTCCGAACATGTGATGCATCGATGCCTTGGGCCAATAATTAAAAAGAACTCAAAAAGCCGGTGTATTGGTGGACGGAGGAGATTACTGCACTCAGGAGAGAATTATAGACGCAAGGTTACTAGGGAAAGGAGAAGACAAGCGGAAACCTCAAAAGGTGTACTGGCGGACTACAAACCTGCTAGATCCGAGCTTATGAGGATTATCAACGACCATTGGGGAATAGGCTACAAAGTTTTTATGAAAGAACTGGGAGCACAGACAGTCAACCCTACAATGAACGCGGAGAAAGTGAAAAAAATACTGAACGCACTATTCCCGAATTACCCTGTTAGGGTCATCTCCCCTTTCCCAACAACAAAAATGTTCACCGCAGAGGAATTAATACTGGCGGTTAATTCTCTCCAGAACAACAAAGCCCCTGAACCCTGGTGCTGAAAATCGTCGCCAAGACCTGTACTCAGATACTGCTGAGTATGTATAACGACTGCCTCAACGAAGGAACATTCTACAAGGATTGGAAAACACAACGTTTAGTGCTCATAAGCAAGGGAAAAGAAGACCCGGATGCTCCTTTAGCATACTGACCTTTGTGCATGCTAGATTCAGCAGGAAAACTCCTTGAGAAGATGTGACAGCCCCGGCCAGGCAGCATCCAGAGAGCCAGTGGTCTATCTGACAGACAAGGACCAATCGAGGAAGTTGTCAGGGCAGCCAAAACCACCTGGTCGGGAAACCACTATTCGAGATGAGTCGTCGTTCTGGCAGCTCTGGATGCGAGAAATGCCTTCAACTTGGCTAGGTAGGAAGATATGCTGAACGTGCGGGAGAACACCTTTAGGATTTCTCAATATCTCCCATGGATGATGAAAAATTAATTCCACGACCGACAGACAGCTTCTTTATGACACCAACATAAAATGAGATCACTGGAGGAGCAGCGCAGGGCTTAATCCTGGGACCTGATCTATGGAATATCTCATATGATGGGATCTTCCGCATGGAGATACCTGAAGATATCTTCCTAGAAGGTTGCTCAGACGCCATCGGCGCGGTAATAACGGCGAGAGATGGCCTGGATGGAAGACCAAGGCCTAAGCCCAGTAGCAGAGAAAACGGAGATAGTCCTTCTGACCAGGAGGCGGACCCCAAGGGTTATCGAATTCCAGGTAGGGACAGAAGTAATTACCACCAAAGAGGCAGTGAAGTACCTTAGAATTTCCATAGACTCATCATAAAGGATTCTTCGTTAGCGTTGAATTCCGGGTAGGACAAGAAGCGTGGTAGTATGTATACGCTTTAATTCGAAACTCACTTTATGGAAGCAGATTAATTCCGCTTCGGAAAGAGTAGCAAAGATCACCTCATTACTGAGCAAACTTATGGCGAACATTGGAGAACCAACCAACCAACGGCATCTTCTTATGCCTGTCACGCACGCCAAAAATACAAAAAAAAGGCAGGCGTTAAGAGAAGAGGAGCGCTCCTACCGTAAGTTTTCGGAACCGGCTTGATATCCTAACAGCTGAAAAGAGATATTCTCAGCAAACGGAAGTGGCACAGTAGGTGGGATGCAGAAACGGGAAGAAAGTGGACAGCTCGATTTATCAGGCATATTGCCGCATGGACAGAATGCAAACACGGCAAAGTGAACTATTACACCACACAGTGTAATAAGAAAGAAAACGACACCACTCTGTAATAATTGTGATTTTGAACGTACATATTGTTTCCATTTGTGTGTTTGTTTTGATTCTTTAGGGAATGAAAATTAAATGAAAAGTTATTCTTATGCTTGTAAGTAGTCAACGTTTTTTGTGCGGCCGTTTCTTTGACAACGAGTGAGCAGGCCACATACAAGTATCCACTATTTTGTTTTGACTACCCTTGTGCTTTGTTGGTTGTCATTGCAAATGTCAATCGTATCGGAAACTGCAACTTTTTGTATTGGAATGGCATGTCAGCGGGTATTATTGGTATCCGTGGCAATAAAACATTTTTCCTTTAATTTTGACAGTCACAATTGTGTCTTCGATTATGTTCGGATATAATCGTTTGACTGCCAGTCTAATTCCGTTGACAAGTTTTGACGGCTGGATATTGCATCGCAAAATGATAACTGCACCGTGTTTGAGCGTTAGTTCATGTGGTGGTAATGCGGGCACATCAAGTGAATTCAAAAATTCGGTTGGATAATTGACAGCATCTTCATTTTGTGTTACTGCATCAATTGATTTGTATTTGGTTGAATTTCCTACGATTTGATTTAGTATGGTTGCACTAATGAGATATACATCATATACATCATGGCAGCCGACGTTCGCAGGTTCATTGGATTGCGTCGCAGTTGTGGAAATAGGCAATTGATTAATTAATTCCACAGACCATGGAATTACTGGCAGCGTTTGGCAAAAATCACTTGCCAATAAAATGAGTACACCTCTGAATGGCCGTGTGTTGTCACCCAAATCTTGAAACGCGAGCTTCCAATGCACTTTTGTGTGCCATTGTGCATTAATACCACACGAACATTTCGCACGTTTGCAACACCTTGACGATCCCAGAATTATTTTTGATGTTTTATGTTGGTATTTTTTGAACATGCAAGTTAAGTGGCAGTTTGAGCCTGCCACCATCCAAAATTGTTGCTGTAATTTCTGATGATGCAATATTGCTTTGGGTTCTAGCTTTTGTCAAAACCAATGAAATCAAAAATATTTTGCCTTTTGAAAAGTATAGTAAGTTGTCAATATATTATATCAAGCAGGATGATATAAAACTGTTGCATCTTGGATTATTGTGTCCTGTTCACATTTTAGGGAAGATTCGACCTGCATGTCGGTGTTAGTTGTAATATTGGTCAATGTTGATCAATAATCAGCAGGCTTGATTGTTAGGATGAACGGTGTAAAGTCTGCTCAACGCATCAGTTGAATAAAAATTATTCCAGCTTTGGAGGGCCTTGTTTTCGTTTTTGAAATTATTTTAAAGTGGCGCTGAGCTTGGTGTTATCGCTGCTAGTTCTTGTGTATTCTCCGCTGTAAAAAACTAGCGTTGGCTATCCTCGAGATGTTCTGCCGAATGGAAAACCGTGGGATGTCACTCATAAATGGTGAATCCAAAAATTCGCCACACAGCTTCATTATGTCAATGTCATTGTTACTGATTTGCATTGTCATCGATTTTTCTCCGTTAATAGTTGATCGGCGCCGATAGAGTGGATATCCGTCTATTCCAGAGTTTATTTCCAGAATCAATTGGCACGGATATTTCACTGTATATTTACCTTCCTTCATCCATGGTGAATTTGGATTGAGCATGCCGCAAGGTACATGCACCATATTCGTATTCATATCTTCATCCAATTCGGGATCGATTTGAGGGTGAGGTATTTTGTCCGAAATAACTTGATCAATTTCATGAGATAAGTAACGTTTTTGCCATTCGAATGAGTACATACAGCAGCGAGTCTTTCCAAAAAATTTATGTTTCACAAGGAGATTATATGTATGTTTATACGTTGTTTTTTTGTCCATCGCGTCTTGTGCGTATTCTTGCGTGTACCATGGTTGAATAACTATTGTGCCCAAATGACAGCATTTGCGATGTTTTGAATAACATCGTGAAGATGGATGTAATCGTCAGCTCTCAACTTGACTTGATTCAACCGAATGTACAAAAATTTCCCAGTTCCTATTTTCGCATACATTTTCACATTGTACTGTTGGAACAACATGCGGCATTTCAAAATATGATTGTCGGTGTCCTGACACTAGCTTAGAATCAAAATGAAATTATTTATAATACATAAATATACAAATTATAATTAGATTTAAAACATGTTTGTAGTTACTTCATTCACTGGTAGATGAAGTTACTTGTTTGATATTGAAGTGATATCCATACTTACCTTACCAGAAGATTACTGAATATTGCAGTGCATCGTGTAAGCGATGTTCTTTCGCTTTGCATTGCAGGGTCTTATACTGACTCCAATGAAAATTCAATACTCACCCCATATTATTCCATCTATGGCGCCCGTGAAAAATCGAACCGATTCTTTGTTCTCACGAAACAAATTTTGCAGTACGGCGATTATGATTATAAGGCCATAAAAAACGTTGTTTCTTTTATGGATAGCATACTACGTATCCAATTATAATAAAAAGATATGCAGAATAGCTGCTGGCACCCCGAAGGAAGAGAATTTTCAAAATTAAAAAAAAAACCGAGCCCCTAGCGAAGAGTTAGAGTAACCTTTAAACTGAAAATCGGGAAAGATGACTGCAAGCTTGCCAAGAGCCTCAAATCTATCAGCCTGACTTTCTTCTTGTTATAGAGCATGAAGAGACAATTGAGCTCCATGTGCACAAAATTGAGTTGTAAACGCATCCTCTGCCAAAGTTAAAACATGCCTATTAGGTCCATTTTATTTCGTTGAAGTAGACAATTTTGTTAAAAACACGTATAAAGTATTTACTAGGGTGGGTTAACTGAGAGATTTTCTCCGACACATAAGCCATTTACTATCAATAAAGCATTCTCCATCGTGTAGAAAATTTCTTTAGCGTGTTTACGGTTCACTATTATAACTAAGTCTTCGGCATATCATTTTGTTTTATAGCACATTTCTGAAAGTTTTACTATTAGTTAGGTCATCAATGACCAGCGACCACCAGAGCTGTGAGGAAACACCACTTTGTGGACGATTTTTGATGGCTGAGACAAAGATTTTAGTAGATTTTAGCGGGAAGATCGGGAGATTTTTTGGTTTTTGATTCAGTAAAGCCCCTTCCGTAAATCTTTCTTTCCTGTATGCATATTGGTGAGTGTTTTTGAGTTGAATTTATGTAAAGAAGGTCTCTCATGTGAACTACCTTGATCAATTCTTGATCAAAAATTCAAAATAAAAGTTTATTCATCTAACTCTATATTGTCCACTTTAAAGTAATCCCTATCAACTGCAACACACTTATGCCAGCGCTTGACCCAATCCTCGAAACGTTTTTTATATTTGGTTGTCGGTATGTCCATCCGTGCTTTCTGCGATTTTTCCATTACTTCCTCTCGGCTGCTAAAACGCGTTCCCCGTAGTGGTTTTTTAACTCGATTGAACAGAAAGAAGTCACAGGGAGTCAAATCAGGTGAATTCGATGGCTGTTGGATGGTATTTGTTGCATTTTTTGTCAAAAAATTACGAATAATGATGGCACTGTGCGACGGTGCGTTATCATAGTGCAAAATCCACGAGTTTTCTGCCCACAATTCTGGTCTCTTTCAGCGAATTACTTCACGCAAACGTCTCATAACGCCCAAATAATACTCTTTGCTTACTGTCTAGCCTTCTAGCAAAAATTTATGATGCACTACACCGTTGTAATCCATGAAAACCGTAAGCATTGCCTTCTTTTTTTACTGAAAACGACGTGGTTTTTTTTGGTCTCGACTCATTTTGTGAACGTCATTCACTTGCCTGATGTCTGGATTGCGTGTCGTACCCGTAAACCCACGTCTCGTCTCCAGTAATGATCCTCTGAATAAATGTGGAATGGAATTCAGCCTCGCAAATTATTTCTTTTGCGATGTCAACACGGTCTCTATTTTGCATGAAATTGAGGTCTTTTAGCATCAACTTTGCTGCTACACTAAATCATTTACCAAAATGTCTTGGACGGATCCATAGGCAATGTTCAAGTCCTCTGATGGTTAATTTGCGGTTTTTGACCAACATTTCTTTTACTTCATTAATGTTTTCGTCGGTTTTCGATGCCAATGGTCTGCCACTGCGTTCATCATCTTCGATTGACTCACGACCACTTTTAAACCGCTCGTGCCGCTAGTAAACGACCGTTTTCTTTAGAGAATCGTTGCAGAAACACTTTTCCAACATTTTCAAGGTTCGCGCAACATTTAATCCGTTTTTATGCAACATTTAATACAAGTTCGTTGTTGCAAACTTAAATCCATTTCTAAAATTGTAAAAAATCGCCAAGCATAGGGAAATAGATGTACTCTTGGCTACGTAACCTTTGCAAATGCCAAGCTAAGGTGCCAAGACTTAGAGGGAATTTCAACAACATATGTACCAACCTAACTTAATTTGGAACAATGGGAGCGCCACACGGTGACGCCACCGGGAACATTTTGATCAAGGTGGTAAATCTGTAACTCTTTCCAAGGATTTCAGAAAAAAACGATGTAAGCGTTTTGAGTCGATAAGATTTAAGCAGTTCTTTATGTTTGTCTGGGAATTAAAACTATCACAGGCTTATGGGATTTACCTCAGTTGAAGCTATAGCTAAATAAGGCGGTTAGAGTGGGAATAATTTGGACTAGACCTTCCTGAATCATTGTTGGGAAGATTCCGTCTGATCCAGCTGCCTTGTATGGTTTAAATGAGTTTAAGACCTATCCAACTCTGCCTTTGAATATATTCTATTATCTGAACATATTTCCAAGGTATTTGAGGAGTCTTCTGAGAAAACTTTGTGAAGGGCCTAGATTTTCGGTAGTTTTCTAGGTTCTCGCAATTCTTTTTTCAGAAAAATCTCTTGCACTATCAATTCTTTATTGAAGTTGAATAAAGAGGCCCTGTATTGATCCTAATAACTACTGTATTTGGATTTGTTAATAAAATTGCTCACAATTTTACTTATTTGTTTAAGGGATTAAAAGCTGATAAAATGGTCATGATACCCACCTTCTAACCATATTGCCTTTTAACTTGCAACTGCATTTAAATGATGAAATCTTCATTTAGTTGATCTGCTGCCTCATTTTTGTTCCCAATGGACTGTAGAGATGAGTGCAGTGAGTGAGCTTTAATAGCGAGATTTTATTGAAAATTACTCCTGTTCTGTACTGTTCGTGGATTTCTTCATGTATCTAGTTTGACTCTATCCGACATTGCATCCTATATTAAACCTTGAACACATGCCAATCCTTGATAAAAGTATGAAGAAAATGAAACAGATAGTAAGGCCAAATATTTCCACTTTTACAGAATAAAAAAAAAAAAAAAAAAAAAAAACAAATATATAAAAAACTTATCCATAAAGAGATAATAACAAGCTTGAAGTAATACTCAATGTTCTGAATTGTCAAGCTTGTGGAACATGCATTAGAAAATAACAGAGTTATTAAAACAAAAATATTTCGAAAAACAACTCACATGTATTCTTCATAAAATTTCGGCTCATAGTGAGATTTTAAACGAGTATCAATCATTATCACTTGCAGAATTGTCAGAATAAGCTCAGGAATCATAAAATAAAGGCTTCAAGATATATAGATATCAAAATAGCTAGAAGGTTTAAAGAATGCGGTTCAGAACCATTCATTTCATTCGACAAGGTCTCAAAGCATAATACCATCCAGAAATAATAAATTAATTAGACATTTCCCCTCGAATTTTGACGAAAGTTTACAAGAAATCTAAATTTTTTATATAAATTTTGGGTCCGTTTACTTTTTTTTCCACTATTTGGCTTAAAATAAATCACTGATATATTTTATTATGTAAAAACACTTTTAATACGCTTACAAAAAACATTTAAATAATGGTTCGTTTACTTTAATTCACCACTTTTTTTTGCCCAGATTAGCATTTAAAAACTTTAACATATAACTTTTTAAAACTTTATTCATTATACATATTTTAATATTTTTTAAATTAAAATATAGGGTTATTCATCGTGAGGTTTGATTTTTAATAAGCTTTTTTGACAGACCACGCATGACTCCTATCAAACTGCTATTCAGTATCATTTGGCAAATCAATCAATCAATCCAAATTTTTCAGCTGTATTACGAAAATCAACGTTCTGTGAGAAATGTTTTTCGTGCAATTCGAGGAATTTACGGTGCGCATAATCGACGTACTGAAACCACTATTGCCAATATAATTCGCAAATTTGAGTCCCAATTGACATTAGTGGATAATACTCGACCGGTTAGACCACATCCAGCACGTGGTGAAGAGACTATATCAGCTGTAGCTGAGAGTGTACGCGAAGACCATGAGGAATGGATTCGTCGTCGTTGTCAGCAGCTTGGCTTGGCGTATTTGACAACTTGACGTATTCGTCAACTTGGCCTATTCGACAACTTGGAGTATTTTACGTGTGGATCTCGCCATAAAAGCGTACAAAATTCAACTTGTGCAGGAATTGAAGCCAGGCGACTTGAATTTGCGTCATATTTTCAGTGAATGGGCTCTGGAAAAACTCAATGAAAATCCGGTGTTTTATCGAGAAATTTAGTTCACGATCCACGTATCCATTCATTTCTGGCTCAATGGATACGCTAATAAATAAAATTGCTATATTTAGGCTGATGAGCAACCCGAAATCGGTATGGTATATATTTCTTCAATGGTTACAGTCAATGGTAACCGTTATCGCGCCATGTTAACGGACTATGTTTTTCTTAAAATTCAAGCATATAGTCTCAGTGAGCTCTGGTTTCAAAAAAACGGCGCTACGAACCATAAAGCGCGTGAAATACTGGACTTTCATTTTAGTGAGCACCTTTGGACTATTTTCTCTAGGGATATGTAAAGTTTCAGGTTTTCAGGAATAAATCAGCTACGATTGACGCTTTGGAAGCCAACATTACTAGTGTTATCCGCGAGATACCAGTCGCTATGCTCAAACGAGTCGCAAAATTGGACCTTCCGAATGGACCACATCAGACGTAGTCGTAACCAACATTTACATGATATCATTTTTAAGTAGTAAATGCCATGAATTGTTCTTTTAACCGGTGGTAAAAATTTTACGTTCACTTTCAAAATAATGAACTCTATTTTACATTATAAATCAAATCTCACGATGAATCACCCTATATAATGCTTATAATGACTGGTGAGAAAGTCCTATTTCAACAGAAGATTCTAGAATAGAATAAATAAATTAATAAATTTCTTTAAGCGGAAGGATACACTGTCCCGATACCTTCATTCGTTTAAGGGTTATGATTTTTGCGAGAAAAAAAGTAGTCAATAAAGTGATAAGAGTGATTCTCCGTATGGGCCACTTAAAACATACTCGTAGTCAACATTTACATGAAATAATCTTTTTTGCATGGAGGTTTTTGTAGCATCTTTCCTCCGCTTGTACTCTTTATGCTTATTCTTTTCCTTTTGTATCAAAACCTTTTCCGTTTTTAGTAGTAAGGTAACAAGTGTACAAAATCTCTAAATGTAAAATGTGCAATACAAATGTAAGTTATATTATGCAAAAATAAAAATATATCTATTTATCTATCTATCTACATGAAATAATCTTTTAAAATTAAATGGCAAGCATTAATTTATCAACTCAAATAAAAATTTTATGCAATTTACAATTTTCCTGTGTTTTTTTTTGACAATTAGTAACCAAACGTTTAAAAAAATCGTCCGTTACATATGAGTCCAAGTTTAATATATACACTATATATATTCGTATGTTAATATTTTTATTTACCTATCACATATATTATATTACAGATTTGAATATTGCCAGTAAGGCTAAAAATAAATTAGAAACACTAAGTTCAGACCCTTACCACCTAATGTATAACGAACCCCGACAAATTGCGCTTCCATCAAATAATTTTGCGCAGCTGATTAGTAGAATACCGTGCTCATGTAATAAAGGGATTTGCAACTGTTGTACTTGTATTTTATCTCCAAATAAGTAACAAACTATAATAATTAACTTATTTACTCTTTCTACAGCAATGCTATCAGTTTTTGGAATGAATGTTTGTATGGAAGTAATATACAAGCCCGAAGACTTTGCCTTTCACATTCTTATGAAAGTAAATAATCACGTTTTCTTTAAAGAAACAGTTTCAGGAAAGAATCTACCTCCTTTTTGTTTTCGACCACCACGATTTGAAGTTGTGAAAGCATGTGTAACATTGTACGATATTTATTTCTTTGGGAGAAATTTGCACTTGTGTATGGAGTTAGCTGGATCTTTTCAAGGCTATGAATTCTTTAAAAGGTATGATTTTATTACAACGCCTTTTTACAAAAAAAAACATCGTTTACTTTTTTTTAATTTTAAGATCATTCGACTGTCTACAGCTGGGGGAAAAAGGAGTAAAAGTTGTAAAGCCCGAGACCGGCTACCCACAAAGGCCATCTGATACGGAGATAGATGAAGGTGAAGATGATATCGATGATTACGACGAAAGTGTTGTGAGAAGTTTCCATATGCGATAAAAAAGTCTCAAATGGCACTTTTAGCTATATTATATATATACATTTTTTTCTTCAAATTGTACCATTCCAAAATCAGAGATAATAACGTATCTTTGGTTTTAAAAAATCTCATTTATGTTCATACCTATATTAAAGCTACCAATAATGTTGACTGAAAGGAATATGCGAATGTGAACAAGTATGACTCTATTTATAAACTTATATAAGTAGCACTTTAACTTCTCTAGAATAATACAAAATATCTGATCTGAATCAGCATGATTAATTTGCTTTCGACATGAGAAGATTTAGCGATTGACATGTGTTATTCTTTTCTTGATTTTTATTGAAGTTTTTTTTTCCAAAAGTGAAAGCGGAGGTTGTAAATCCTTTAACTTTCCCAAAATTATACCTGCCTACTAGACGATTTGCTTCATTGTTTTCTTAAGCATGTGCCTTACTCTATCGCTCCCGCTTTACGCCGGTAAACACATCGTATGGCAAAACGTTCATTGCTTTCAACCGATAATGTTTATATTATTGGCGCAGGTGTGAAAATATTTACACTTTTAGTTATTCTTTCACATGATAACTCGTCAATTTAATCTAATACTTTTTGGTTATAAAATGCTTCAGAGGGTGTTTACCGATCTTGATATTGCAGTTATGACTTTTCATGGCATCATGAATTTTCACATAGAAGGACGAGCATGTCAGGTTTACCAAAACTGGACGCGATCCTATATGAATTAAGTTAAAAGCGGACGCCAGTAGCAATTGTAATCTAAATCATTTGTAGTTGTTTTATATTGTTCTATCGATAAACTGACAAGATCTTTGGTTTTTTTGCTTCGCAGAAAAATGTTGGTCTTCACTGCCTTTGAGTATTTTTTAAAAGAAGATTTTCCATATTTGTTTACCACGGACTGTTTATCAAACACATGCACAATCTAATAACAGATGTAGGGTAGCAAAGAGAATATATCTAACGCCGTTTAAAAAATGACCGTCGGTTCCGTTGTAATCTATTAGTGAAATATTAAAAAAAAACAAAGATGGAATGAAAAAAACAAAACAAAAAATATTATGTCGAGCTGTCAGAATGAATGAGTTTGTATACACTCGAAAATAAACTTGTGGCCGCAAATCTTCTGTAGGACACGATGTCTCAAAAGTTTATGAGTACAGCAAACAATTACTTTAAATATCTAAGATGGGTGAAGTTTTTGTTAATTGAAGCTGTTATACTCAATTTTCATCTTGATCCTGTGAAGCATCATAGGACGTAGGTGGAACAAAATAATCTCCTATATTTAAAGAGATGGAAACAGGTTTCCTGGTGGTACGAAAATCAATTTTTCCAAAAGTTTTCAAGACCTTAAACTCCATTCAAGGTATTTACTTTTTTTCTTGGTTTTATTGAAACCTCTACAATCACCTCTTTAGGCCTGGGTGTTAATGATTCTACATTAAAACATTTCGTTATTATTTACAAAATTGATTTTAAAATAAAACTTTTTCAGAAATCCACTTCCCTACTACTGTGACAATTTATGAAAAATCTTTCATCTCCGAGGATCTCCTTTTCAAATTTTTTTCTATTATTATTCTATCTACATTTCAGAATCCATGTTTTTTGAGTAATTATACAATTTTAAAGTGTCTCAATTCAATGGAATTTAACTTAAATGATAATGAAAATGAAACACATATATTAAACAATTTCGCCAGAACTTCGGAGGTTGCCACTTACCAAATTAAACATACTTCTCAACTGGGATATCCTATATATGGCGTTCAGTTAGATAAGAATAAGATCATAAGAATATCATAAGAATCATAAAAAAAGCTACAGGTTAAGGATGCTTAATTTTTTTTTAAGACATATAAAAATATAGAAAAAGCTTCTAACATAGGTATGTCACCATGTTCTTTTTTATTAATTATTTTATAATTTATTATATTCTGTCACCAGAGTTAGAAATCATAAATATCAGAGGCCAGTCTTGCTAATTGGTTAAACTAGGACAATTATTATCCGCAGTAAGAAGAGGGAAGTTGTAATTAAAAAACATATGTTAACCTATTTAATTGTGTTGTAACTACTTGTTCGGATATACAACATAATTTTATTTTGAATTATAAATAATCTTTATATTAATTTATTTAACTATATAACTTTATATAACTAAGCTTAAACTAAATTAAATTTAAGAAATGTAACATTTTAACCTAAATGTAAACTAATAAAGGTAACGTAAGCCTATGATTGTACTAAGAATGCATTGTATGACAGTTTAAAGCCAAAAATGGATGTTATTTCCGATACAATACAATAAAATACAGCTGCAGCTGTAGAGAAGAAAACGATGTTTCACATCGGGAAGAAGCAGTTTGCATGCCAAGTCTGTCGTAGAGGTCAAGACTCTCTTAAGGCTTGTAAAAAGTTCATTGACATGGAGATCCGCGAACGATCGAAGACAGTAGACAGAATTGGGGTTTGTCGAAACTGTTTAAAATGAGGGCTTCATCAACGCCGAACTCTAATTATGTTATCTAATTAAGTTAGCAGTGGTTCATGTCAGCGGTATGTTAGTCTTACCCTTGGGTCGCTAGTAACACCTTTTGAGACAAATACCCCAGCCTATGTGTTCAAGTCCCTGTCTGGTCCTTTGCCATCCATGCCTTTAGCTCGCAAAATTGGGCATACATCTAGAGTTTAAAATTAGCTGATCTACAGTTCGATAAACCTGGGACTGTTGATATTCTCCTGGGAGCACTGAATTTATTTTAGGATCCATTATCCGTGGTGATGATGAAAGATCGCCAATTGCACAGGAATCAGAGTTAGGTTGGCTTCTCTTTGGGAAGACAACTTCGCAAAATAAAGAACCTGTCCATAGCTTTTTACAGGTTCTCGATAACAATACTCAGCTGCGAAGGTCAAGGGAATTGGCGGAGTTGCGTTTCAACACTAAGGAAACTGCGGAAGAGAAAACATGTGAAAAGCATAATATCAACACAAGAAGATTGACTGATGGGCGATATGAGATATCGCTATCATTTAAAACCGGATGTAAGCCTCGGTTTGATGCCTCGATGTTAGGTGTATTATGTAGGTTTCATTAACTGGAAAAAAGATTCCAGGAAAATCCCACACAGCAAAAGGAGCATTCCAAGTGTTTGAAGGAATGCAAGGAGCTTCGTTAGATGGCAAAAGTTGATGAAAAAATACCGTACTGGATACACCACACAACACTATTCCCTTATTCTTCACCAAACGGTATTCAATTAGTTAATCAGACCTTTGAAGCTTTGTCGCAGTCTTGCATACTGAAAATAGTTTGTACGAAACCGCCGGGTACAAGCAAGAAAAACAGACAGAGGTCCAGTAAAGGTAGATGCAATCGGCGAAACAACAACCAAATATCCTCAAGGAGAAACTGCTGTGGACAAGGTAAGCTATTTTGAGCCATAGAAGCGAGTTCAGTTGGTTACCAATTACTTCGTGCGCGAGTGGAGCAAAACAGGAAACAGCACACGAAGTGGACAAGATGGAAGCCGGAACAAGAACGCGGAGACTTAGGTCTCATCAACGATGGCAGACTACTGCCATTTCAACTAGACTCGGAAGGATCAACGACATACATTCTGGAAAAGACAGACTAACTCGAACGACTACGTTAAAAACCAAAATCGGAGAGCTTAAACGGTCACATGGAAAAATTTGCTATTTGCCATATTGCAACCGAAAAACAAGACATTTTAAACGACACAACACAAAATGTACAAGAAACACAACTTAAATAAATAAAAAATAAATTCACATACAAAAACAAAGACATTTCTTTACTTTTAAAAATAATTTATTAATTACAATAATTAAAGTACAAATAATTACAATTTTGTCTAGATTTAGATTAGATTTCCAAAACAGCGCAACACATACATACATTCCACTCATTCAACCACACAAAATCATTCATCCAGGACAACGTTGCGAAATTTCGAAACTCCAAAATGCCAAAGGGAATTGAAAAATCAAAATTCCCACGGCATTTGAATTTCCGTAACACAATCAACGTTATCCATTGAAACAACACAACACAAAACTTAAACCTACCAACAGGTATCAATTTTTAAAATATTTTAAAGATCATAACATTCAAACATAATAAAAAATAGGTACTAATAAAAATATTAAACTTATTCAACATTACATAATAACTTAATAATAATAATTTATTGCAATAAATAAATATAAAAAAAGAACTTACAGCAGATGGAATTGTTTACATTTTGCAAATTGCAACAACAGTTCCATAGATGGCGGATTCACACACCACATACACTTTGATATGCAATTCGGACATGATTAAACACTAAACCTTTCGCAAAAATTTCGTCGTACATCAACGCACTGCACAACCAAGAAATGGGTACGCGAAAAACAGTTATCGTACAAAAATAAATCATAAATTATACCGAATTTCTTGGGAAAATAATTATAATGAATTTTTGCTTTTGCACAATTTTAAACGAAAGAAACGAATAGAATTTTTTGGGGAAACAGGGGAGCAGACAAAAAAAATATTAATAAATATAAAAACACTTACCTTTAACACAACACAAAACTAAAAACAAAAAAAGGAAATTAAACAAAACAAAAACCGAACAACACGACGCAAATTGACGTACTTTAGGTCGTACTACGTACTACGTAAACAAACTATTGCAATTTTGCAAAACAAAGCAAATACACGCATTTCATTTCCCTTTGTTGCCCGTATTGTCATGTCGATATTCTTGTCACCTATATGTAATGTGCTTACACGATTTTGTCTCATTTGCATGTGATAGCCAACACGCTCACATAACACACACCCCCTGGTGTCAAAAGAAGTACACCATACTCCAAGTGCAATTGGGTACAGTAAGGTGCATAACTGAGTAAACTTGCTGACGAATATCGTCCACCGGTTGGGAGCGTGTTCGGATATACAACATGATTTTATTTTGAATTGTTAATAAACTAATAAACGTAAGGTAGGTCTATGATTGTACTTAGAATGCAGTGTATGACTGCTTAAAGCTAAAAATGGATGTCATTTCCGATACAATAAATAAATAAATTAAAACTCTTTACTGTAACTTGAAGAAGAAAAGACGTGTTTTACTTAAACCGAATTTTTTGACCCCTATTTTACCCTGAACACCCCAAGACTACTAGCGTATTTAATATCATTAAATTCATAATTTATTTCTCAATTTTTTCCTTTTATCATGATAATGAAGCTTCATTAAAACTCTTGCTATCAGTACGGTCATTATATGGTACGATATGTCAATTATAATTTTAGTTGACAGATTTACATATTCTATTTTTATGAGTACAACTTCAAATCCATAGGCATAAAATGGAAAGTATTTATTAATACTACGGCATTCGAATAAGAATGTGGAAAAGAATAAATGTGATGTTAGAACTTTGTAGAAGAATTGGTTTTTAAGTCAAAATGTTATTAACGCAGATTTCCAGCTCTGATACTAAGATGAGCAGATTGATATCTTCTTAAGTTATTGTAACAGAAGGCGAAGGTATCCTTTGGGTAATTCCGAGATCTCATTATTTGGGTTTGATAGGGAAGATGTAAAAGCAAGTCTATACCGAAAAATGTTTAGGTAGAACTGTAATATCATGAAATTAATACTTAAGGCACGGTTATAACTTTATATTTATGTATGCCAGTATTTAAACGTTTAAGCTTGTTCTGTCATCCAGTATCAATAGAAGCAGACGTGTAGAGAATAGCAGACTTTTATGTAGGGTATCCAGTATCTATAATCCATATTCCTTAAGTTACGACGAATAAAAAATTGTATGGCAGGAGGGGTCTATTTTTACTTCATTTCAAGTTACAGCCCATTAAAGTGACCTCAAATTTGGAGGTGTAATCACTTTAAACGCTCTGACTTCTAAACTAGTATAGGTACAAAAATAGTTTGAGACATTTCGAAAAGATAATGTAGTAGTGCATATAAGTCTTAAATGCTTTGAGTACATCTGTACCCAAGAAACTTATGGTTCATTTAACTCAAAATTATGAAAATTTGCGTTTCCATTACTTAACATAAAATTCTTTTTTCTTAAAATTTTTACTTAATAAATTTTCTTAAATTTTTAACTTTGCAAAATTTCCTAAAAATTGTGCTTAAATCAAACAGATTTTGTAGTTAAAGCCATTTTTTGTCAGAAAAAAATGGCCAAAAAAGATGTACCTATTGATTTACTCATAAAATCTCTGAGATATTTTTTGGGGTTCTGAGAAGGACCTTTTTGGAACAGGTTATTGAATGCTTATAGCAATTGTTAAAAGTGCTTTCCTTCCATTTGAATACATTTTTTCGGATGGCAGATTAACAGGCTGCAAAATTCTTCTTATCTCTTCTGAAGCGGCACTTATATTTTGTTTAGCTCTACCAGACCCGACATTTCTCTTAAATAAACCTTTTGTTTTACACCACCAAGAGATCTTGGTGGCCAAGTGTTTGGGGACGAATCGACTAATTCACCGTTCGTTAAAAGTATGGTTGAGGAACGAAGTTATCTCGCTACTACTGTGACAAGGGGCTCCTGAACTGAACAAGAGGAACATTTTGAAGGAGCTCCGGCAATCGTTTTCTAAGAAATTCCAGGTAGTAATGTGAATTAATTGTTTGTAGAAGAACGTGCGAGCCTACTTAAATCTTTCCTATCAATCCAGCCCAAACATTTACGCTAAACCTCCCTTAAAAAAATAACAAATTTTGAAGAAATTGTTTACAATAATCGAATTCATATTTTTGAAAGGATGTTGTGCGTGTTAAATGGGGATTGGAGTCTGATCAATGGTGCAAATTATGGTGGTTTGTAGCCCCATCTCTTATAAACTGAGTTTCGTCAGTCCACAGAATGTTCTTGAGGAATTGCTGGTCTCCTGCATATTTGCGCAGTGGCCATTGGCAAAATTCTACCCTCCTTTGCGCATCACCTGGTGGTAAATCCTGTACCGGTGTCAAATGAAAAGGGTGTAATCTATTACTCTGTAGAGTCATGTGAATTCTAGTTCTGGGAAGTTGCAACTGCACAACTAGATTACGAACGCTATCTGCCAATGCTGTGTCTGAACGTTCTGAACGTGCAGTTGACCCAGTATCAACGAAGCGCTATACGTATCAGCGAATAGCTGGATGCACGGTGTTCTAGGATTTGGGTATCGTCGTTGGTACTCCAATCTTGCCAATTAAGCATTTCCATTGCAGAACGCGTATACAAACACTATTTCCGCGAATTGACGTTTTGAATACATTTATTTAGGAGTTAAAACGTTTAAAATGGTTACACATTCAGATTAGAATGCGTACACTTGTTTTTGCCAATTTTTTTCTGACAAAAAATGGATTTTACTACAAAATCTGTTGATCGTACGTAAAAAAGTTTTAAGACATAACATTTTTAAGAAATTTTGCAAGGATAAAAATTTCAGAAAATTAATGAAGTAAAAATGTTACGAAAATTTTTTTAAGTTTAACGAGGTATAACTTTTTTGTTGCTGCACAAATGTAAAAACCTACTTTTTGTACCTGTACTAGTTTAGAAGTTATAGCTTTTAAAGTGGTTACATCTCTAAATTGGAGGTCACTCACTTTGATGGGCTGTAACTTGAAATGGAGTGAGAATAGGTCCCCCTTGCCATACAAGTTTTTGTTCGGCGGAACTTCAGTAATATACTCTTAAAGGATAATATTGCTAAGCTGGGATACCCTCTACAGAACGAGAAAACTATACAGATACTCGAATGTCATGACAACGGAGGGGGAAAGTGGAGGAAGTAGAATGTAAGTGATTATGATTTTTGCGTCTACTCGTTTACCTCGTTTGGTAATTGTATTTATTTGTTTTATTCTTGGCTTTATATTCTCGGCATTGAGTTCGTGTCATGCGCAAGAATTTTTTTACTGACTTTATTCAGTGTAATTAAAATTATTGAACGTTTTAAGTATTCTCATGACATAATCGAACATTTGGTTTTGCATTTTCAATGCACGAATAGCTTTATAATCTCTCATCCATATTATACAGAGTGGTCTGGTTGGATTTCAGATATTTTGGGACCTGATTCATTGGTTCATGTTATGCAAAAAATCGTATGGGATCAACTCTAACTGAGTAACAGGGTGCTTATAGTTATAACTTCTAATGTATTAAGCTCAGACCAACTATGCTGGGTCCGTTTAATGGCTTATTGATAAGTTTTTTTTTTCGTTTTTAAGCACTATTACCACCCATGCTTTCATTTTTGAAATTTTGGTCTTCAAACACAATTTTTTTTCGTAAAAGTGTTGTTATAATTTCCTTTTTCTTTTTTACTGTTTTGGTGTTTCATAATGTTACCTACAAATCCATCAGACAAGATTTTTAACTGGAGCTTACAGTTTTCCAAGCATTAGGTTAAATAAATTAATCCCCAGTATGTATATTCTTTATTATTAATAAAAAAATATTCCAAAATACGTTGCTCCCTCTATACAAATTTTATTTCATAAAATGAACCATAGATCCCATCAGATCCCAAAATATTTGCATCCCAAACCGAACCACACTGTATAAACAAGATTAAGCGAGCAGAAAACTTAAAAACAAAACACAACAATCTTTACACCCAATATTTAAAAGAACATAAGATGGTTGAAAGGTAAAAAAAAAAATCGGAATGAGTGCAGGTGAAGTTTATCAGCAAAAGTTTTGTTGCAATTGAGCTTCCTAAAAACATATTGCAGTACCAGGAGTTTAATTTCAAATATTGATAAGGTAATTTAATCACTTTTTTATTAATTTTAAATCACTTCCTTTAAATATTAAATATAAACGACTTTTTCATTGCAACATGTTACTTATTTGCAACTTTAAGAATTACGATGAACTTAGTGGGTCTTCAAGTAAAAATGACGATCCTGCTTCGAAGGGACGAAAGGTACGTACTTTTACAACTGTGAATCTCTCCTATCCACACCAAAATATCTCAAAAAAACTTGGTGGATGTCTTCTGCTTCACTTTTGTGAGGAATTTCAACACTTTGCAATGCAGAACAGACCGATATCCGATGTACTAGGGAGTTGAAGCATTACTATGACAAATGGGAGATGACTGAATTTATTTTACATTTCATTTTTAGGCTGAGAAAGCAAAATACCTCATGCGACAGAAAATTTTTGTCGGTGGCACAGTGATCCGAAATTAAAAAGACTGACTCGGAAAATAAGTTGTTTTTGTAATAAATATGTTAAAATAGACGACAACGTTCTGCAAGAGAAGAGAGCTTACGCTATACATTCTGTTCTTCGAGAAAATGTAGGTAAAACAGACTAATGCGCCAGCAGAAAATTTCTCAGAACCAGTTACCAGGAATAATATTCCCATCGCCATAATCCTCACCTTTGACTGTACTAATACGAAGAAACAGTAAATTCACAAGGAAGTCACAAGAATATGATTCATACCAATTCCATCGTCATTTTCAAATACGCTAAATCAAGGAAGCTCTACGCCATAAGAAGTGCAAGCACTTTAGTCTTCGTCATTGCATTCAAATGCTGCCCAAAGAGTGGAGGAACCCATGTAAGGCATATTAGAACTGAATTGAGTTTGAATTTGAATATTTTACTTTTAATTTGTTGTATATAGCTCTACAAACTGTCGCTATTGCTTTACTAAGAAAAGATGTGCTCACATACTATCTATCAATTACGAGAATCTTTGATGTTGCTGAGAGCTATTTAACAGGAGTAATTTCATTCCTTATCAAAGTATTTTAACGCTGCAAATCATCTTTTATTAAGGTCAGGGACACTTCCAATTTTGTTTTGTTCAATCCTAAATAATTATTAAAGGACGCTAGGTTATTAATTCTTAGTTCTCTACATATAAATGAATATTAGCCTTATCTGTTCCTTCCTTTCCGCCAACGTTTTATCTACAATCTTTTCTTCCTCTTCTTAGGTAAAGTCAGTAATGTGTCCCAGCATTCAAGTAAGCCCAAAAGTATTTGGTGGTCAGTGCTACCGTCCAGATCTATGAAGTCAATGCACTTCATCAAATTTTTGAAATTTTAAATATTTTCTCCATCCATTTCGAAGACAATATGTTTTGCAAATTCTTATACCGACACAGAAGCTACTTCGAACACAGCACATTACGAATGAAGAAAACAGCAAATTATGAATGAAATATATCAAATATCGGCTGTGACCAATCAGGACGTAAAAGATTACAACATGAAACCAAAACTCGGCCGAGTTTTCTCATCTCCTTCAAAAATTGTTCAAATTCCATTGTTCTGCGCTAATTTTTTTTTTGTTTTCCGTCGATAAGTAAAAATCTACATAGGCATTATGAGAACTGGCCGCGTGTGCTCATAGTAGTGTGAGATTCTTACTCACTAAAAAACCTCTCAACAGATCAGACTACGACATCTATCAGACAGACTACTACTTTAATTAACAAGTGGTTAAAGCTTCTGAAGTTTATCGCGCTTGGTAGATAGCTTTCCAACGTAGGCACATACTATTACTGTTATTACATGCGATTTTTCCTTGGCGCTATGTCAAACGGTTTTGTTCTTTGTAGTCGGTGGTTTGTCTTGTCCTATGTCAGTATTAATTCCTGATTGCAATGATCCGCAAGACGAGTACGAAGTTTGCGAGCAAAGCTTATTACTTCGCCTCTCAAGGTAGCAATTTCTACATCGATATTCGATGCACTGGTTTGTACAAAAGCAGCTAGGGTTAGTTCCGAATATCTACCGATAAGTCGCTAAGCTTGATTTTAAGCTCATCAACCTTCTTTTTAACGTGAGATTTCCACTTTAATTTTGAAACTAAAATCATTCCCAAATACTTTGCCTCATTTGCGTACGGTATTGATCTCGAGGTATACCTCTTTTAAACATTAGGAAAAGTTATGGACCGAGAACGCTTCCCTATGGTACACCGGCGTGAATTTCCATGAATTCTGAATATTCAGTCCCATATCTAACCCGAAACAGTCTGTTTTTAAGGTAAGAGTTCAATGTTGTTTATTTTGTCTAGTTAAACTTGTTGTAGCTGTTGTGCGCAAAAATAAACTCGTTTAACATCTGTATGTAGCGCTCACCAGTTAGGGTTACGGTGCGTCCGTCGGTGTTCTCAAAAAAATAAACGCCAGTCACTTTTTCACTGCAAACTCCGCTTTGAGTCACTTTGAGGTGATGCAATGGCTCTTCGTGCATTTCATGTGGAGTGCCCCACCGTGCCCATGAAATGAAAATTTTGCTTATTCACATAACAACTTAAGTGAAAATGGGCTTCGTCACTCATTATTATCTTTTTGCACCAGGTTTAACAGAATATTGGAGTAAGTTAAACTCACATGAAGGCTAGGATGCAGCAATTGGTGAGTTATTGAATCGTCAGGTCTTTCACCAAAATTCGACGTAAAGAAAGACACCTGATACCAAATTGTGTGCATCATTGTCTTGTCGATGTTTGTGGAGTCTCTCGGCCGTCCTTGGGTACAACAGTGATATTTACGGTCGAACGAACAATAAGGAGCCGACTACTTCTTGCGAAACTCTAGTGGACCTAGTTTCCACGAGATGTTTAGCTAAACGCTGAATTGTTCGCACACATGGTGCAGGACGACGACTAAATTCACACTACGTTACAACAACAAAAATTGGTTATATAAGGTGTAACAATAATTCAACGTTGTTTAAGTGTGTATCGCTCCATTGCTTATTGTCAATTAATTCTATATCTTTTTACAACATAAATGTTAAAGCACAATGACACTTGACGCCATTTTCAAAAATTATGGCACATTCACATTATGACAATACTTTTGCCCCACCTTGTATAACTATCATAACTGTCTGTAGACATACAGAATCAGAATACAAATTTTTAGCTGGTTTTTTAGCCATAAAATAGATAAATCTTCATTTATTTTAGGTGCTTTATCTTAGGGCGGATATTCCGCCATACGTTAGCAACTGATAGATGGACGTCTATATCTTACAGGCACCTGCGTTGCCTGCTTCACGGGCCAAAATGATTAAAACTCCCTTTCCCTTTCCGCTAAGGGTTCAACAACTGTCAAGTAGGGACTAGACAAAATTCAGAAAATAGTAATTAATACTTTTGGTTTTTTTTAGCATTCAAGCCATAAAACTATTGGAAATATTTTTTTTTTCTTATTGGGGTTTTATAAGTGTTATTATGCCAAATGATAAGATTAGGCCATATGACGCTTGGCCTTATGTCGCTTTACATTATGTCACAGCACCCACAAAAATACTGTGTGGTCAAGAAAGCTCTTAAAGGTGAAACAATTTGATCAGGCGTATTAACATTATTGATATCTTATAAGCTTCAGATAAAGTGTGATATGAAAGTGCTATTCTATTTTTCTATTGTAAATACTGAACTCAAGTAATTCAAGGTGATTTTGATTTCTGTCTCACTAGAAAATATTGTTAGCTTGATTCTGTATGTTCTTCGTCTGCGTCTTGTCTAAGTAGACAAAAGTCCCCGGATCACCTCAAAGTACTGAGAGTTCATGTAAATTACACTTATAAATATAAAAATGAACAAGTTGCCTATATTTATAAACTCGGTCAGCACTCCACTCCCACAAAACTCTGAAAACCTCGGATTGACTCTCGATACATATTTTAAATGTAGCTCAAATATAGAGAGGAAATGATTAGAACTCCAAAGAGATATAAACAGGTTATCTCGAAAATATTCGAAGCTTAGCAATGAGAATAATCTTTTAAAAGCAAGCGTAAAGCCGGTGTGAATCTATGGCATATAATTCGCGATTCTTTCTGGACCATCAGAAAAGAAGCGAACATTACAACGGCATCTTCTGTAAATAGCCCCTCCCTGAAACCGAAAGGTAAAGGTAAAAGTTTTTCGTAAATAACTCGTAAATGGTTGCCATAGCAAGAAATGTTATGAAACTAATTTAATTTACATAAAATTCTCTACAAAAAAGATCAATCACCTTTTGCAACAGTTGTTTCAATCCCTGCTGCTGTCATCTTCTCGGTGATTAACTAAATCAACCTTGTTTGTCAGACCCTTTTGCTCTGCTCGTTTTGTGCTTTTAACATCACCGTAACCATCAAAAACCACTATAGAATTTGGACGGTAATGTTTTTGTACGTAGGTGATGTACTGA
The DNA here is from genome assembly GCA_907269105.1 of Volucella inanis. Classification (NCBI taxonomy): domain Eukaryota; kingdom Metazoa; phylum Arthropoda; class Insecta; order Diptera; family Syrphidae; genus Volucella; species Volucella inanis. The sequence continues at coordinate 81,236,440 of OU026153.1, forward strand.
TGGCAAATCAGAGAAACGTTGAAGGACGGTTTCCATTTCATATGATGTAGAAGGAAACTACCATCTACCACATTGATGCTTTGGTTGAGATTGAAAGCTGCGTTATTCTCTACTGTCAAAACATCGTAGAGGGATGACTTCTTCCCTTTTTGCATTTCACCCTCGAGCAACAGAGCCATGAGGAATGGAGTTAGTTAATAGGTTAAAAACTCTGTAACATCATTTTCGTTCTTTTTCGCTATGACAGTTCTTTGGGAAATTGTCAGAGAGTTATTAGTAACTGCCTCACCATTGATTTTAATGCTACTGCGTACACTGGCTAATGACAAAAACGAATTCTTCTTAGAGTGCTTCATATCACCAAATTTGCTGCTAATGAAACTTTGCATCGTTTTGGTTCTAATATATACGGCTTGGTGGCAGCTTACTTTGGAATTTCCCAAGATGCCCGTCGACAGCGACATGAGCGAATTCAGCTTTGGAAATGAGGCATGGTCATTAAACCATTCTTGCGTCTTCTCTCAATCTTGTGACTCTTTCTGTTGCCGTGATAGCCGAAAATCAACGTGCTGCTCTCCAGTTGCAGAAACCACTCCGGCGAACTTCTCTAATGACGGTAAATGACTGTATTTCCCGGTGATCCGCAAAACCCATTTGATGAGTACAGAATCAGTAATTCCTCGCCCTCGCGCCAGGCCACCTGAAGTTTTCATGGAGCGCATGAGAGTTTGGTCTATAACCATATCCGAGCAAACTCCTGCCCAAGGTGTACTTGTGCGATTAATTGTAAAGTACCCTTTTTCTGCAAACTTCTTGTACGTTTTGAGATGGATGTTTTTCAGTTGCATCATGCCATGCACGTAGAGATAGGCGCATTTCGCGTATTGAAAGTGCCCACTTGCATGGAAGAATGGGATCATCTGCAAGTTGCCGTCCCAATTACCACAACGCTCAGAATCAATGTACTTCTTCATGAGGGTAACAATATTGAAATACTCCATCCACAAAACAGCGGCAGTCCCATTTTCCTCGAGAGTTTCCAGATGATTATGAAATTTCGTCAAAGATGACAGCAAGGAAGCATTCCCTTTAACTTTGTCTGGAGTAAATCCTTCCATGTTGGTCAATATATGTAGTCAAAATATCATTCTTCCATTTCTGAGATATTGGCTTCACCCAGAAAAATATGAGCTAAAACAAGCTGAACGACCAAATTTCCTGCATAGCTCGACTGTAGGCATGTCCTGTTAACATCTTGTCAACTGAATTAGTAGCAAAAACTTGGTATAGTACATCTTTCAGTCCAGATCCAGCACCTCTGAAGGAGTTTCCCCCACCTGCAGCCACTTACCACACATCCACAAGAAATTTTGAAGGGTGGGTGTAAATATATCAGAAAGGATTGGCTTCAGCAAGCTCAAATCTTCTATAATAATTTGCTGCAATGCGTTGGTTTCCCTACCCTCAAATATTTCCATCTCCAGAGCTCCTAGCTGTCCCAATTCTTCCTGAGGAAGAGCAGATTTCAACCTTTTGACATTGGTTGATGAATGGAGAGCATTGGCCGGTGTAACACATTTTATACCTCCCATTCTGTAGAAGGTATTCCAGCCATCGAGAGTGGATACATTGAAGTCAGCATTATCAAAGATAAACTGAATAAACGTTCTAATTGGAATTGACTCTTCCATGTGGTGGATGGCAGAGAGCTCTAGTTGTTGAGCGTCGTAATAAGAGGCACTCAATTCCAACTTCGAAGCAAGGACCGTCAAGTTCATGAATCAATATTTTCGGTATATGAGCACAGCGATGCTGCACAAAATAGGGGATATGAAACATCGAGGGCAAACAGCAGCAATATAGCAACTATAGTTGACTTTTTTTTTTTCATTGCCTCTCGTGACCTTTATTTTTTCATGCAAGCAGTCTATGAAGGCTGCGAAACATTGAGGTATCAATTCTTCAGCCTCCCTGCAGAAGCTAGCTAAAGGAGGATAAGCACTGCTGTCGTAAGCTATGGATTTGAAATCTTCCAAGATAATCTCAGTTGCGTTTCATACAGTTCTCTTACGTTCTGCCTGTTCATCTGTATACCATCGTAGATTTCGTTCATTGCTTCTGATACCCCTTCATCAATGGGGCTTCCAGCTTTTGTTTTTGAAGGTAAATGGCAAGTGTGAATTTTTTATAACAAATTTGTAACACGTGATATGTAGTAGATCCCCAACAGTGCATATACGTCTTACTACGTCGTTACCCCACTCATCCTTTTGTTTCTGCCTACGAAGAAGCACGGAATTGTGAAACGCATTCGTACAAATATTGACAATGTTTCGACGCTTAGAATATAATTTTTTTCTCTCAACCTCTTCGTCATTCGCTTCTGTGCAAAAAAAAAAAAATGTTTTAAAATCAAATTTACCTTATCCTGAACGCGAAGAAGAGACATCACGTGATGTAAATGGTTGCTCTAACGAACTTGTTCTCTTATAAACCTTTTTATTGAGTCATTTCTGACTTATTTTCTTCTGCAAGCATTGTGAGAAACACCACTCGTCTTACTCCTTAAACCTGTATTTTTCCTTAACTCACTTGCCTTCATTATCCCAACTATCGCTAAATGGTGATGTACTCATTTTAACCTCTAACGGTCTGGCCGATTTTAGCGCCAAATCCATTAAACTCAGCTCGCACATAGACACTTTACTGAACTCCATTCGCTTTTACACGAATATTTCCCTTACTTGGCAGTTTTTGGTGTTCGTTGGGTGGACTATAAGGGTAATGATCGAAATGCTATCAATTCCAAAAATTATCAATTTTGAAAAGGAAAAAATACATAAATAAAAAAAAAGTAAAATACGAAAAAATATCAGAGAAAAAAATATCTAAATAAGATCTCTTTAACAAGCGATTTAACTCACACATCGCTGCATAATTTAGATTTTCACAAGGCACGTACAATTGGAAAGGAATTCATTCATACACTGGGATTGAGAAAAATGGATAGAGCGTTTCGAAAGGTATCGGATAGGAAACGGATTGCAAGAAACAAGTCAATCTCAGGTATTTATTCTCATATATTGTATTACATGGGCGATAAGGCCGAGGAAATTTTTGATTCGTTTATACCGCATACAATAACTTATGATGAAACAAAAATTAAAGATTTCAAGCCAATTTCATAGCAAAACGAAATTTGATATACGAGCGTGCGAAATTTCTCAAAAGAAAGCAAGGCGATGAGACAGGGGAAGAATTTAGCACATCATTGCACACACTTGCTAAAAGTTGTGAATGGTGATCATTGCACAATGATATGATCTTATTAACTCTTATCGTGGGAATGGAAGATGAAGGTCAAATCTCATTCTAGAGAAGGTTGTAACATCATTTAGGTAACTAGATGAGCTAGATGACAGAAAAAAAATATTGCGTCAACATCACCAGCGAGTGTGTCTACAGTAAAATTTTCCGAATATAGAAGACCAGCGAAAGTAAATAAAAATGTAACAGTTCGACCGATGTAGGTACGAGCGCCATGAGTATGAGAAATGTCCGGCCATAAATGCAGTTTGCAATGAGTGAAAAAACAATGTCAAACAAAATAGTATATGAGGTTCGTGGAGATGAAGAGGAGAAGCAAAAGGAATATTTCGTAGGTGCTGTGAATAAAAATTGATTTGTTAATTTATGACTCAATGAAGATAATATACGATGTAATGTTGACACAGTATCTTGTTACGCTAGAATCATGACAAAATTGCATGCATACAAAGGGAATGACTTTAGAAAAAACAGGAGCGAATTTATTTAGTTCGGCAAGCTAACTGTGAATTTGCAGTATGGACAAAGAGCCATTAAAGAAAAAATATTGCATAAACATAGCTGCGGATAAAATAATATCATTGTTGGGAATATTGATAAATTGGGCTTAGTGAAAAAAACTATTTGGAGTGACAAAACGGAATTAGTTTGAAGAATTTAAAGATGTTGTAGAATAATTTAAAAAAAAAGCAATTGAAAGGAATATTATTCGAGAGAGTTACTAAAGGGTTACAATAATTTATTTGACTTTTGCACACGTAAATATATTTAGCGTGTCAGTGCTGCTGTCGAAATCCAAATGGACAAGAAGTTCGACTTCGAGCATGCACTAGTCAACATTTTGTACACGATCGAATACACATATCTTATTCGTTTTGTTGTTAGACAAATCGTAAGTTGCTACTGTATGATCATGCGATTTATCGTGTGGGAACTGTTACTAGGGTGCAACTGCATTCTGGTCGTCCGATAACTTTATGTGTAGTGATCCACAGAAACCTTTCATAAAATCATTTTATCTTTTTTAAAGAAGTTAAACAACAAAACGGATAAGATGTGTGTGTATAAGGTCATGTATTTAGTATTATCGCACATCCCAGTCCCCCTGGAACTAGTTTTATTGTAGGATAGCGAAAGAATAAAAAGTTTGCGGATAGGGCGCAGAAAACGTCCACCGCTGGTTTTTACTGTTATATATTCAATTTCCTTGGAGTGACAAAACGGAATTAGTTTGAAGAATTTAAAGATTTTGTAGAATAATTTCACAAAAAAAAAGCAATTGAAAGGAATATCATGCGAAAGAGTTACTAAACGGTTACAATAATTTATTTGACTTTTGCACATGTAAATATATTTAGCTGTGATCAGTGCTGCTGTCGAAATCCAAATGGACGAGAAGTTCGACTTCGAGCATGCACCAGTCAACATTTTGTACACGATCGTATACACATATCTTATTCGTTGTGTTGTTGCACAAATCATAAGTTGCGCTTTATCGTGTAAGAATTGTTACTAAGGTGCAACTGCATACTCGCCGTAGTTATGTGCAATGACCCACAGAAACCTTTAATAAAATCATTTTATCTTTTTTAAATTAATTAAATAACAAAACGCATAAGATGGGTGTGTATAAGATCATATATTTAATATTATCAAATATCCTGGTACCCCCTGGAACTAGTTTTAGGATAGCGGAAGAATGACAAGTTTGCGGAGTGGGCGCAGAAATCGTCCACAACTGGTTTTTACTGTTATATTTGTATTCAGTTTGCCACCGTTTCCAAAAACCTTGAAGCATGCTTTGAATGTGCTTCCAGTGTGTCAAATGGTTTGTTGGTACGTTTAAGTACCTCGGTTCCCTTATAGCAGTATATGGTTCTCCTATAAGAAAGTGTGAAGAAGTGAGTGGACTATCATCATCATCAGACAACAACCAAAACAGATGAGAGTTTATTATTGATTCAATTTGTGTAAAAACAGTATAGAGTTCTTCAAATCTGATGATGGAATTTCCAATAACCCTACGTAAATGAAGTTTAACTGAGTTCACACCAGCCCCCCCTAAATTTCACCGAAATGTGGAGCAGAAGGTGGTATGAAGTGTCATGTGATCTAAAGCAAACTCATTGGCAATGTCACATTGTCACTCAAGGCCATATCCACAGGTTAGGTCCATCCATTCTTGATACCATGCCGTTTGGTATCGAGTATTTTTGCTCATCAGCCGTAGTATATAGTTTCTGTGCAGCTTAAGTGTCTTTATATATAAAGACGATAAACCTGTCTCGAGCATCAGTATTTAATTAAGCTCATTTACGGGAAGTTGGAAAATTTTTTTGATAAAGAAACGTACCCCCAAACTTGAACTGCGTAAAGCATTATTGAATAAGCTGCTGATTCAAACACTTCATACTTACTGCTTTGGGCTATATTTGGGTTTCTCATCAGTTGCAGCTATTCTGGTGAGTATGCCAGCAGCACAATATTGTCCGCAAAGAGGATGGCCTTAAAATTAACTCCGGAAATCCACTCCACCAGGTAGAAAGTCGACTATATCATCTATAAAAAGTGCAAATGAAGTTGGACTTAAAGAACACCCCTGCTTTACACCTGTCTCTGTCTTGAACCCTTCTCTTTCTCCACAATTTCAAACGGCCATTGTGGTGTCTTTATATAGATTTTGCAACACATTTCCGAATTTCGAAGAGATTCCCATTTGGTATAATATGTAGGTTAAAGCATTTCTATTCACAAAGTCGATAGCTGTCTTAAAGTCTACAAAAAAGCGTATAACTTTTTCTTTTTTTCATAAATGACTCCGCTATGCTTTTCAAGACAAATATGTGGTCTACGGTTGAGTGACCAGGCCTAAAGCCCGCCTCACATTCTTTCAATAATTTAATTCTCCTTATCCATGTGTCCAAGGATTTTGTGGCATTTAAGAATTATATGCCTCTATAATTGGCTGGGTCTGTCTTGTCGCTTTGTAGTATATAGGAAAAATTAAATTGCTTTAATTCAATATGCTGTTATATACACCAATTAGGTTGTCCTTTAGCCTATCTGTACTATACTATACTTAAAAAAGGTTTACCATCCGACCCTGCAGCTTTTCCATCTTTCAGTACAAGTAGCACACTTTTTAATTCCTGGCGGGTTACCGGACTATCTGAGACTTCATTTTGGATGTTTAGTGTTGCATATTGGAAGCTGTGGCTATACACCGATGGGTTCAATAACCTTCTAAAATGTTCTAAGAGGGTATCTGGGAATTATGTATTTATCCCCGTTAACTTTCTTGATCATTTTCCAGAATTCTGAAGTAGTATTGCGTCATCCATTGTCTACATTTTATATTCCTGATTAGCCTTAAAGTATGATCTTCTAAGCGCTTCTGAATTAAAATCACGGAATAATTTCAACCATGCAAACGAAGCATTTTTAGCTCTTCTTATTTCCTCTTTTATGATTTGTTCGATTTCACCAATACTGACAACATGTTGTTCTTGCATTTTCTCTTCGATTTTCGTCCGATATAAAGCGGAGTTTTTTCATTCCAATCTAGCTTGGGAAGCACCGCCATTTGTATAATATGATAATTTTCAGGTGTTGTGTGTCCACCCGTGACAATTATTGATAAATGGTGGGAGTAAATTACATGTCTTACTTCGAAATCAATGACATGATGATTAAATTCTCCTCTTACCATATATACAGTATTCGATAACTGATGACCCCCGGCCCCCAATGTACATCAGCTCTCCAGGTTCATCACTTTTACTGGTATCATTTAAGAGTCGAAAACCAAAAGAATCACAGAAGTCTATAAGTTTCGTTCCTCTTCCATTGCAAATTGTGTTCTTAGACCGTCGTTTTTTCCCAGTATTGTAATTCTCCGTCCCACCCATGTAGCCCACTCGCGCATTTAGAGCAACGATTACAATCACGTTTTGCTGGTCACAGTCAATCATTGCTTCCTGCAATATTTCGAAACCTCTTTCCCAGTGGTTGTAGTTTAAGTACATTGGTTATACACAATATCTTTTATTTTCCCATCATAGATTCAGATATATGAGATCTTCGATTGTTCCAAATTCACAGTCAATATTTACCGCTCAAATCTTGCATTTTGGCGGATATGTCAGCTAAATCTGACTTAGTTGCTACATTGCTTAATTTCTCGTCTAGGAGCGACGCCATAGTTCCTTCGATCATCAGTTAAAGGTTTAGGATCAACATATTTACCATCGATTTTTGTTATTGGTCGTTGGTCTTTGTTTGCAGAGATTTCGGTGTCATATCAACAATACGCCGTTTAGACGTCGGTGCCGATATCGGGGACACAACGCTATTGTTGTTGTTATTTTCCGGTGTTCTTCGCATTTTCGATTCCCTGTTCATCCTGTGTTGTGGTATGTCGTTATATATAAATGAAAGTAGATAACTCACCCAGATTCTTGAGAAATGCAGTGACTTAGGGGCATTTTTCGCTATAGTTCTACTTTTACAGCAATTTAGATTGCTAGTCTCATTTATTCCTTCTTTATTTAAATATCTTATAGAGCTTTACTTACTATGTTGTGTACACATCAAATTGACAGATGTCACTTGATTTGTATAACCGAAAACGAAACGATGACCGACATTTACTAGCAGCTTGAGCCTTACCCCGTGAATCAATAAGCTGCGAAAACGATTGACACGATTCCAATTCATCGCATCTTGATTAAAGAAAGCTTAGAAAATCATCAAATTTACACTCATTGTCCACCGTACCTACAAAGGTATCGCAAAACGAAGGCCAAGCCCTATAACTTCTATAAAGGAGTGGCACAGTTAGCTTGGGCAATTGAACTGATAAGTTTTGTGATGTAGAACTCAACCTTCCTAACCCTTTATTCTGTTGCAACTGATTATGTTTCACGAATAAAGTTTTTTAATATCGAATTGGTGACCAAAAATCGATTTTCATAGTCAACGAATTAGATCTCCAATACAGCAACTTCCTCTTCAGTAGCATTTTGTAGTAATACCTCGTATAGAACAGCGGGTTCTGACCAGTATCATTTTAACTTAGCCAGTCGAATCTCTAGAATCTCGAGAGTGACAGTTGAGTCAATTGCATGGACGAAAATTGCTGCTATTGTCAAACGACTTTTCGCGTTTAAGACGAAGGAAATTCATAATCATAAAGCTTAACCGGTCCCAGATATTAAATGTTAGAGCAAAAATGAACTTATAGTATGATTGCTCACAATTTGAATTAAATGTAGATTATTATTCAAAATTCACAAAAATATTTCTTTTACTAAAGGTTCGTAATTTTAATATTCGGCGTGGTAGGACCATAAAATGTAGAATAATTTCACAAAAAAAGCAATTGAAAGGAATATTATTCAAAAGAGATACAAAGGGTTACAATAATTTATATGAATTTTGCACACGTAAAAATAATTAGCTGTGATCATTGATCCTATCGAAATCCAAGCGAATGAGAAATGCGACTTCAAGCATGCACCAGTCAACATTGTGCACACGACCGTAAACACACAATTTATGCGTTTTGTCGTTGCAAAAATCGTAAGTTGCTACTGTATGATCATGCGATTTATCATGTGCAAATTGTTTTAAGATGCAACCGTATACTGGTCGTCTGATAACTTTATGTGCAGAGATTCACAGAAACTTTTAACAAATTTTTTTTTTTTTAAATAATTTAACAACAAACCGCATAAGTTGGGGAAAGGTTCAGGAAGAGTTAGGTAAAATGGTTCAAAAAGAAATAATTGTGCCGGTTGAAAATGGTGCGCACCCATAGTTGTAGTCCTAAAAAAGGAGGGCATAAGGATTTGGTTTGACTTAATTGAACTAAGTAAATATGTTAAAAGTCAGGTACATCCCATACATGGTGTTGATTATTGGTTAGCAGTTTCCACTATTGGAAAAATCCATAGGGTTGACGACATCCATTACCCCATTTGGCATATTTAAATTTAGAACGCTACCTTTTGGTATAACTTCGGCTCCTAAGTCTTTCCAAAAGCGAATGTCAAAGCTGCTATCAGGAGTAATGAACCGTATGGTTCATGTAGATGATATCTTTTATGGACTGGGAGCATGGAGGAACTTGACGAGTTAGTTGAGGTGGTGGTAAATAAATTAACATAAGGGGGTGTTACACTAAATAGATAAAAATCAGAGATTGGTAGAAAAAAGATCCAAAATTTTTAGGTCGCACTATTTCGGAAGAAATTATAAATCGTAGAACCAATTTTGAGCCTACTGTGTATGCTTTTATTTGGGCATGTGACAAGTCTAAGACCTATCTTATTGGTAGAAAATTCTTTGCCCAAACGGATAATAAACCACTTTTACAAACTTTAAAAACAAAGCATATAGGAAAATTTAAACTCAAGATTGCAACGTATATGTATGCGACTGATGAGGTTTGATTACACTCGTGCTTATATACCAGAGAAAAATCTCATCACACCGGATAACCTAGAATTTCCATCAAACATAGTTCAGAGCCAGAAAAATTGGAAGAAGAAATTGACGCATGCATACACCAAATATTACCACATAATAAACATACCAACGACGAAAACATCGAGCAAGTTATTTAGGCACAAATTTAAGAAAATACTTACGATCCGAGTGGCCCGAAAAAAATCAACTTAGTCCCGAAATCAAGAATTATTATTCTTCAGAATTTCAACAATTCGCGAAGGAATAGTCCTTCACTTTTTTCACGAGCAGTCCTCAGTTCCGTCAGTCAAACAGAGCCGCAGAATCCGCTGTCAGCCTGGCAAAAGAAGAAGAAAAATGCAGGGAAAGTCGAGTTAACTCTACTCGCCTACAGAAATACACCACTTTTTTATGGATTTAGCTAGACAACATTATTGATTTTAGTTTAAAACCAGATTTTCGAAACTTAGAAAGGAGGGAAATAATGTATAGAAACAAATATAGGGTTTTCTAATAACGACTTGACAACTTTTTTTTTTTAAATAACAGGCAAACCAAACAGTTATTTTTTATGGATGAAGTGGTGATTCATGAAGCACATGTGGGTTTTCCCCCGACCAATAACGCATATTTTGCTTATAGACGAACCCATTGAGCCAAAAATGAGCTCGTCACTGAAGATGATTTTGCGATGGAATTCATCATCTTGGCGCATCTTCTCCAGAACCCAATCGGAGAACGTACGTCGCTTCAAATGGTCCATCGGCTTCAATTCTTGAGTCAGCTTGATGTTGTATGGGTGTAAGAAAAGATCCTTACGCAAAATACGTAATAATGTGGTCTGAGTGATGCCAAATTCTTGAGAACGGCGTGGAATTGACTGATTTGGATCGTTTGCAACGGACGTCTGAACGGCAGCGATATTTTCGACACTTCGACTAACCCGTTGTCTCACTGACACGGAAAAATCACACAACGAATATGTAGACTCAAAGTTTTGCACTTAACTTGTTATTGCCCGTCTACAAGGGCGAGAATTACGACGGAAAATTGGAGTTAACGCTCTTATAATTGCAGTCACCGGCTCCGAATATCTGTAGGCAATTTTTATAATTTGCAGACGTTGCTCGTTAGTGTACTTTACCATGATAAAAATGTTGAGCTTACTGAATAAATTGTCAGTGACAGTTTGATGATTAGTGAAAGAGTGCGTTCACTAATTAAATTCAGGAAAACCCTATATAAAGTGAACCACTACACACAAAATGAAGCTGAATAGCTTCGTTGGTAGGCGAGTTTGTTTGGGTAATTATTTTAAAAGACATGGGAAAATCATTAAAAGAGTTCAAAAGGGAATTATTCACGGAAATAGATTTAATTTAATAAAATTTTAATAAAAGCTACTATCATTGTACGTCATTTCAGTATATGTCATTCATTTGAAGCGTAAACAACAATAATTTTTTTTTCACTCAAATATGTCGAACTTTGTGCCTGATAAAGTGTTTTTGCGGGAGTTCTTCTTCATAACTTTAATATGAAGAAAACTGCTGCCGAAAGTCATCGTATTTTGGAGAAAGTTTATGGTGAACATGCGCTAGCTGAGCGAACGTGCCAAAATTGGTTTGCACAATTTAAAAGTGGTGATTTTGGCTTGGAAGACGATGAACGTCCTGGGCAGCCAAAAAAGTTTGAAGACAAAGAACTGGAAACATTACTCTATGAAGATTTTTGCCAAACACGAGAAGAGCTCGTAAAATCTTTGTGTGTCACTCAAGCAGCAATTTCAAAACGTTTAAAAGCAGCTGGATATGTTCAAAAGCAAGGAAATTGGGTTCCACATGAACTCAGGTTGAGAGACGTCGAAAGGCGGTTTTGCATGTCCGAAATGCTGCTGGAACGCCACAAAAGGAAGTCATTTTTGCAACGTATTGTTACTGGTGTTGAAAAATGGATCCATTACAGCAACCCCAAGCGCAAAAAATCGTATGTAAAACACGGCCAACCAGCCAAATCAACGGCAAAGCCGAATATTCATGGGGCGAAGGTAATGCTCTGTATTTGGTGGGATCAGATGGGTGTGCTGTATTATGAGCTGCTAAAACCGGGTAAAACCATCAATAGACAACGCTACCGAACACAATTAACCCGTTTGAAGAGAGCAGTAGCCGAAAAATGCCCGGAATATGCGACCAGACACGGGGCAATAATTTTCCATCATGACAACGCTCGGCCCCACGTTGCTATTCCGGTTAAGAGCTATTGGGAAAACAGTGGATGGCAAGTCTTACCCCACCCGCCTTATAGCCCAGACCTTGCCCCTACTGACTACCATTTGTTCCGGTCGAAGCAGAACGCCCTCACATCATAGCAGAATATCAAAAATTGGCTTGATTTATTCTAAGCTACCAAGTCGGCGCAGTTCTTTTGGGATGGGATTCACAAATTGCCAGAAAGATGGGAAAAAGTCATAGCTTCAGATGGGCAATACTTTGTATAATACTATTGTATATTATTTTTTTTAAGATAAACATTCAAATTTTGAAAAAAAACCGCACGAATTAAAATGTCATAAAATCATTGCACAGCAAATATTTTCTGGTACAACTGCTACACCTACAAAAGATACACACACCGCATCTACACAGGAAGTTACTCTTCCTGCACGTCGAAGTTCCAGTGATGCCTTAATATTCAGATCTGGGAATAAAGAAAGAAAGAGAGAATAGAGAACATTTTCAAACTTATCTTATAGCAATTTCTATTCATGGTAGTATTTATGACATGCAACTCCGTTTTAGGATTACCCTTAAAGCGTTGTATTTGAGAGCGATAGTAATTATTACTGTTCGTGAATCAACAAGTTCAAGAAAAAATATTTGAAAATCACGAAAAAATGTAAATATTGAAATAAAAACATAGAACTGTCAACACGTAATTTATCAAACAAACAAAACTTGTACTAAAACAAACCATAGTAATGTTATGACAAGAAAAAATAACGCTTATAAAAAAAAAAAATACAATTTTCAGCTTAATAACGTAGCAAATTACCGAAAACATTTTACTCCGTTTCCTCTTTCTTTTTTTTCTTCTCAATCACTCAATAATATTTCTAAGTCAACACTAAACAAACATACACAACATATAACGAAGCTTTATTCCTACACAGCACAACACACATGCAGTCCACTCTAAACCACACAAAATCATTCATTCCAAACAACATTGCGGAGTTCTGAAATTCCAAAATGCCAACAGGAATTGGAGGATGAAAACCCGACTGCATTTGAGACTTCCTACTGAATCCCAACTTTGTCCACTCAAAACACAACACATACACTTTAACTTATCGACAGGTATCAATTAAAAAAAAAATTGTTTTCCAATATAAAAAAAAAAAAATTGTATATGTTAAAAAAAAGAAACTTACTACAGATTGAATTGTCTATTTGAAGCTAATTGCAACAACAATTTAATCGAAGGCGGATTCATGGCTTTACTTTAAGATGTACACACTACACTCGCTTTGACAGCTAATTCGGACATTATTACAACAACAAAACGTTCGCAAAAATTTCGTCGCACATCGACGCACTGCACAACCAAAAAATGCGTACGCGAAGAACAGTTACTGCACAATTAACACCACAAATTGTATGAAATTTGTTGGGAAAATAAATTAATGAATTTTTTTTTGCATTTCCCATTTCTTTTCATTTCTTTTTCTTTTATTATTATTATTATTATCAAGAGAACGATACAAATTAATTTTTAGGGTCCAGGATTTAACGCCGGGGTACTACATGCCCATGTGGCGCGTTTTGTCAAAAGCACGCGGAGTACTGAGTTCCCATGTGGTCCTCCACCTACGTACTTACCGCACCCAACACTGCTTGATTTCGGTGATCTAGTGGGAACCGATGCTAGTTAGTTAGTTTAAACGCATTTTTTATTTTCTTAATTCATTAATTCTTACATGCTAGACAAAAAAACGCTTAAAAATTAGCTTAAATTACTTAAAAAAAAATTATCTTATTCTAACTTACTGGCCCCATGCGGACACTCTAAGTTAAGCCTAACAATTATATTTTGTCTTTCGACGTGCATTACAATATTAGTTTTTTGCATTAAACGTAATTAAAATACTAATTAAAAACTAAGAAAATATATATATATTTTTTTAATTTAAAAACTTAGTAAACTAACATTTTTTTATATTATATTATAAAATTTAAAGCTAAAACTAAAAACTACCTAAAATATACATTAGCTTAGCCTACTTAAGTTATCTTATTCTAGGTATTATTCCTTTTTTTTGTTGAAGGTTACCCACTTCTGTTTTTTATTTTTGTTTTGTATTTTTTTTTGTTTTTATTTTTTTTTTTTGGTTTTTTTTATTTTTTGTTCTTAACTACTATCTTAAACCTACCTAAAGCTATGTAAGCCGGCCACGGCTAAAAAATTAGGCTGACCAACTCTGCTCCTTATTGGAGCTATCCTGTACTAGAGGAATTCGACGACGTGGATTCCCCTCCTTCAACAAGCCACCAAAATTGTTGGTGCTGCCGAGCAACGTCCCTAATGTCGCGACTCCCTACCGACCTACTGAACCGGAGACGTTCCGCACTGCCGTGTACGACGTCTCTGTCGTAGTTAAGTCGCCCGTCCGCAGCTGTTCGAGCGATGTGGAAGATTAACGGCACCGATAATCTATCCTGGATCAGACCTTTTTTATCTAGGTAGAGGAACGCCTCTGGAGGAATAAAGCCTTCAAAGCGTACTCTCTCGTGATACATATAATTGGGGTAGTAAGCCCCGTAGATCAGGTTATTCGACGAGGTCATTGCTCTTGCAATGTGCCTTCGAATCAACTTAATAACAAAATTGTCCACTCTTATTAGGTTCGCCCTATTGTACAAGACCTCATTAGGATAGAATTTTATGTACTCAGACTCTGGTGTTCTGTATAAGCGAAGACAAGTCCTAAGACAAGCCCTCTCAAACACCCGAATCTTTTCCAATAAACTTGCTCTCACGTTGAACCACACGGGACATCCAAATACAAGCATGGGCCTGATAAGGGCCATGTAGCAGATCAACTTCACCCCCGTATCGAGTTGGCTGTTATAAAACAGTCTCTTTGTAAGGGCAAAAGCACCTCTGGCTCTGGCTAAAGCAACATCTATATGTTTGTTAAAATACAGATATTGATCTAGCCAGATTCCAAGGTATCTGACTACATTTCGACAAGCAAGTGGCAGTCCGTGCTGCCCAATGATCGAAAACTTTCGCCAATTCTTTCTGGTATCCCTAGAGGCCCCAGACAACGGCGCCCTAAACAAAATGGTTTCTGACTTCTGAAAATTGATTTTCAACTTCCAGTCATCGCAATATCGCTTAATTTTGTCGAAGTCACGTTGCAAGAGTATATTAATGACCTCAATCTTTGGACCTGATCTGTACGCGATTAAGTCGTCTGCGTACGCTATGGCATGGTGAAGTGAACCTATCAGATCACTTGTGTAAATATTGAACAGGATCGGCGAATTTACCGCACCTTGTTGCAGACCGTTTTTAATGTAAAATGTTCTAGCAGAAGTCACATCGCCATTTTTCACGATGAACCGTCTATCTGTTAACTTGTTGTAAAGAATATAAAGCAGTGGTTTACTAATGCCCAGCCTGTTCAGCTTGAAGAAGAGTCCCTCTAACCATACGGTATCGAAGGCTTTTTCCAAGTCAATCAGGCAGGCACCAGTACACTGGTTCTTGCCTTTGTTCCATTGGATATCAGAAACCGAATTGATTATCCGGAACTATATTTTTGTCCTCAACCCACTTAGTCAGGGCTCTATTGATTACCTTCTCGAAAACATTACAGATATTTGGAAGAAGACTGATCGACCGGAGATTCGCTGGATTGGATGTGTCTTTATCCCTTTTAGGGATTGGATGTACCACCGCAGTTTTCCAATGCGCTGGATAATGGGCATTATTCATCGCATTGTTAAAGAGGATGGTATAAATGTTCACAGCTTCTAGTGGGAGATGTCTAAGCACAATGCAATGGGAACCGATGCTTTCAGCGTGGCGAGGCCGTGTATAAGTTTGACAGCTGCCGGACGATTAGTTCTCGAGATAAAGCGTTGTGAGTGAAGCAACTTTTGTTATTGTGAAAAATAATGGATTCAAAGCAATTTCGTGTGTTGATTTATCATCGCTTTTTGATGATCATCAGATCACTTCCTTCTCTATCGGACCAAGTGGTCAGATATTTTAAAACTTGAATGAAATAAATAAATAAGTAAATAAACGTTCGGAGTTTTTATTAGCAATGAAAATAATCTTCTCTTCTTTGGTAATATAGGTATAAATTAATTTTGTCGATGGGTTGAGTGGCGTCATGAGATTTCAGTCCATTGGAGCTACAGCTTTTGTTCGTTGGTTGGTTGTAGCACCAGTTCCACCCAGAAACGTGCGCGGAAGACAAGAGGTGCCAGAAATTTTCTTCCTTTTGGTTTAGCTGTAGTCGGGAGGAGAAAATAAGAAGCAGTTTCAAATCTGAGAAGTTGGTCGGATACAGTGGATGTCACTTCACCAGAGATGAAGTGAGACTTTTGACACCCCCGCATTCGACAACACTTGGCATATCATCTCTCACCTAGACGGTAGTCTAAGCCTTTAAGGTGTTTATGTTATACCGTTTGCCTATAAGAATTCTTGCACGAATCTTTAACTTATTTTTATTGAAATTTATATATAAATATACATATATAAATATATAAATATATAAATATATAAATATATAAATATTTAAATATATAAATATATAAATATATAAATACGAATATATATTGTAAATATATAAATATATATATATAAATATAAAATAATATAAATATATAAATATATAAATATATATAAATATAAATATATAAATATATAAAAATATAAATACAAATATATAAATATATAAATTTAGGGTTTTCCAATAGGGACTTGACAACTTGGAATTAAATTGGTAAACGCACTCTTTCAATAATCATCAAACTGTCACTGTCAATTTATTCAGTAAACTCAACATTTTTATCAAGGTAAAGTACACTAACGAGCAACGTCTGCAAATTATAAAAATTTTCTACGGATATTCGGTGTCGGTGACTGCAATTATAAGAGCGTTAACTCCAATTTTCGGTCGTAATTTTCGCATTATTAGACAGGCAATAACAAGTTTAGTGCAAAACTTTGAGTCTACATATTCGTTGTGTGATTTTGCCGTGTCAGTGAGACAACGCGTTGGTCGAAGTGTCGAAAATATCGCTGCCGTTCAGACGTCCGTAGCAAACGATCCAAATCAGTCAATTCCACGGCGTTCGCAAGAATTGGGCATAGCTCAGACCACATTATGTCGTATTTTGCGTAATGAATTGGTTTACACCCATACAAGATCAAGCTGACTCAAGAATTGAAGCCGATGGACCATTTGAAGCGACGTACATTCTCCGATTGAGTTCTGCAGAAGATGCGCCAAGATGAATTTCATCGCAAAATCATCTTCAGTGACAAGGCTTATTTTTAGCTCAATAGGTTCGTCAAAAAACAAAATGTGCGTTATTGGTCGTTATGAATCACCACTTCATCCACAAAAAATAACTGTTTGGTGTTTGGATGCCGGCGGCATTATTGGGACATATTTTTTCGTCGAAGATAAAGATCGTCACATTACTGTGAATGGTCAGCGTTATCGCGCCACGATCACCGATTATTTTTGGCCCGCATTGGAAGATATGGACTTGGGCGACATGTGGTTTCAACAAGATGGTGCCACAAGGCACACAGCACACGCCTCAATCGATTTATTGAAGAGTAAATATGGTGAGCGTGTTATCTCAAGACATGGGCCAGTCGATTGGCCGCCTCGTTCGTGCGATTTAACTCCACTTAACTATTTTCTGTGGGGCTACGTTAAGTCATTGGCTTATGCCAATACGCCGACGACGATGGAAGAGCTCAGAGCCAATATTGAACGTGAAATAGCGGCCGTTCCGGCCGAAATGTTTACTCCAGTCGTTCCAACTGAAATATCTTAAACGGTTTGCCTTTTATTTAAAAAAAAATTGTCAAGTCGTTATTCGTCGTTATATATAAATATATAAATATATAAATATATAAATATATAAATATATAAATATATAAATATATAAATATATAAATATATAAATATATAAATATATAAATATATAAATATATAAATATATAAATATATAAATATATAAATATATAAATATATAAATATATAAATATATAAATATATAAATATATAAATATATAAATATATAAATATATAAATATATAAATATATAAATATATAAATATATAAATATATAAATATATAAATATATAAATATATAAATATATAAATATATAAATATATAAATATATAAATATATAAATATATAAATATATAAATATATAAATATATAAATATATAAATATATAAATACATATATATGTAAATATATAAATATATAAATATATAAATATATAAATATATAAAAATATAAAAATATAAATATATAAATATATAAATATATAAGTATATAAATATAGAAATATATAAATATATAAATATATACATATATAAATATATAAATATATAAATATATAAATATATAATTATATAAATATATAAATATATAAATATATAAATACATAAATATATAAATATATAAATATATAAATATATAAATATATAAATATATAAATATATAAATATATAATTATATAAATATATAAATATATAAATATATAAATATATAAATAAATAAATATATAAATATATAAATATATAAATATATAAATATATAAATATATACATATATAAATATATAAATATATAAATATATAATTATATAAATATATAAATATATAAATATATAAATACATAAATATATAAATATATAAATATATAAATATATAAATATATAAATATATAAATACATATATATGTAAATATATAAATATATAAATATATAAATATATAAATATATAAATATATAAATATATTAATATATATATAAATAAATATAAAGTTTTTGAAATATCTCAAACGGTTTGCCTTTTATTTAAAAAAAAAGATGTCAAGTCGTTATTGGAAAACCCTATACATAAATATGTAAATATATAAATATATAAATATATAAATATGTAAATATGTAAATATATAAATATATAAATATATAAATATATAAATATATAAATATATAAATATATAAATATATAAATATATAAATGTATATATATATATAAATATATATGCAAATCGATATAAAGGATTGTGGTCACCACACGAAAAATGAAAAAAGGCGGAGCAAAATGAAAAGCGTCCGATTCATTTGCTTATCAATTTTATTGTGTTTTATCCCCAAAGGTATGCAATATACCTCTTGATTATAATCATTTATACTGGGAATTTTCTGCATAGCATTATTATTGGTAATGCAGTGGATTACTAATGTTTTACATTTCCCCTTTTACATATATTATATTTTACATTATCATATATTTTATTACATATAATTAATTATTCTAATTGTAATCACAGACATCCTCCCGGGCGTGAACATAGTTCTCAATGGGTTTCGACCCTTAATTTCGTAAAGTGTCTCTGCCTTCATGTTGGTGCTTTACTTGGCTATCACCCACAGCTATATTTTTCTTCGTTTGTTTTGATCATCTTCGTTCGTTATTGATGTTTACTGTGTTGATTGCCGAACCGGTAAAATGTGGAGTGTAAGTGTTGTGTTGTTATTGCGTCGAATAAAAAAAATAAAAAAATAAAAGAAATAAAGGGTTTTACTCAAACTCTGAAGTATGGCGATATTGAAAATTTAAGTATGGTGTGTTGACCAGGTAATTTAAAGTACAATAAATTGACAAATATTTGAGTATGCCTTAGGGGTCAATGGCAGTTGTTGTTGCAGCTGTGCATCGTATTTTCAATGAAAGTTTCCCATCCTTCTTTTTCTCTCTTTCGTGATCGTATTACGTGTAGGAAGTTTGTAAACGATTTGGATTCTAGTGAAGTGTCGTTTTGTTCTTGAACTCCAATTTGCGAAATGTACATTTTGTACCTCAAAAAAAAAAAAAAAAAAAAAAAAACTTGAAAAAGGGCATTAGTGAACATATTTTTTTTTTTTGTTTTTTGTGAGAAAAAAAATGTGCATAGATGGAAAAAAATTAATAAAACGACGGCGCGTTTGTGGTATTGGTGAAATGGTTACGCATGTGTTTGCTTGTGTTTAAATGGGTGAGGTTTTAATAATGTATTGTACCAAAACAATAAATTTTAGAATTTTGTGTGTTGTACTTGCCATCGGCATTCTGAGTTTTTTGATTTGCTGTCGGCATTTTGAATTTTGTATGAATATATTTTATGAACATTTATTATTGTTGATTTTTACTGTGTATGTTTTGTAAGAGATGATAAGCGATTAAATTAATTCGTCGTCTTTATATGTGCTGTTGGTCGGAAATAAACAAGTTTTTGTGATCGGTCGTTTTATTTATTATTTTATTCTTTGTTTTCAACTTGACAACCCGAACCAGGTTATCTGTCCCAGGATACGTGCTTATGACGCGTGCTAAACTCCATTTTGTGGGGGGTAGGTGATCTTCCTTGATCAGGACTAGATCTCCCGAGTTTTTTGATTTGCCGTCGGCATTTTGAATTTTGTATGAATATATTTTATGAACATTTATTATTGTTGATTTTTACTGTGTATGTTTTGTAAGAGATGATAAGCGATTAAATTAATTCGTCGTCTTTATATGTGCTGTTGGTCGGAAATAAACAAGTTTTTGTGATCGGTCGTTTTATTTATTATTTTATTCTTTGTTTTCAACTTGACAACCCGAACCAGGTTATCTGTCCCAGGATACGTGCTTATGACGCGTGCTAAACTCCATTTTGTGGGGGGTAGGTGATCTTCCTTGATCAGGACTAGATCTCCTGAGTTTTTTGATTTGCCGTCGGCATTTTGAATTTTGTATGAATATATTTTATGAATATTTATTATTGTTGATTTTTATTGTGTATGTTTTGTAAGAGATGATAAGCGATTAAATTAATTCGTCGTCTTTATATGTGCTGTTGGTCGTAAATAAACAAGTTTTTGTGATTGGTCGTTTTATTTATTATTTTATTCTTTGTTTTCAACTTGACAACTCGAACCAGGTTATCTGTCCCAGGATACGTGCTTATGACGCGTGCTAAACTCCATTTTGTGGGGGTAGGTGATCTTCCTTGATCAGGACTAGATCTCCCGTCTTGGGTTGCTCCTCAATTTTGTGCCATTTTGGGCGCTGTTGCAGACGCGTCAAATATTCAGCTTTCCACTGCTTCCAGAATAGCTGTTGTAATTTCTGGACCGAACGAACGATTGGACCGTTGTAAATGTCCGATCTTGATCTCAGCCAAGTCAATCTGAGGGATTGAGTTTAGAGGTCGTCCAACAAGGAAGTGTCCGGGAGTGAGAGAGGTGAAATCGTGAGGTTTGTCGGTCATAGGACACAATGGTCTCGAATTTAAACACTCTTCTATTTGAAGTAGAAGCGTGGTGAGTTCCTCAAATGTGTAAGTGTCGGTGCCGATGATCCTTTTAAGGTGGTATTTTATTGATTTCACTCCGGCTTCCCACAGTCCGCCAAAGTGGGAAGCTGGAGGAATAAAATGCCACTCTATTCCTTCTTTGGAGATCGTTTCTACCACATCCTTCCAATCAAACTTCGATTTCTCAAATGACTTCGATTTCTGTTGACTCCCACGAAGTTCGTTCCATTATCGTTAAATATATGCGAACATAATTCTCTTCTCGCTGGGAATCGCCGTAGCGCTGCGATGAATGCGTTTGTAGTAAGGTCGCTCACCAATTCGATGTGTATGGCCTTGGTAGCCAAACACACAAAAATGGCAAAGTACGCCTTGAATGTTTTGGCCCCCCGTCCTTTCCATGACTTTACTTCGGTCGGACCTGCGTAGTCGACCCCGGAATGTGTTAATGGTTGGGAGATGCGCACTCTTGGGGCCGGTAGATTGCCGATCGGTTGGTGCGACGTTTTAGCTCCATACCGAAAGCAAATGGTGCAGCTATGTAAATATCCCTTAACACAATTTTTGAATTTAAGAATCCAGTACCTGTTGTGTTGCTGTAGTCCTCCATAAAACATTCGCAGATGAGCATCAGCAATCAAAAGCTTTGTGAAATGATGATTTCCTTTGAGTATGATTGGGTGTCGTTGACGAAATTGAAGATCCGCCTTTTGCAATCTACCTCCGACTCGCAAGATTCCATCAGAGTCCGTATAAGGACAAAACGTGCTTGGGGCTTTGGCTTTCACGTCGGGAGTAAACATGTCTGCCTGTACAAGCTTTACGGCGAACAGTGTGGCAGAATGAATTTCGACTGGAGAGAGTAAATTACCTTTTCTCGAATCAGGTATGTTTCGTAAATTTCTTATAAATCGTTGACAGTACGCTATGATCCTTATAAGTTTTGTAAGATTATAGTGTTTTGATTTAAGAGTATAAAAATCATTTTTTACCTGAATCCCCATGTGAGCTTTAATTGACCGTTTCTCCTCGTTTGTAGTTAATCTCGTCGGTTGTTGTAGACATTGAAACTCCCAAGATTCTCGCAGAAAATCTGGCCCATTATATTATTAAATATATAAAAAATCTGGCCCATTATATTATTAAATATATAAATATATAAATATATAAATATATAAATATATAAATATATAAATATATAAATATATAAATATATAAATATATAAATATATAAATTTATAAGTATATAAATATGTAAATATATAAATATGTAAATATATAAATATATAAATATAAAAATATATAAATAAATAAATATATAAATATATAAATATATAAATATGTAAATATATAAATATATAAATATATAATTGTATAAATACATAAATATATAAATATATAAATATATAAATATATAAATATAGTGTACAAAAATATATATATATATATAATATGTAAATATATAAATATGCATTATAAATATATAAATATATATATATAAATATATAAATATACAAATATATAAATATATAAATATATAAAAATATAACTATATAAATATATAAATGTATAAATAAATAAATATATAAATATACAATGTAAATATATAAATACAATATATAAATGTATAAATATACACATACATAAATAAATAAATATATAAATATACAACATAAATATATAAATATACAACATAAATATATGAATATATATTGTAAATATATAAATATATATATATATATATAAATATATAAATATATATTAATATAAATATATAAATTTATAAATATATATAAATATAAATATATAAATATATAAATGTATAAATATATAAATACAAATATAAAAAAATATATAAATATAGGGTTTTCCAATTGGGGCTTGGCAGCTTGGAATTTAATTTGTGAACGCACTCTTTCAATAATCATCAAACTGTCACTGTCAATTTACTCAGTAAACTCAACATTTTTATCATTAGGAAGTACACTAACGAGCAACGTCTGCAAATTATAAAAATTTTCTACAGATATTCGGAGTCGGTGACTGCAATTATAAGATCGTTAACTCCAATTTTCGGAGTTAATCCTTGCCCTATTAGAGAGGCAATAACAAGTTTAGTGCAAAACTTTGAGTCTACATATTCGTTGTGTGATTTTGCTGTGTCAGTCAGACAACGGGTTGGTCGAAGTGTCGAAAATATCGCTGCCGTTCAGACGTCCGTAGCAAACGATCCAAATCAGTCAATTCCACGGCGTTCTCAAGAATTGGGCATCGCTCAGACCTTATTATGGCGTATTTTGCGTAATGAACTTGGTTTACATCCTTACAAGATCAAGCTGACTCAAGAACTGAAGCCGATGGACCATTTGAAGCGACGTACATTCTCCGATTGAGTTCTGCAGAAGATGCGCCAAGAGGATGCATTTCATCGCAAAATCATCTTCAGTGAAGAAGGTCATTTTTGGCTCAATGGATTCGTCAATAAGCAAAATATGCGTTATTGGCCGGGTGAAAACCCACATGTGCTTTATGAATCACCACTTCATTCACAAAAAATAACTGTTTGGTGCGGTTTGCATGCCGGCGGCATTATTGGGCCATATTTGTTCGTCGACGATAACGATCTTCACTTTACTGTGAATGGTCAGCGTTATCGCGCCATGATCACCGATTTTTTTTGGCCCGTATTGGAAGATATGGGCTTAGACGACATGTGGTTTCAAGAGGATGGTGCCACAAGGCACAAAGCACACGCTGCAATCCATTTATTGAAGAGTAAATGTGGTGAGTGTGTTATCTCAAGACATGGGACAGTCGATTGGCCGCCTCGTTCGTGCGATTTAACACTACTTGACTATTTTCTGTGGGGCTACGTTAAGTCATTGGTTTTGCCAATATGGTCGAGTTGTTGAAAATTGGGACCAATGATTCGACCGCTGCAAACGTGCCCGCGGTAGCAAAATGAACGATGTTGAGTTCCATTCATAAATATTTTGATTGTACTTCAAGCCAATAATAAGGTTTTTGAAATATCTCAAAGGGTTTAAAAAAAAAGTTGTCAAGTCGTTATTGGAAAACCCTATATATAAATATATAAATATATTGTACAAATATATAAATATGTATATATAAGATATAAATATATAAATATATAAATATGTAAATATATAAATATATAAATATTTAAATATATAAATATATAAATATATAAATATATAAATATATTAATATATAAATACATAAATATATAAATATTTAAATTTTTAAATAAATATATAAATATATATATATAAGTATATAAATATACAAATATATAAATATATAAATATGTAAAAATATAACTATATAAATATATAAATATATAAATAAATAAATATATAAATATACAATATAAATATATAAATACAGTATATAAATGTATAAATATACACATACATAAATAAATAAATATATAAATATACAACATAAATATATGAATATATATTGTAAATATATAAATATATAGTTATATAAATACATAAATATATAAATATATAAATATAAAAATATATAAATATATAAATATATAAATATATAAATATATAAATATATAAATATATAAATATATAAATATATAAATATATAAATATATAAATATATAAATATATAAAAATATAAATATATAAATATATAAATATATAAATATATAAATATATAAATATGTTATAATATAAATATATAAATATATTAATATATATAAATAAAAATATATAAATATAAAAATATATAAATATATAAATACAAATATATAAATATATAAATATAGGGTTTTCTAATAGGGACTTGACAATTTTGAATTTAATTTGTGAACGCACTCTTTCAATAATCATCAAACTGTCACTGTCAATTTATTCAGTAAACTCAACATTTTTATCGTGGTAAAGTAAACTAACGAGCAACGTATGCAAATTATAAAAATTTTCTACAG
This sequence comes from Volucella inanis, assembly GCA_907269105.1. NCBI lineage: Eukaryota > Metazoa > Arthropoda > Insecta > Diptera > Syrphidae > Volucella > Volucella inanis. The sequence goes on from OU026153.1 coordinate 81,261,816, forward strand.
ATATTCGGAATCGGTGACTGCAATTATAAGAGCGTTAATTCCAATATATCGGTCGTAATTCTCGCCCTATTAGTGAGGCAATAACAAGTTTAGTGCAAAACTTTGCGTCTACATATTCGTTGTGGGATTTTGCCGTTTCAGTGAGACAACGGGTTGGACGAAGTGTCGAAAATATCGCTGCCGCTCAGACGTCCGTAGCAAACGATCCAAATCAGTCAATTCCACAAGATCAAGCTGACTCAAGAATTGAAGCCGATGGACCATTTGAAGCGACGTACATTCTCCGATTGAGTTTTGCAGAAGATGCGGTTTGCATGCCGGCGGCATTATTGGGCCATATTTTTTCGTCGACGGTAATGATCGTCACGTTACTGTGAATGGTCAGCGTTATCGCGACATTGGAATTGGAAAATATGGACTTGGACGACATGTGGTTTCAACAGGATGGTGCTACAAGGCACACAGCAGACGCTGCAATCGATTTATTGAAGAGTAGATATGGTGAGCGTGTTATCTTAAGACATGGGCCAGTCTATTGGCCGGCTCGTTCGTGCGATTTAACGCCACTTGACTATTTTCTGTGGGGCTACGTTAAGTCATTGGTTCATGCTAATACGCCGACGACGTTGGAAGAGCTCAGAGCCAACATTGAACGGGAAATAGCGGCCGTTTCGGTCGAAATGTGTGGTCGAGTCGTTGAAAATTGGGTCCAACGAATCGACCGCTGCAAACGTGCCCGCGGTGGCCATATGAACGAAGTTGAAATTTATTCATAAATGTCTTGATTGTACTTCAAGCCAATAATAAAGTTTTTGAAATATCTCAAACGATTTGCCTTTTATTTAAAAAAAAGTCAAAGTCAAGTCGTTATTGGAAAACCCTATATATAAATATACAAATATATTGTACAAATATATAAATATATAATTATGTAAATATATAAATATAAAATATAAATATATAAATATTTAAATATAAAAATATATAAATATATAAATATATAAATATATAAATATATAAATATATAAATATATAAATATATAAACATATAAATATTTAAATATATAAATATATAAATATATAAATATATAAATATATAAATATAAAAATATATAAATATATAAATATATAAATATATAAATATATAAATATATAAATATATAAATATACACATATATAAATATATAAATATATAAATATAAAAATATATAAATATATAAATATATAAATATATAAATATATAAATATATAAATATATATATATATAAATGTATAAATACAATATATAAATATATAAATATATAAATATATAAGTATATAAATATATGTATATATAAATATAAATATATAATTATATAAATATATAAATATATAAATATATAAATATATAAATATATAAATATATAAATATATAAATATATAAATATATAAATATATAAATATATAAATATATAAATATATAAATATATAAATATATAAATATATAAATATATAAATATATAAATATATAATTATATAAATATATAAATAAATAAATGTATAAATATATAAATATACTCTCGTAAATATATAAATATATTATTGCAGCAGTTTGGTGCAAATTCTCCTAGTCCTTTTCTCCAATCAAAATAAATCTGCTGTCAGAATCAATAAGCATAGGCAATTTAAAACCCCCAATAAAGCAATCTATCATTTCACACATTTGTTCGTCTGTTTTTTCCTTCACTTCTTTGAACTGTTGATTGTTCATTCCCCCGATGCTTAAAATTCGCGTTTTGCGGATTAACGTTTTTTCATTTACATATCTTCGTTTGGCGTTTCCTAGCAAAATGCACTAACTCACCTGTTGCACTTCGAAACCCTAGCTGGACAAGAATTGCTATCTCCAAAATCTATCTCCAAACCTTCCACATCTAAAACATTCCTTTGCCATGTCGAGGGACTTGTCACCATTTGTAAGAAGGATTCTATTGACACTTTTCGCTGATACAGAAATTATTTCTTCCGGCTGGCATTTTATTTGTTCGTGCACCTGGAACATTTCGATGATGTATTTTAATGTATTTTCCTTTTCCGACAGCCTTTTTTTTAAATCATTAGAGGCCCAAACATCAGTTTATCTTTTATATTTATATCTAATATCTCTTGTTGCGTTTCGCCAAATGCGCATTTTGTTTCCTGATTCCGAAGACGTACCAAAAATTTATTAAAGCACCTTTTTTAGGTTTGGGAGATCTAAATAAGTGCATTTCAAAATTTGAATTACGTTTCGGAGAGAAGTATTCAGTTAATTTGCCGACTAAAACGCTGAATACATCTCCGTCAGTAACCTCATCAACAAGAGCCCCCGGAATGTTATAGATTACCTCTTGCAATTGCAGGCCACCAAGATGAAGAAGCTCGTTTTTTTTTCTTGTAACGTCTACTATCTTTTCCGATTCTAGGTACCACTCCAAACGAATAGTCGATTTATCAATGGTATCACATAAAAATGGTTTGATTTCAGTATCCTCCATACCGATATAAATGTATTTTTAATTGTCCTTGAAATGTGCTCTATTTGTAAGTTAATATGTAATTATTTTAATAACTAATTATTACTCTAACAAGTCTTACAAAAAAAATTGTCCGTGATTGTTTCCTAAAATGTTCGCACGAGTACGATATTTTTTTTCCAATTGACACTGTGTACAACTACATGCGTAAGTGTATTGACTCTTTTTAGTTTGTCAATAAAAGACACCAAAGTAAGTTACTAAATAGTGAATTCATTGTCATACAATTTTCTCTACCTTTTCACAATCCTCTCTTTTTCTTCCACAAAAATAAATGTGCTATACTGCAACGACTACACTCAATCCCAGATTAGCTTGCATGAACTATTATTCTCTCTCTTCGTTCTACCTTCTCTCCGTGAAAGAAAATATTGGTTTTCTTTATTGCATTAACTTTTTTGCAAAATATTTTCTTTCTTTCTTTTAATCTTTTCTCCCTGAAAGAAAAATGAAAATACTGGTTTCTCTTATTGCTGCTGGTCCGTGAGGATCTCGGCCTTAAGGCGTACAAAATTCAACTTTTGCCAGAACTGAAGCCAGGCGACTCGAAGTTGCGTCATATTTTCAGTGAATGGGATCTGGAAAAACGCAATGAAAATTCGGAGTTTTATCGTGAAATTTTGTTCAGTGATTAAACCCATTTCTGTCTCAATGGATACGTTACTATACAAAATTGCCGTATTTGGGCTGATGAGGAACCAGAAGAGCACCAAGAGCTACCATTACATTCATTAAGAACAACCATTCTGGTGTGGTTTATGGGATGTTACAATCATTGGTCCATATTTTTTCAAAAATGAGGCAAATTAGAATGTTAATGCCAATGGTAACCGTTATCGCGCCTAGTTAATGGACTGTGTGCTTCTTGAAATTCAAGCACATGGTCTCGGTTTCTGGTTTCAACAAGACGGCGCTACGAGCCAAGTCACAATTTTCAACACTCTTTTCCCTACAACATCAAAGAGGCGACTTGTATAAATCAAATCGTTGGAAAGCAACTCAATCAAAATGCGAGTATCTATGTTCCCAACACATCTCAAAATTACAATATGCAGTCATCCCAATTGCAACACAAACACTCTCCTTGTCCGAAAGAGAAATATCCAAAACCTGACAGATACTTCACAATGTTGATACAAACAGCAAAACCAGACATGTTGTTCACTAGCTGATCAAGTGCAAACTAAAACATTATTAACGATCGAACTGGTAATTTTTTTTTTGCAACCAAAGCTAGGTAGTATGTTTTAAGGGCTTTAAGGGGCACACCTAGTATGCAATTTTAAAAAAATCGGGGTCTACCAGAGTTATCACCATTGGTGATGGTGATAGCGCCGGATATGAAGGATTATTTGAATCCATATGATATTCCTGTAGAAAAACTAGAGTGCTATCTACATGTTAAAAAAAAGAATGTAATCATGATGCCGTAGTTTAAAAAAGCCGAAAAGAGCTTAGGAGGAAAAAGTAAAACCACGCTAAAATTAACTATCAACCTAGTTAATAAACTTCAAAAGTATTATGGACTAGCGATCGTGAGGCATCAAGATAATGTGGATGAAATGTATAAAGCAAACTGAACTATATTTCATTATTTGAGTTCGACTGATAAGAATCCAAACCATGAAAATTGTACAGAAGGCGCAGAGAAGAAAGCTCTGAAGCCAATATAAGAGGACTTGTCTCGGCGTAAATTACTTGATAGATGTAAGGGTAATAATACGCAGAACAATAACAAAAGCTACAATGGTTTACTTTGGCACTTTGCTCCGAAACACTCCCATAGTTTTGATACTTCAATATTCACTGACGGTTATATGTACATCTATTTCAAAAGTATTTTAATGTGATGGGAGTGATAGTTTAATCCGGAGCAAGAGATTATGTCGCTAGCAAGGACTATGAGTAGCGGAGCATCGTCAACAGGCTGCCTCGAAAGAGGGCCGATCATCTCGCGTAAGAGCTTCAACAGCCTAGCAGGCGCTTTTTGAAGAAAAGGAATAAGAATTATATGGGCCTGGAATAGCAGATTAGTTCTAAGTATAATTTTTATCTATCTATGACAATGAAATCATTTTATCTTAAAACGCGTTTTTCTCGAAACTACATTTTTCAAATTTGCTGCAGTTGTAACTCGAAGACAATTCCTCCGATTGCTTTCATATTTTTTTTTCTTTTGCTTATTTTGTATAAGCTTCTCTATACAATGACCCTCCAATTTTTTGATTGTATGGAAAATTTAATTTTGACGGGCCAAAAATCATCAAATTTTCGGACGAAATTTGGCATTTTTTTTTTCAGAACTCTGCCATTTCGTTAAGTTTAAATTTTTTTCACAATCTTGGGTCACTGTATAGTCAATACATTCAACTTAATAATCTATTTTGATTTCAGCTGCGGTGAAGGCCATAATCACTACAGAAGTGCAGGACCTTTTTTTGTGAATTAGGAGATAGCAAATAACTCGCTGAAAATTTAGTTTTTTTCTTTGAAAATTTCAGTGTCTATTCATTTTTTATGTATAAATAAATTTTAAGGCATTTTATGTAGTAGTTTTCTTCCTACTAATGAAGCAAATGACATCAGCAAAAATCACAGCGCTAGGTCAGACTTCTTCGGGTACGAAGCAGAATTCGCGATATTGTAAAATATTTGTGTCGGTATAAGTGATAGAACTTATTCCCTTCAATACAATCATTTTATTTAATACAGTTACAATTTACAATTCAATCGCTTTCCTCAAACACTTTTTGTTTACTTTATCTTTTACTTAAACCACTCTATCACTACTCGTAAATCACATTTCCAATCTCACTTTAGGACCAACTTGCATATCTTAAAAGATGTTGATATTTATACCCCTGAAACCTTTCAAGAACATTATTTATCATCCAGTGTTAAATAGATCTTTCCATTTTGCTAAAATATTCGCTTAATATTTCCATTCTCCATTCTCGAATGGTTGCACTTCTGCTATTCAAATATATAAATCTTTTGCTATTCAAATATATGTAGATGTCACTGTGTACATTCAAACGGATTTCATCATTATATTTTCATTCAAAAACCTGGCCCTTATATATCCCTGATATAGCAACCCGGGAAAAATTTAAATTCTGTTGGGTACTGATGTACTCGCTTATACATCAATTATCCTACAGACTCTGGTGATAAGCGAAAGAAGAGCACCAGTTGCTCAATGAACTGAGCTGGGGTGGAAACACCAATAATTCTAGTCAGCTGGTTTCAGTAATAACCCAAAACCACTTTAACTCATTGGATTCTCAGTTGAGAAGGTTTTTAGAATTAGAAGAAAACTTAGACAAAAGGAAATTAATAAATGCAGAACAGAAATATGAACATTTCTAAAGAAGAAGAGACAACGGTGAGAAGTTCAATTACCATTTAAAAATAATATTCGTCCAAACTTCGACAGTTCCATAAGACACGCAATGTCCAGATGAGTGAAGACACATATCAGAACAGAAACTATAAAAAGGATATTCGCATACCGAATGTATCCAGCAAAACCATACTCTTGGGCACATTAAAGAGGTGATCCAAGAGTATCAAATCTCAACAAAACTGTTCACATCAAGCGGTTTATAAAGCAAAAAGTAGCACCACAAAACTGCGGGTGCTGTTCGATATGTCGTGCAATTCAGTAAATGGTTAATTCTTAAACGATCACTTAATAGTGGTCCCACGCTTGCAGGCAGATATTGTAAAGTTAATTGAAAATAAAGAAAATATAAGGTAGTATTCGTAGCTGACATCAGTATAATGAATCGACAGGTGTGGATAACAATTGATTATACTCCTTCTCAGCTGATTTTCTGGAGAAACTAAAGACGTTTACATTTCACACTTCATTTCCGCCATATCTGCCAACGGAAACTCTACAGTAAGTAGCGGCTTATGTCAATAGAAACACTGGAAAATTGTCAAACAATTTTCTTTTTAATATTTTCGCGCACACAAAATCAACACTTAAAAAATTCAATTTAAAAAAAAACATTCCTTTTTTATCATAACCTTTCTCTAAACAAAGAAAGTTAAAACAATGCAAATCTTCCTTATTTTAACTAAATTAAAAGTAACAACAAAACAAATAAATAGATCTTAAACGAACAAATCTTGCACTTAACATTTTTTAAGAATTTTCTTTTTTCATACATCGTATCAGTTACTATATGAAATAAGAATTATTTATTGTACTTTCGAGGTCACCTCGTTGTAATAAAAAATACAATTGCTTATCTCAACATCCACAAACTAAATAGCAATAGAGCAAAATGATGCGAATTCGAATTACGTTGATATTTCATTTAGTAATACAGTGTCAGATTTGCGATAAGAAATTGGCATTGAAGTTGGAAACGAAAATTTGTTTGATTTTTGTAAATTTGGATTTGCGATTCGATTTACAGAGTACCAATTCTGCGAATGCGAATGATTTGACTTTAGAGTAGCGATATAGAGTAAGACTCCTGACCTCTTTCGAGAATATTCCATTCTTAGAGAAAATTCAATTCTATTCTCCATTCACGAAAGTTGAGCCTTTTGCTTTTCAAATTTCACTTTAGAACTGGCTTGCATACTTTGGGGAATGCTGATATTTATACTCCCATGATATATTTCGAGTACAATCTATGTCATCCAGTGTTCTATACAATTTTCCATTCTCCATTTATCAATGGTTGAAGCTTCTGCTATTCAAATATCGAAATCTAATCAAATATAAATGACGCTGTTCGCATTTACATATCACAGTAAGTTTGAATAACTTTAATGCGTTGTATTCATGGTTAAAATTGTACACTTGTTCTTTTCACAAACGTCAAAGATGACATAAAAAAGGGAGTATTCAGAAGTTACTCACTAATGATATAAAAGCGCGACTTTTGAAAGACCATATATTTCATTTCAACAGAAAACACACGTTTCGGATGTTTAAACTTATTCATTTCCTTAACTGTCCGTAAATTCGTGTAAATTGTCATCAATGTCAATTTCTCTCCCATTTTACACAAAACCCGCCAATTAAATTAAAAATTTCACCCATATAACTTTACATGGAAATCGATAACATTCTAGCAATTTTATGCAATTTTATAGTATAAAGAATTATGTGGCTTTAGTACAAGCTATCGAGAAACGGTTTGGCAATAACCACATGTGGGAGGTTTACAACATCAAATTTCAAAGCCGAATGCAGCCACGAGAAAGAACACTGGAGCAGCTTCAGATTCGAAGCTATAGCCAACCGTAAGGATAGTCGGTAAACGAACTCTTGCTAAAGCACTTGCCTTCGCTCTATTAATGAAAGCAGCCAATCAAGCTTCCAAAGAAACATATTTTGTCAGGGGAGTAGCATGTGTTGAATGCTTCTACGCAAGATTTAGTGCGGATGAATGAGATACTCCACGGGATAGGAAAAAAATGTACTCCTGGTACTGCAATAAAATAGGACAGTATAAAAAACCGGTGCGATGAAAAGGCTTCCGTTACTTTAATAACTAGCAAAAAGAGAAAGAAACTAACAGAAAAGACTATCAAGAAGCCAGTCAAACTTCCCGAAGCCATCGATCGGAAAATGCTTAAGCACTCTGGGTAAAAGTTAGTAGCAGGAGTCGACCCAGGACCATGACCCAAGTCTTACTAGCAAAATGATGCAATGAAAGCATCATGGAAAGGAAAATCAGACGGCAAAATTAGAACCCGTGCCACGGCAACAACAATTAGGAGGGATCTGGTTAAGAAATCGTGGTTGCATAACATCAGCAGTAACAACTTGAGAACAGTCCACATAAAAATCCCACTGGCCGGAAAGCTTCCCTGACGATTTTCTGGTGACTAACATAAACCACATAAACTGTTCCTTTTGGAAGTAAAATATTTGGGCCACATTTTATCAGCGGAAAGAGTAAAGATGGATTCTGACAAAAGCGAAGAGGTAAAAAGCTGGCCTGTTCCAAAAGACAAACACCAACTGAGAAGCTTCTTGGGACTTGCCACGTTCAATAGAAGGTCCTTAAAAGATTTTTCTAAGAGTGCATTCTTCGCAAAGACCACGAAGCTATTAAATGGCTAATACTCGCCTGTGTGTATCTCGCGTAAAGGGAGAGGCTTATGGAATTGGCGGAACTGTGAAAAAAATAGTTTGGATGTGTGTCAAAACCAGGAATGTGGTCTCCAATTCCGCTGAAGATGGCATGGTATTTTCAGATGAACTATGGGTTGATATTCGAAACAAACACAATCTTCAAAAGCAACATCACAATGAAGTTTTGTATAATCGCAGGACCTTGGTAAGGAGAACATCTAAATCTGATTCTTCTCACATTCTAGTCGAAAGGAAATATTCTTGGGCTTCGATGAATTTCTTCAACGTATAGCCGAGAAAAAAACCGCTCTAGTTAACGAAAAAGACGATTCTAATGTAGCGAATTTGGATCGTTTGAGATTTGCTTCCAACCTGCAATTAGATGAAGCTGCACAAGCTGATACTGCTTCAACCTATTATGGTAAGGTTTTTGTATGTTGATTTTTTTTAGAAACAAATAAATAATTCGAATAAGAAATAAGAATCCCTAACAACGACCCAAATAGATTTTTATGTCAATAAAAATATAAATATAACAAATTTTCTGAGATTTGTTTTGTAAGTGTTTTGTTAGAGGAATTAACTTTATGCGAAAGTTGTACTTTGCGGAGACTTCAATTTAAATATCCTGGAGGAAAAAAGTAAACAATTCGTTGATATGGTAGAATCTTTTAATTTACATTTTGCGAATTAATATCATCCAACTCATTTTGCGCTTAACAGACGGCCCTTGCTTTTAAATGCATTCATTATGTCTTATCCTGATTCCATATTGCACTACGACCAACTTCTTGCACCTGCTTTTTCACATGATTTGATATGGTATATTTGAACGTAAATGCATTTCCAGTAAATGTGAAAAAAGGTGAAAAAAGGTGGTTTTACTTTTCAAAAATTAATTTAAATGCATTGCTTAGAGATTGTAGGAGTTTGAATTGGACATTAATATATATACAACAGGTAATGTTAACATTTAACTCGAGCATTTTTATAATTTTTATAATTATTATTTGTTCCACAAATATGTACCTATAAAAAAATTTTTTTTAAAAGTGAACATTCTCTGTCTAACATTAGAAGTCTTAAGTCTTATAAGTGAACGAAATCTTCTTTACGCAATAGAGGTGATATAAATGTTCAGCTATTTACAATGAATATGCTATAGTAAGAAACACAGTTACTCTTCTGATTCGAAATATGAAAAAGTCTTTTTACTAGAACAAATTCAACTCTGCCAGTTATACCTCAAAATTTTGGAAAAACGTTCGGAAGATGGGACTGAGGTCTGTTAAAGAATCTATCCCTGATAACATCGACTTGGATGTGCTTAACAGAAAGTTTGTTCAAAACAACTGCAATTCACTTAATTTTCAGGCCACTGGCCATTAATAAGAAGTAATGTTTTAACTCTCCGGACTGGGTGAGTTTAGTGTTATCTAAATAATTCTGTTGGTTCGGATGATGTTTTCTAATTTTTTATTAAAATTCTTCTACCTGTATTACCTTCTCACATATTTAACTCGGTTATAACTATGTCAGTTTTTCCCATTAGGTGGAAAATTGCTTAAATTTTATTATTAAATTCTTAAAGATACAACTGCTGAGTATGTTGATAACATAAAAGATCTTGGGATATACTTTACTAATTAATTGAATTGGAATATTCACGTTAATAAAGTTATATCAAAAGTTTATGGTGCTCTACGTAGTCTAAGCCCCACGACAGAGTATCTTCCCACAAATGTTAAACTTAAGCTTGTTAAATCGTTCATTTAACCGTTATTTTTGGATGTAAAATATATTCGAACATGGACTACTTATCCAATTGGAAACTTATTGTGGCATACAATAGCTGCGAGAGATATATTTTTAAAATAAAAAGGCCTGATGATATTTGATAATATTTGAAGGAATTTCATTACCCTTACCTATTTCTTTTTCATCTTTTCTCTATCTGTTTTCTGCTTTCTATTTTACATAGTTTTTACTTTTATCCACCTTTCTTTATTTGAATTTTTTTTTTCCTTTGGTATCTAATTCATAAATTCTTTATGATGTGTTGACGAAGATAACGTCACCAAATCGTTTCAAGTATCCAAGGCACTCAACCCTTATATTGGTGATTAGCGGAGACAACGAAGTGCGGAAGTTCGAAACGCACCCACTATCTAAGGAAATTTATTTTTGAGTGCCCCATTGTAATGAATAAAAAAAAAAAACAGAAATAAAGTGTTTTAAATTTATAACGTACAAGCGAACGGTTTAGTTTTTTTTCCGCGTTAATACGGATTTAAGAAAATAACGCAGTTCTTTTCGGTAAACTGAATTACGAACATTTTTGGTCCATTCAAGTCGGATTTGATGTTCCCATCATAATGTAATATTAAGTTAAAACTGTAACTGCTTTGAAGTGATTTTTTTAATCAAATCGAATCATCTATATACTTATATTACATACAAGTGCATACATACAAATAAATATAAGATTGAAAAGAAAAAAAAGCTGTGCTGAAAGCGAAACATTCAACAAGTTGCTGGAACCAGGACATCAAGTTACTGCAGCTGAAGACCCAACAGAAGCCGAAATAATTTCAGAACTAAGCCAGGGAGTAGCTGAAAGTTTGTGTGACCTGTGTGTGCATCAACATCCAATACGATTCCAACCGTGAGTACCACCATTTCTGCATATTATCTTGTATTCTATATATAAGTAAACGTAAGACATATAAATACAATATGAAACAAAATAAGTTAAATATGGTAGAATACTTACCCAATTGGAAAAGGATATTTCCAATTTCGGCAAATTTTTTGTTGGGCCGTTTGCTATTTTGGAGAAAACTTTGGAGTCGGCAGAATATGTGTATGAGGAGTGCTTAGGTAACTGTTTAGATGGTGAAGATGATAAAGGTTTTGAAGTGGAAGCTGTGTTCGAGCAAATTCGTGAACTATACTTCGACTACAAGGGTAATCTTATCGACGCAGTGGACAAAACAAAGGAGACTAAGGACGATGTCACTAATAACGGCTTAAGTTCATTATTATCACTTTCTTACAACGCAGATATACGCCTAAAACATATTCCCGTTCCAGTTTTCTCCGGTAATTATGAGTCTTGGTGTGGTTTCCGGGACTTTTTCGTCTCCTTAGTGCACCATAACTTCTCTTTGTCAGATATTCAAAGATTGCGCTATCTTAAGACTAGTGTGTCAGACGAGGCAGAGAGGATTCTGTCACAATCTTATCATCCTTAGCAAACCAACTTGTCAATAACTTCCATCAAACTGGCAAACTTGACGTAGGTATCTGGGTGTTAGAAGAAGCTCCATTCCATGTTGCATTAGTCTGTCAACACCTAATACTCTGTGAAACAAGCGGAAACCAAAGTTATGTTGGCCACAGTCATCGTGAAGGTCAGAGGATCGACGGAAAGACCAAACTCGGGTGGGTATTGTTTGGACGTGTACTCTTAGCAAACCAACTTGTCAATAACTTCTATCGAACTTGACGTAAATTTACGGGAATTCTGGGAGTTAGAAGTAGCCCCATTTGTCAATGTAGAGTCTCCAGAAAATACTTTGTGCGAAGAACATTTCTTAAGCAACATCAAGCTTCGGTCAGATGGACGATGTGAAGTCGCCTTCTTATTCAAAGAAAATGTTCTTCCAGTACTTGGTCGTTCTAAAGAAGGTGCGTTGCGGAGATTTAAGAAGCTCGAAGGACGTCTTCTCGAAAACAAGGAACTCTTAAGGAACTATTCGTCGTGTATAGAAGACTACCTACGCTTGAGCTATATGACCGAAGTTAAAAAACGACCAAATTTTGGAGCAAACACCGCATTATTTCCTGCCACACCACACGGTCATTAAAGTAAGCAACTCTAAGAGCAACCAAACTGCCAAAACTCATTAGGACAGTTGCATGTTGTCGTAGGTTTGTCAAAGCCTTCAGACAACATGACTCAAATTTTTGCCTCTATATCCGAAGTCTCAACAACAACACCAAAAACTACTCAAGCATTTCTGGCAGCTTTTCGTAGATTCGCGGCAAAGCGTGGATTGTGCGCCAACGTTTACACGGAATGTGGGACTAATTTTCTCGAAGCAGATGCTGAACTACGTCTCCCGATGATAGAAGCAATTCAGGACTGGTAAGAAATTGCGGATGTGCTAGCGACTCAGGCAACTAAGTGAAATTTCATTCCCCAGCCTCCCCACTTTAGAGTGTTATGGGAAGCAGGAGTTAAGAGTGTAATGTTCTACATAAAAAGAATCGCAGGTAATGGGAAACTTACTTTCGAGAAGCTCGCCAAGCTTCTATCTCATATTGAAGCGTGTCTAAATTCGAGGCCTCTTTGCCCCTTAACAAAAGCCATAGAAAATTTTTACGCTCTAACACCAGCTCACTTCATGATAAGAGAAACCTTATTTATAGTAACTCGACAAAACAAAACTACACCGACTGATGTTTAGCGATTTAGGTTCACTTGCAGATGTTGTGAAATCAGTGGCAGACAGAGTACTTGAGTCATTTACAACAGCGACCGAAGTGGTTTAAACCTCAGCCTCAACTCAGGACCGGAAACTTGGGGCTGGTGAAGACGAACGACTCCCCCCAGCGAAATGGAACCGAGCCCATATCTTGCAAACATACCCTGGAGCTCACAACAACGTACGAGTCGTAAACAACTATACATGCTGTTATGTTTAACTCCCGGCAACTGTCAAGTTGCCCCGAATCAAAAATAACTTGGTATCCCGACTGATTCCAAGACAGGGTTCGTTCGAACTTCTGGTAGCGCTTTAAAAGGCAGCTAAGCCTGGGAAAACAAAAACAAAAAGCTGAGCGCCACGTGATTTTAGAGGAATCACGAAACTTTCAATTCCGAAAAAGAAAAAAAAATTTTAAATAAAAAACCGCATTTTCCACAACGTAATAATGGCTCCGTTGGAATTCGACGATTTATTCTTTACGGGGATAGCGGTACACTCGTCGATGGAGTGACGCGCTATTTAAAGAGCTCCGAATGTACAAAACTTATTAAAATTCGAGAATTTTCCGAACGCGCTGCCCACCGGAGTCACACTTTAAACATTAAAAAAAAATCAAAACTAACCGCACTACACTATACTTAGGTTTTTATTTTTCTTGGCGGTTCTGCACCCCTTCTGGCATAGCCCTTCCTTCTCCGTCCTGTTATCCCTCTTTCCTATCCCGATCCTGATTCTGATCATCCTTTTCTTTTTTCTCTCAGTAATTTTCCCCAATCGAGCTACTCAAATTACAAACCCAAACCAACGCGAAGGAGATAGATAGTCCGATCGGAGATAGATGGAGTGTGGAGACGAAGGAGGACGGTTGTGTTGGTATAATCCCAAACTGATTATACTCCGATCTAGCCATTCTCTAGATCGCCGCCCCAAATAGAGCTAAGTACAGCTGTCTGCGTGCCACTTTACTCCGCGGTACCCGAACTAATCCATTGGATCGGCGTTCAGATTTCGGGGAATTGGGACTGACCAATAGCGTGTCACTCCTTAAAATCATTTATATATTTATTTTGTGTGTGGGCCTTTCTGCCCTCCTGGTGTATCGTTTTGGTTTGTTGTTATTGTTTATTGTTGGTTGGTGTTGTTTGTGTTTGTTGTTGTGGGTTGATTGTTTGATGTTGTTTATATATTTGTGTGTTTGTATGTTCCCTCGTTGGAAGCCGTCTCGTAGCTTGGCCGTCCGCCTACAGCCTTTACTGCTCCCTTGGTGCTCCACCGGTGAGGTGCTGGCTTCAAAGGTGTTGTCGTGCCTTTACCCATCAAACCTGACTTTGAAAGATGATACGTTGGAATGTGTCTCATTATGTTGGCCGTCCGCCCGCACACCACCGTCGCTCCTCCGCTGTGGCTATATGGTAAAAAGATCGTCAACTCTTCACCCTTTGAAAAATTGCTTTGCTAGCTTTCTAGCTAGCTGCACGCACATCGAGTGTGAGATGTGGTGCCCCTTAAGCCTTTGTTTTCAAGGCTTTCGTCATCATCATGTCGGGGTGTCTGGCTTTAAAGGACCGTTCTTTAACCACCACCCCACAGGGGGTGGTCGTGGTGTAAAGGTATATGCATAGACTCCTCAAGCAAAGGGTCTTGGGTTCGAATTCCGTGAGAAGCAATTCTGTGAAAAAGTCTTTTCATAGAATTTGTATGTAGTTTTATGAAAATCCCGTTGGCGTCAACTCTGACATGAAGGCATAACATTGATGTTGGAGTGGTTGCTGGCTGGGCTAAATGTAACAAACTAACAACTAACACGTTCTTATGACCCACAAGTTGAGGATGTACTAGCTCGTCCCGTCCAGTTTGACAAACCCCTCTGGGAAAAATATCGAAACCTAATACACCTGAATTTCAAACTACTACACCACCCGCCCGCGCCCTCGAGAAGAAGCCAGTAAAAGGGTATTCATATCCCCTTGGTGCGCGCTCGGTATTATTAAAAAAAAACCGACCGAACCCCCGCGTCCTTCTCTGAGGAGAAATTCTCACGAAGACCTATGTAGGTTCTCTTCCGAGATCTGTAGTCGGTGGATCAATGATTGAATGGACCATGTCTGCCCTCCACCTCTGCCAGAGCTAGGTCTTCCTACTCAAAGGAAGAAAGAACCGAAGGCACATGAACAAGGATAGAGGGTAAAACTTGTTGCGGGAAAATGTTACGCTTCAAACCCCACCCTCACCTTCTAGGAAATGGGCTTGCATTCCTCGGAAGCGCAAACCATTTCCCGAGGCTAGAATGTATTTGGGAAGATATTTCCATCACGGCCAATATTGCCACTCCTATAAAACTAAAATCAACATTTTGACCCAAACGGTCCCTTACACTACTCTACTCTTAACGGGACTTAAGTCTCTTCTGACTCATTGCTATAGGGCTTAGGGTCCCTAGCGTGCCAGGTATCTTTGTTCTAATTATTTGAATCCACTAAACTATATGTCCACGCTGACATACGAATTTCGAAGCTAGCTTGGACGCGTAGTAGTTAGTTGCGTCGGATAACACAAAGCTTCGTCGCCATACTAGCTCGTTCGGGAGATATTACACATCTCGCCGTCGGAGTTTGCAGGCCTTCGCCGACTTCTTCGCTGCCACCGCCAACTTCCTATGTATAACCTCCCTCAGTATCTCCGGTATGTCTGAGTCGCTAACTTCCCTATTCCTTTCTCTATTTTGAATGTTTAAATCCTTACCTATAGTACCTGTGGTCTCACTACCTGGTACTATATCCCTACTACCTATTTCACTATCCTTGCCACCTATCCTACTCTGGAGATAGTCCCTCGAGGCCTCAAACTCCGTGCCGCGAGTCACCATCTCCCTTCCGAAATTAACGTAATATGGGGATACCCCCAGTGCCTCGTGTTGGGCTGTGCGAATCACGCACCCTACCTTCGCCAACTGCGAATCCCAAACACGGTGATTTTCGGAGACATACGCTCTAAGTGTTGTCTTAATAAGCTGATTAATTCTCTCCGCAGGGTTCGCTTGCCTGTGGTAGTGAGCCATAAATCTTATTTCTGACTCATGAGAGTCACAGAGAGCCTTGAGTTCCTTCCTCCTAAACTGAGGACCGTTGTCACATACGACAACCTTGGGTAAGCCGAATATAAAGAAAACATTTTCCTCTAGTTCCCTACAAACTGTTTTCGCAGTCGCCGAACGTAGAGGAAACAACAAGGGGAATTTAGGAAAGTAGTCGACCACGGTAAGAATATACATTTAACCCTGATTGGACTTGTGAAGTGGACCCAGATCTACATAAACCATTTTCCAACACATTGACACACCTACCCTCTCAACCATAAGACCAGCGGTTCGCTCATTCCCCAGCTTAACTTTTTGGCAAACTTTACTGTTCTTTACATATCTTGTTACTTCTGACCGCATCTTCGGTCAGTAGTATCTAGCTCCTACTCTCGCATATGTTTTGCGGACGCCCACGTGCCTCGCTAATGGGTTATCATGGCACGACTCTAAAATCCCTAATCTACCTTGATTTCCTACTACTAGTTTCCACCCGTAATTGTTATCATCAAATACTACTATATTCCTAGCTTTAACAAACTTGAAGAGCCTGCCCCCCTCTACTTTCCGCAAGGGGTAGGCTAACGGGTTAGCTTCTAGTGCAGCGATCATCTTCCTAATCCAAGGGTCCTGATCCGCTACATGCTCTTTCCCTCACTGCTCTTCGACCTAATCTCTCTTGAGGTTTCTTAAGGTTGCTTAGCCATACTAGCGAATAATGATCAGTTGCGACCGTAAACCGAACCCCTTCGATGTAGGGTCACAACTTCTCAATCGCCCAAAGCACAGCCAAGCATTCCTTCTCTATGGTAGAGTAGTTCCTTTCACTTCTTTGAAGATACCTACTAAGATAACATATAACCTTCTCACCATCGTCAAACTCCTGAGATACAACGGCCCCAATTCCATAATTCGATCATAATTAGATCACATCTCATTTCGCACATGATGCTTATAAGCAACTGATCATTATTTGGTGGAAAGGGAACGCTGCTTTTGGATGTACCTTGAATATAAAAATCGAGGGAAGAGTCAGGTATATAGTTAACGGTCTCGCCACACTGAAAGCATCGGTTCCCACTAGATCACCGAAATCAAGCTGTGTTGGGCGCGGTAAGTACGTAGGTGGGTGACCGCATGGGACCTCAGTACTCCGCGTGCTGTTGACAAAACGCGCCACATGGGCATAGTACCCCGGCGTTAAATTCCGGACCCTACAAATTAATTTGTATCGTTCCCTTGATAATAATAATATAAATAAAGAGTCAGATATTGTGGGGATGTAAGATTTTATTATTTATTTAACACTATTGGATACAAGGTTTTTTAAATCCTCACTAATGTCGTTCCTAAAAATTATGCATTGGCAACACTTAGTTTTCTTTTCTTTCTTTAAATTATAAATGTCCTTATTATTTCATTGTTGTACTTCTCATACATTTGCCTTGGTCTTTTAAAATGTAACACATAACATGCTTTCTCTTCCTTGAACATATTAATATTATATAACTTATATATCAGTTTTGAATTACCAGTTAGCTTTTGTCATTCGTTAATTACATACATACATACATGATATAAAAATATAAATTTTTTAAAGTCTCAGTATTTCGTTTATTTGAAATACCGGTTTCATAAAGGTTTTTAATATGGTATTTGGTGCCGAAACCAGGGAACGGAATACGGTCGGAGAAAAACGAAGAAATATACATACATTATTAAATAGAGGTATATTTGTGAATCCTAAAATATAAGTCTCTGTGCGCGCTGCCTACATGACTAAGTTACTAGAATCGTTAAAGTTGCAACCGATTATCTTAGTGGTATATCGCGGCTCACCAATGAAGATAAGCTAGAAGACATTGAGGAAGAACTAGTTGCCTACATACAACGATTAACCGCAGCCCACGATAGTCTGAACTTCACAAATCAAGAAATTCGCAAACAGTGCTTGATCAAGACTGAAGATATCGAGAAAGATGGGATAAATTTGTTACAGAAGCACACATAGAATCAACAGCAGACAAAATCGATAACGGCAATAATTCAAGTAGTTCATCCCTTTCACAGATTGGAGACGCACAAGAAAAGGGGGTAATGAATTTTTTGTAACGAGAGGCCGAATCGTTTTAAAGAGGCAGAGTCAGCTTTGTCACTCTAATCGCGAAATCGTCTTCAGCAGCGACGACAATAGCAGCAAGTCTAGTTTCATTAGCGCAAAAGGACACATGTTTCTTTAGTGAATCAGATAAACATCATACAAACGACTGTGGTAGCAACATTTCTCTTGTAGTAAAAAGAGAAAAGTTACGCAAAAGCGGCCGTTGTTTAAGATGTTCGTTGGTATTCATCGAAGAAATGTCAAGAAGAAATAAAGAACACAATTTATTTTTTGCAATAAATGGCGCTGTAGGCATTTAACATCGATGTGCGACACTTGTTTTTGCGAAACAGACAAAGGAATGTGAATGTAAATGTAAATTTGTGAACGTATAATTATTTTTCCCATGGCACAAACATCTTTTTAAAGACAGTTCGGGGCATTGTCGCAGCTCCTAGCAAAAACAAAAACAAAAATATTTTAATACGTCTGATTATTGATGGCGGTAGACAACATTCGTACATATGCGAAAGCCTAGTGTAGAAAATTGGTTTACTTTCAAGATGTGTATATATCTGTTATTCCATTCGGAAGTGAAGAACCTTTACTATTTCAGTTTAGTATATTTAAATAATTTTATAATACAATAAAGTTTCAGTTTCAGTTTCAGTTTATTTTATTTGGCAAAGTACAAGTAAGAACAAAAGTTTTTTATAGTACATTAAGGCTCAACAAAGATACATTAGAATTGCCTTAATTTACACAATGAGCAAAGTCAAGAAAAATAAATGAATCCATAAAAGTTGAGTGAAAAATATCTACGTAAAGGCCCGCTGTGTAACAAAGGAATGCTTTGTCATCCTCTTATTTTGACCTTCCAAACCACTGCCTTTTATAGAATACTAAATTTGAAGATAATTTTGCTTGCATTCTTACACAATAGCCTCAGTACAAAATATGTAATTCACACAATGCATTTTTCATTCATTGATTTGGATTTCCGGTTCGATCGTCCTAAGTGTCCCGGTTATTTACCCTTTCGTTCGTAATTGGTAATTGGTTAGTAATTTGATTAATTAAGTGTACAATTGCATGCTGCCTAAATGCAACGGCACTTATTGCTTGCACTGCGTTGTTGTTGTAGGCATTTTGGCTTTGGCCTATATAGCAAGCTTCGGGGTGAATGCATCTAAAGTGGTTATGAGTGTTTGTTATTGTTGAATCGGCATTTTGGCTTTGATCCATATAACACATGCATTGAATGCATTGAAGTGACAGTTTCAGTTTTTCAGTTTGTATGCATTTTTATTGTATCACTTAATTTACTCTTACTTGCTAGATAAAAAAAATGCTTAAAAATTAGCTTAATTAACTTAAAATTATCTTATTCTAACTTACTGGCCCCATGCGAGCACTCTAAGTTAAACCTAACACTTAAATTATGTCTTTCGACGTATCTTACTACTATGGTATACTATTTCTATTCATTATAATTAAAACTAGGAAAATATTTTTTACAAAAAAAAAAACTTAGTGACCTGACTTTTTTTATTTTATTATAAAACATAAAACTAAAATCCTACAAACTACTTAAAATTAAATCTTAATCTACTTAACCTATTTACATCTAATACATACATACACATATGTATCTATATATATATATATATACAAAATATATATATACTTAATATACAAATATATGTATATATATATATGTTCTTTTTTTTTCATTTTCTATTTAGTTTTTTATTTTTTTTATCTAGGTAGAGAAACGCTTCTGGAGGAATAAAGCCGTTAAAGCGAACACTCTCGTGATACATATAATTAAGGTAGTAAGCCCCGGAGATCAGGTTGTTCGATGAGGTCATTGCACTTGCAATATGCCTTCGAGTCAACTTAATAACGTAATTGTCCACTCTTATTATGTTCGCCCTATTGTACAAGACCTCATTACGATAGAATTTTATGTACTCAGATTCTGGTGTTCTGTATAAGCAAGGACAAGTCCTAAGACAAGCCCTCTCAAACACTGGAATCTTTTCCAATAAACTTGCTCTCACGTTAAACTACATAGGACATCCAAATACGAGCATGGGCCGGATAAGGGCCATGTAGCAGATCACCTTCACCCTCGCATCGAGTTGGCTGTTATAAAACAGTCTCTTTGTATGGGCAAAAGCACCTTTGACTCTGGCCAGAGCAACATCTATATGTTTGTTAAAATACAGATATTGGTCTAGTTAGATGCCAAGGTATCTAACAACATTTCGACAAGCAAGTGGCTGTCCAAGTTGTCCTACGATAGAGAACTTTCGCCAATTCATTCTGGTATCCCTAGAGGCCCCAGACAAAGGCGTCCTAAACAGAATGATTTCCGACTTCCGAAAGTTAATTTTCAACTTCCAGTCGTCGCAATATCGCTTAATTTTGTTGAAGTCACGTTGCAAAAGTGTATTAATGACCTCAATCTTTGGATCCGATCTGTACGCGATTAAGTCGTCTGCGTACGCTATGGCATGGTGAAGTGAACCTATTAGATCACTTGTGTAAATGCTAAAAAGGATCGACGAATTTACCGTACCTTGTTGCAGACCGTTTTCAATGTTAAATGTTCCAGCAGAAGTCACATTGCCATTCTTCATAATGAACTGTCTACTGGAGAGCATATCAAAAAGCGTATACAACAGTGGTTTACTAATGCCCAACCTGTCAAGCTTGAAGAAGAGTCCCTCTAACCATACGGTATCGAAGGCCCTTTCCAAGTCAATCAGTCACCAGTGCACTGTTTCTTGCCTTTGTTCCATTGGATATCAGAAACCAGTTTAGACGCAGCATGAATTATGTCATGCCGCGCCTTGAAACCGAATTGATTATCCGGAACTATATGTTTGTCCTCAACCCACTTAGTCAGGACTCTATTGATCACCTTCTCGAAAACCTTACTGATAATTGGGAGAAGACTGATCGAGCGTAGATTCGCCGGATTGGAAGTATCTTTATTCCTTTTGGGAATGGGATGTACCACCGCAGTTTTCCAATGCGCTGGATAATATGCATTATTCATTGCATTAAACAGGGTGGTATAAATGTCCACCGCTTCTAGTGGGAGATGTCGAAGCACAATGTTCAGTATTTCATCGGTTCCCACTGATTTCTAACTTCTAAGTGATTCGAAGATCGTTTGGAGCTCTTCCTTCGAAATGAACGGTGGTAATACCCTTTCGTTGGTGATGACATTATTTGCCATGTTTTCGTCACTGAACTAGGTGAAACCCGAGCTCCCGAATCGCCAACTCACAATTTCATTTTGAAGGCAGAAATTGTGCACAAGGACTGGACTCTCCAGGTCGTGGTTCGGGCCAATGATGTCATTCGCCTTGTACACTTCCTTGAAAGTCGCTCCTATAGCCTCTACCTTCTCCTGCGGATCCTCGATCAAAAAGAAGTTGTCATCATCAACTGCCTCATTTGGATCGATACCTACTGCTACAAGTATTTGTTCGTTGTTCGTTGTTCGGGCGATTTTGAGACATGGAAGGTCGTTTTGATTATTTCTCCGGAATATTTTATTTATTTGCGGGAACATATTAGGGTTGCTGGTGTTTACAGCCCGAATTTTATTGCTCCAATACAAACTTACAGAATTTCTGTAATTTTCCTTTATAAATATCTGGAGGTTTTTAATCGACGAATTTAATGTCATGATCTCCGGGTTATGTCTGTCAGTAAACTGTCTGTACAAGGTTTTTAGTCTTGACAGTAGTCTACTTTTATGTCGGTGCCGTGCGTCAATAGTTGCGTTGCGGAATATGTCTTCGTTGTCTGTGTGTTGATACCGAGGTATCGTTTTGTCCACAGTTCGTTTAATTGTTTCGTCCATTAGTTTTAGATATCCGTCAATCTCCTCATTTGACAGATTTCTGTTGGACTGCGGGTAGAGCGAATTCGAGGAGAGTGTCCTTGTCAGTATTCTGGAGAAGTATGTCCAACGCACCCTACTAGAATTGTAGGAATGCCCTTGAACAAACTCTTCCGATTCCGCAGTTTCGTTGGGAATTGTTATTTCGGTGCTGAAACCGCAATGGTCACTGTCATACACGAAAGTGCGTAAACAGCTTGTAGTGTGTTGGTTAATGCACGTCAGTTGTATTCGTGAGTCGAACAGCAGAAGATCCAAACATGACCCATGTCTGGGAAACGACGGACTATCTGTCGCCTTAAGCCCGAGTCGATACTTTATACTTTGCTGACCCCACCAATTGAATAGTAGGTTCCCTCTAGTATTTGGTGTATTATTTCCCCAATTTTTATGTTTGACGTTGAAATCTCCGCCGATAATAAAATAGTTGTCTTCCAATTCCAACCTCAGGAATCGAAAAAGTGTCTCGAGCTCTGAGATGAATAAGATGGATTAAGTAGACTTAGGTGCATAGACAGACACCATATACAGCCGCTTTTCACTACGGAGAGGGATGTACGTGACGCATGCTTCCATCAACTAAAACCTAAAAAACGCTGAAGCTGAGCCATCTGCCCCTGAATAGAGAGCAAGATAGCCAGCATGTCAGGTGCAGGTTCTGGTGCTCTAGGCGCTGGGGCCTGAGAAGATACCTTTGCTTGTTGTACCGTAGTTCCCCTACTTGCCTCCATTTGGGCGTAGGTAACTTGGGTTGTGACGGCTTCTGTCGAGCCAGATTTATTCTTTTTATGTATTGGAATTTAGGACAACCCCGATAATTTGTGGTATGCCCCTTGTTAATACAAAAGGCACAAGAGAGTTGGCTTTTTTCTGACGCTTCATCCATACCCAGAGCGCATTCCTCTGACTTGTGGTTCTCTTCACACTTTACGCATCGAGGCTGCATTTCACAGTTCGACGCGGCGTGCCCGAACCTATGGCAGCAAACACATTGTAAAATGTTTTCACTCCTCTTTAATTTTTCCCAGTGTACAACCTGGTAGTCTAGGACTTTTATACTCCTAAGACCATCCAGTTTGCTGTTGGGACTTAGCTGAACCAGGAAAAACGGTAGTTTCCGCCTCTCCCTCTTGGCTCTAGCCGTGACGAAAGGCTTAACCCCCACGAATTTGAGCTCTTCGAACTCCTTCTCTTTCAGCAGTGCAAGGAGCTCCTCCGGACCAGTCGACGGCTCTAACCCCTTCAGCAGCATTGTTTGCAGCTTCTCCCCCTTCGGGGTATAGGAGAAGAACTTAGTCGTTGTATCCTTCAGTAAACTCTTAATTTTTTGGTAGCGCTCCACTGTATTGCAGTGGATCGCATGCCTATCTAAACTTAGGCTTTTAATGTAGAAATTGTTGCCCATGGCCGACTTACACAATTCTAATGTATCCTTTAATTCCATCTTAAATGTGTTAATTGGTGGTACCCGTAGCTTTTTTAATTTCTGATGTTGTTGCTGTTGTTGTTGTTGATGCTGATTTTGCTGCTTTTTTTGTTGCGATTTTTGTTGCTGTTGTTGTTTTTGCTGTGACAGCGCATTTTTTTAAAATTCTTGTATCGGTTTCTGTACTTTTTGTTGATTTGGTGACTGTTTCTGTTTCTGTTGTTTTGGTAGATCCACAATTATATTTTGTTGTTGATGAGGGTTTTGGAGTTGTTGCTGTTTCTCCATCTCCCTCCTAGCCACCTGTTTTGCTTTTATAGGCAGCACCTTTTGTTGTAGCTGCTTGATATGGTTATTGAGAGTTTCGACCTCGTCCTCTTCGTCATCTGACTCAGTGGCAGCTAGAGATGCGAAGTTATTTTTGTATTGTAGCGACCTGCTTCAGCTGATGACGTTGATTTCGCCACTTCCTCCACTCCACCGGGTAGCTTCACAGTGGCAGTTGGAATGGAGGAACTATGTACTAGTTTGAGAATTGGTCTTAGTTTCCTCCTTCTCTTCGTCTTTGGTTCTTCAGCAGCTACTGTTTGGCTTGAACCACTTAACGTCTCTTCCAGTTTTTCAGCTGATGCCTCTATTTGCATAGCGGACCGCTCACCACAATCCATCGTGTGATGTTGTGGTGAAAAAAATACTTTTTTTTTACCGTTTTCCCTTGTGAAGAAAAAAAAAAAAAAAAAAAAAACGGTTCGTTTGAATCAGAGTCGAACCAAGAACCTCAGTCGAACGTACTACATCCGCGCTGATCGGACTGTATATAAAATATTTTCAAATGTCTTATTTGTTATTATTTTCACGAAACACGTCTAAACTCAACGGAGATCTATGAACGACTGTGCATTGAAGTGACAAACAGCGCAAAGTGGATTCTCCATTGGGCTATGACGTTGGTATGGGAATCACTTGTTCTGGACTTCGTGTCTCGATTATGATTCACTTGTGTGTTTCGATTATGGGTATGAATTATGATGTACTTGTTGCTATTTGGATGATGCAAGTGTTACTTATGGTGTGGGAATATAGTAGTGTAGCGGAGTACTACACCCCATCCCACTAATAAGAAGAAAATTACTATCTTGAAGAGGTTAATTTTCTGAAAAAGTGGCAGTAGTTGTGAAGGTTTACAAAAGTTTTTCCTAGTCTCTAGCATTACATTATTGGACCATTTTTCTAATACATTAGTAAAATGAAAAGATTTTTCTTAGTTTCTAGTATTTACATTATTGAATATTTTCATTTCATGATAAGATTTTTATTTTTTTTTTGATGTGGATAGATTTTTTTTACATTATTGAATATTTACATGATAACGGTTTTTTTATTTTATATATATATTTTTTTTTCATTTAATTTGGTAATTTGTTATGTGTGTGAAGATTTGCAAAAATATTTCTTAATTTCTAGTATTACATTATTACATGCATTTGATTGATTTGATTTACTACATTGATTCATACATTGCATAAATTTTTCTTATTTTCTAGCGTTTACATAATTGGATATTTTAATTACATGATAAGATTCTTGTTTTAATTTAATTTGATTTGTTTTTTTTTTTTACATTGATTTGATTCAGTATATTGACATTATTGCCTATTTTTATGATAAGTGTTTTTTTTTTTCATTTTTCATTTACATTAGGTAACTTTCTTTGTTTGGCGATATATATATACCGGGTGAGTTTTTTAACTTGAGACATCTAAATTACTCGAAAAATACGCGATATCGCGAAAAATGTTTCAGACAAAAGTCACAAGGTTCTGAAGGTGACATAAGATGATCACTTTTGATTTTTCATATGATAATTCCTGATTTTCATTGCTCAGTCGTATTCCTCAACGGGGCACACGACTTTGTTTCAAAGTCATTCATTCATTCAGTGCTAGATACCACTGCACTGGCACACCTAAATCGGTTTCCAACGTTGTTACGGTGTTAGAAGGTCGAGATTTGCTTTAAGAAAGTCATTATTGCCTGTGGAGTGAAGTTAAAACTCAAAGAAATTTCAGATAGAGACAAATTGTCCTAACCTTATCTGAGAGTATATGATGTGCTCTCTGCCCTTTTTTTCTACTTGAACGGAACTGTACTTCATTTAAAAGTTCGATATTTGTTTTGAGTAACTGTTTATTATTAGTAACGTGTGGAAGTGTGCAACCAAAGAAAAGGAATCGGTCAGATAGGGTGGCTGTTGAGGACAATGAAATAGCAGTGTTAGCTGCCGTTGCACACGATCCCTACATCAGCACTCGCCAAATAAGTCGTGAATCAAACGGCTGTCTGTAAGATATTACATCGGCATAAATACTATCCTTATCATATTTCAATGCATCAAGAACTTTCTAGTGAGGATTTTCGCAACCGGGTTTTCTTTTGTCAATGGGCACTTCAGCAAATTGAACGAGACCTCCTTTTCTTCGCCAAAGTGTTATTCTCTGATGAGTCGACTTTTACCAATCACGGTACGGTCTATCGACATAATATGCATTACTGGGCTACCGAAAACCCTTTTTGGTCGCGACAAGTTGAACCCTTGGAATGTTAATGTTTGGGTGGGAATTATTGGTGATAAATTAATAGGTCCATATTTTATTGAAGGCAACTTGAATGGCGAAAATTATGCAAACTTCTTGCGGGACCATCTTTCAGTATTACTAGAAGAACTGCCATTGGAGTTGCGACAAACAATGTGGTTTCAACATGATGGTTGTCCAGCCCATTATTCCCAAGTAGCCCGGGGCGTATTAAACAATGTTTGCCATCAACGATGGATCGGCCGAGGGAGTCCGAGGCAATGGCCTGCTAGATCATCTGATCTTACGTCACTTGATTTCTTCTTGTGGGGCTACTTAAAAAGTGAGGCTTACAGAAAAAAGGCAACAACACGTGAGGACATGAAAAGACGAATAACTGAAGCTTGCCGTAGGATTACGCCAGAAATACTTCTCAGTTCTGTTGGTACATTTAGAGCGCGGATAGACAAGTGTATTGAAGTGAATGGTCACATTTTCGAGCATTTGTTGAAATAGTCTCGGGAAATAAACGTCGAAATGAGAAGAAGTAGAAGTGGGAGGCAAGGGGACCCACTTTAATTAATCACTCCGAAGGAAACAAAATACTGCTACGTCAACGTCGTTGTTTCTGGTGGGTTATGCTATACGCAGTATGTAAAAACAAATAACAAGCCTACGAACAATACGACTGAGCAATGAAAATCAGGAATTATCATTTGAAAAATCAGAAGTGACCTTCGTTTGACCTTGAAAATGGGTCTCAAGGTCACGATCACGATCCTTTTCATTTAGCAATATCTGCAGGAACGCTTTTTTACATCAGCTACTATTCCATAGCGGCCCAATCGGAAATTAAGAAGCAACAAACACTCATAACTACCTCAGATGCATTCACCCCAAAGCGTGCTATATAGGCCAAAGCCAAAATGCCTACAACAACAACGCAGTGCAAGCAATAAGTGTCGTTGCACCTAGGCAGCAGGCAATTGTACACTAAAGTAATCAAATTACCAACCGATCGTACGGACGAAAGGGTAAATAACCGGGATACTTAGGACGTTCAAACTCGAAATCCAAATCAATGAATGAAAAATGCATTGTGGAAATTATTTTGTACTGAGGCTATTGCGTAAGAATGCAAGCCAAATTATCTACAAATTTAGTATAAAAGGCAGTGGTTTGGAAGGTCAAAATGATAGATCAACAATTACGCTAAACAATAAGGTCGCAGCCCTTGGTTACACAGCGGGCCTTTATTGTATTATAAAATTATTTAAATCTACTAAACTGAAATAGTAAAGGTCGCAGCCTTGGTTACACAGCGGACCTTTAGCTATACAAATTTAATAAAAGAATATTTATAACGTTTTAACAAAAGTCTTTCTCTCCGAATTTTGACGCGGAAAGCACGGTATAGTGGGTATAATCGAACAATTGGTGGCAGCGGTGGGATACCCGTAACGAATGGATCCTTCTACCAACTACGAGTCTATACAGAACTCAGTGCTTACTGTGGCTAAACACCAGGAGTATTAGTGAAAAGTGAAAAAAAGTCCCACAAAAATTAAGACCTAGCTAATCCCACATCGGACACCGAAGGCAAAAATTAGGCAGTGTTAAAGACCAGGTTGTAATTACCAACTTTGGGGCGTGAAGCCTATCTGGCAAATCACCATCAGAAAGAAAGGAAAAAGGAGCAGACCAGCCAAAAAAAAAAAATTAAATTTTTTTATCAACAAAGACAGAACGGCAGTAACAGTTTCTTTAAAATAAAAGTAAATATTAGATATAAGAAACTTTTTAACAAAAAGGAAAAAAAAGGAACATTTTTTTTTATTGACATTTACAATTTTAAAAACAAAAAATTTTTTTTAAAACAAAAAAAAATTTTTTTATTATTATTTATATAACATATATATAATAACCTTTTAAAGCCGTTTATACTTTCCCTCCAAAATTTCAAGCTGTAAACAGGCTGCTATTTTGCAGCTCTTCAAAAACTTACCTTTTTCAGATTATTCAGACCCTGACACCAATATGTCAGGATATAAAATATAAAATCAGTCTTAACGACGTATATAAACAGATCCCGGCGTTCGACGGAAACCCGGAAGAGTTAAATAAATTCATTGCGTGCGGTAACATTCTGTTCACGTCAATAAAAACCGAGCCAGAACACAAGCTCTTTCTAGAGTTTGTGAAAACTAGGCTTCAAGGACCAGCATTCGAGCTAGTCCAACTGAAATCCTTCGCTAAGTGGAACGACTTAGTATCTGAATTAGAGAATCAATTCAGAGAAAAAAAAATCGCTGTCATCGGTACAGAATGAGTTGCTGAGGGCGCGACAAATGGCAGACGAAAGAATCAAAAAATTCGGTGATCGGATTAGATTACTGAACTCCCTGAACTCTGCTCCTTTCGCCACTACCAACGACGAAGCTGTCCGACGGTTCCTAGCCGACGAAAATGATCGTCTGGCCATCTAAGTTTTCGAGGTCAAGTTTTCGGTCACACATCGGCCACTTGCTACAGCAACCCAAACTTATCTAATTCCTCAAACAAAATTATTTGCCAAACTTGCAATAAGGTAGGGCACACATCCCCAACATGGTTTAGAAACCCCAATGGCGTTTACCAAAAACCCATCTGTCAAAGCTACAACAAAGTGGGACACACTTCCGCCACGTGTTACCAAAACACGAATTTACCAAGTTTCGTCCCACAGAACATCAAGAAAGAGGTGCAGCTCATAAAATGTAGCTACTACAAAAAGCCCAACCATCGCGAAGACGTATGTAGGATACGTCTGATAGACATCGGAGTTTTGCCCAAACAAAACCATTTTCGGAGAAACACTCCTGACACCGGTCAACGAAATCAATTACAAAACGCTCCCCACGAAGTTAGGCAATTCGACATCAACCATTTTAATAACCAGCAATTCAGCAAGATACAGTCGAAAGTTTATCCCGAGTACAAACCCAAGCCGAGATTCACTAATTAAATTAACAACGCTAAAACTAAGCCCTTCGGACAAATATTCGATAACGTTCTTGCTGGACACAGGCGCTGACATCAGCATAATCAAGTCAACAAGAACAAATACCAACATTCCAAATTTAAACAAATGCATTTTATTCACGACAGCGGGTGATTTAGTTCAAACTATAGGGAAAATACTTGGAACTATAGAACAAAAAACTGAAGAATACTCGATCCCGCTAGAATATTCATATTAGGTGGTACCTAGCCAAATAAACCTATCATTCGATGGCCTATCATCGATACTCGATACCAACTGTCTACGGACCGGATCTGGTGATTCACGGAATTCATGCCTGGATCTAGCCTCTAATAAATCAACCGCTTGTAACGGAAAAAACACCAAGGTGAGTAAAAGAAAACTCCCGGCCAACAGTAAGACTAAGTCGAACGAGCAGTTAGCAGTTAGGACCGAGGAGAATAATAATAATAATCTCCCAGCATACAACAGTAAGACTAAGTCGACAGAGAGCTTAGCTGTTAAGACTGTAATAGTACCAACAGAAAGTTTATAATACACAATAAAATAGAACAATAGGCTGAAGCCCCAGTCTCAACCAATAATAAAAACTCCTTTCAATGATATAAGCCAAAGAGATATATTAATCCATAAAAAGCAAGTTCTTCCAGGTATTTATCTCGGCGAGAGCCTGACCCGAGCCAACAATGCGAACATCAAAGACCTAATGATGAATATCTTAGACAAGGAACAAGTTCTAAACACAGAAGACATTAATATCGAGTGGAACACCCTGGACACCTTAAGCTTTTTAACTGATAAAACCAACAACAAGATCAAAGGCTGACTAGATAAACTCAAGTCAATCATAGACCTACATCATTGCAACCGGGAAGAAAAAGAAACAGTGTTAAAAATTCGCAGAGAATTCAATGACTTTCTCGAAGGCGACAAACTCTCGTTTACAGAATTCATAAGTCATAGGATCGTAACCGACCAATATAAGCCTCCATTATACGTGAAACCTTACCGACTTCCTGATGCAAATAGGAACGAAATGCTAAAGGAATGAATAATCCAGCCTAGTGCAAGCCCGTGGAACTCCCCATTGCTTCAGGTTCCCAAGAAACCAGACAAGGAAGGCAACAAGCGTTGGAAAGTTAAAGAAAAATTAAGAAAAATTTTTAAAGTAGATGCCTGATTTTCAGAATGTTGACCCAGCAGAAATTTACAGCGGATTTTTTCCGTTTTGTATGGATAACTAGTGCAAGCTCTGCACTTAAACTTGTTGCCTAATTTGACCATTCTATATGTTGCACATTGTTTACGTTTCCATTCAGTTAACTATCTATTATGTTTTTCACATCTGTCGATAATGTTCCTTAAATTTGGTTTAAAACTTGAATTCTATTTATATATCCACATCTTAAGTCTTCTGACTTATCCCACGTAAATATTTTATCCTCGATATATAACCTATCATCTCTCAATGTAATCTTTTTCTTTAGTTTTCCGTACGTAAAGGCTTCATCAGTTCAAACAATTTTACCCTGCTTTGACGCACATTGAATGAAAGACCTTTATTAATAAAAATGCCTGTCACCTTGAGTTTGCCAGAGTTGCGCAGTGCACTTGAAGATATACCTCATAAATAAAAATTTTATCTTTTACGCATGATAGTTGACAAAGTGCTTAAATTATGATTTTCCAGCGCTTGTCCTTCCAACAATACCAACTTCCCATCCTGCTTTAGTAAATATGTTAACATAAGCAGCTGCGCCATTAGGGTCATATCGCAGCAACATATTTTTAAATTTGAGGTGCCCTTCATAGAGGCAAGTAGCCGGCGAAACTTTTCCAATTGAATCCCCTTGTTCGAGATCGGTGTATTGAAGTACTCGTTCCGCGCTCGTCATTTCCTGAAGAGATTCAGCTGCTTGGCCGACATAGTATTGCACCATTCCAGTAAGGATCATAGACCAATTTGGATCTTATGCATATGCTGAACTGTGGAAGACTTTAGAAGAAGTTGTTTTATTATTACTGACTGTTTAAATTATATGTACATTATACATAAGTCATGAATTGAATGTCATCGTTCTCAGCAGCTTGGCTTGACGTATTCGATAACTTGACATATTTTACATGAGGATTTCGATCTAAAGTCGTACAAAATTCACCTTGTGCAAGAATTGAAGCCAGGCGACTTGAATTTGCCTCGTATTTTCAGTGAATGGGCTCTAGAAGAACCCAATGAAAATCCAGTATTTTATCATGAAATTTGGATCAGTGATGACACCCATTTCTGGCTCAATGGATACGTTAATAAACTTAAAATAGCTTTTAAAGTTGGGGGTTTGCTTTCGATGACATAGCAAAGAAATGAGATTTTAAATATTCATCATGCAGCTGCGGAACTACAAAAAGAATTACATCAGCCGCATGCTCTTTCCTTTCTATTGCGTCACATCTATATCTCAGATCTGTTATATCGTCGTCAAGAAAGGTTGATTCGTTGATATGCGTTTCGATATTCTCCACACGCAAATGCAAATCTATGAGTTTCTTATCAATTTTTTTTTCATAGACTGTGCAGTTTTTTTTTATGCATTTGACGATGGTGTAAATAAAGAGAAGAATTTATATGACCGTGGTGTACTTCTAGCTATACAATTTCGTATCCAGCCTACACCTTTAAAAAAAGGGTCCACTGCATTCTTTAAATTCGTTTGCACTAGAATTCCTAGAAAACCTATATATCTGTTATTGCTATACTCGCCCCTCACTCTACTTGCTTACTCTACCGGAGAAGGAAAGCATAGGTATACCAATCGCTACGTGAAAATTATTATTTAAGTTGGATGTTAATAAAAGAACAGACCGGTGAGGCAACAAGTCTACCGACTAAGCAAATCTGTTCAAAGCTGTATCTGAATCGCTCTAAGAGTCTGATTCTTCTAAATAGGAAACATCTTAGCGCCATCATAGGTGACATAACTGGACATCACAACACAAACTTGTAATAAGTCCTAAGACTTAATTAATGTTCTTTAATTTATCTCCGTCCATTAATCCAAAACCGGATGTTTATTTCAAATTTCATTTGTATCAATGTAAATGTGCAACCAGTGTGTTTGGTCAATTATTTTGTGCTAGTGAAAATTGTAGTGGTGATTGTTTTCTGATAGATAATGTAGACGAATTTATGTACCTAGGACTCTTACTTGACTCTAATATGAAATTTTCAACTCACGCTACTGCACTGAAGAAGTACTTTATCTCCACACTTAGGCATTTTTATTACCTCCGTAATATATGTTTAACTAAACTCCTAACCACAATTTATTATGGACATTTTTAATTCTAAGATGCAATACGGTATAAACGGCTATTAAAACAAAATTCAGCCATTGCGAGTTTTGCAAAAGAAAGTTATCCGAAAGATTTGTAGTAAACCTTGTAGGCACCCTAGTTTTCCGTTGTTTTGTCAATTAGGGATTCTTCTTGTTCGTCACTTATACTGTTTTAAGGCTCTAAAGCATTCTTTATGAAGTCTGGTAACCGAAACTTTCGTATAATCTCAAACTATAACCTACGTAATAGCTTGCTTAATATGCTACAAGTGCCAAACTATCAAACCACCGCAATATAGAAATTCTTATTCAGTTATATGTAATCGTTTATTTAATGACCTCCCGGAAGAAATCAGATGTGTTCACATGTTCAAATGTTTTCTTAAGCGCGTATAAAATTGGCTGTTCTCTCAAGCTTATTGAAAGTAAACTTTTGGATGTTGTGGATGTCCCATTCTGCTTCGGAGTTCCACCTACTGAGACTGCTGCTACGTCTCAGGAGCTTCCGTGTTTCCTTGATCGGAGATTGACTGTATTACCTTGGAAGTTGCTTGTTTTTTCAATATATATTCCCTTTTTTTGTTTGTTATTACGTTATTTTTTGTTAAAAAGTAAAGTAAATACACAAATTAGGGGCAATCGACAAAAAAATTGAGTAGCGCACAGTTTTATAATATCTAACGACTTTTAAAAGCTCAAAATTAATTAATTATGCCGGAGAAACCAAAGAACACGTCTACTAACTCTCTTAACATCACTTCTCAAGACTTAAGTCTACACCGTGACGATGGTGTAAATAAAGGGAAGAATTTATATGACCGTGGTGTCATATATATACAATTTTGTCTCCAGCCTAGACCCTTTAAAAAACTGTCCACTGCATTCTTTGAATTCGTTTGCACTAGAATTCCTAGAAAACCTATATATCTGTTACTGCTATTTTCGCCCCTCAACCAATTCAAGGGTAACAGCTAGCTGTTGATGCAATCGTTCGTATTTTTAATGCTGCTGATCCCAACGACGTTGTTAATTTTTTATGTGATTTAAATCTACCTAAGCTTCTATGGACTTAGACTGACCAGTCCTTATTTGCTGCAACAAATCCCACCTCTGATACAGAAAATTTTTCATCGATTGCCTTAATGACTCTGGTCTGTATCAATTAAGTGGGTTCACCAAGATCATTGGCAGACAACTCGACCTTGTCCTCGCCACTGGTACAGAAAACTGCGTCGTTTTAGAGAGTAGACATCTCTCTAAGTTGAATAGTTTCATCCTCCCCTTTCTCTTACGATGACAATGGTCTTAATCCACTTATCCTATGATAATTCTTACAGTTTTAATTTTCATATGGACAATTACACCAAACTAAACAGCCAATTTTATATATTACATATTACATATATATATAAAAATGCCTAAGTGTGGAGATAAAGTACTTCTTCAGTGCAGTAGCGTGAGTTGAAAATTTCATATTAGAGTCAAGTAAGAGTCCTAGGTACATAAATTCGTCTACATTATCTATCAGAAAACAATTACCACTACAATTTTCACTAGCACAAAATAATTGACCAAACACACTGGTCGCACATTTGCATTGATACAAATAAAATTTGAAATAAACATCCGGTTTTGGATTAATGGACGGAGATAAATTAAAGAACATTAATTAAGTCTTAGGACTTATTACAAGTTTGTGTTGTGATGTCCAGTTATGTCACCTATGATGGCGCTAAGATGTTTCCTATTTAGAAGAATCAGACTCTTAGAGCGATTCAGATACAGCTTTGAACAGATTTGCTTAGTCGGTAGACTTGTTGCCTCACCGGTCTGTTCTTTTATTAACATCCAACTTAAATAATAATTTTCACGTAGCGATTGGTATACCTATGCTATCCTTCTCCGGTAGAGTAAGCAAGTAGAGTGAGGGGCGAATATAGCAATAACAGATATATAGGTTTTCTAGGAATTCTAGTGCAAACGAATTTAAAGAATGCAGTGGACCCTTTTTTTAAAGGTGTAGGCTGGATACGAAATTGTATAGCTAGAAGTACACCACGGTCATATAAATTCTTCTCTTTATTTACACCATCGTCAAATGCATAAAAAAAAACTGCACAGTCTATGAAAAAAAAATTGATAAGAAACTCATAGATTTGCATTTGCGTGTGGAGAATATCGAAACGCATATCAACGAATCAACCTTTCTTGACGACGATATAACAGATCTGAGATATAGATGTGACGCAATAGAAAGGAAAGAGCATGCGGCTGATGTAATTCTTTTTGTAGTTCCGCAGCTGCATGATGAATATTTAAAATCTCATTTCTTTGCTATGTCATCGAAAGCAAACCCCCAACTTTAAAAGCTATTTTAAGTTTATTAACGTATCCATTGAGCCAGAAATGGGTGTCATCACTGATCCAAATTTCATGATAAAATACTGGATTTTCATTGGGTTCTTCTAGAGCCCATTCACTGAAAATACGAGGCAAATTCAAGTCGCCTGGCTTCAATTCTTGCACAAGGTGAATTTTGTACGACTTTAGATCGAAATCCTCATGTAAAATATGTCAAGTTATCGAATACGTCAAGCCAAGCTGCTGAGAACGATGACATTCAATTCATGACTTATGTATAATGTACATATAATTTAAACAGTCAGTAATAATAAAACAACTTCTTCTAAAGTCTTCCACAGTTCAGCATATGCATAAGATCCAAATTGGTCTATGATCCTTACTGGAATGGTGCAATACTATGTCGGCCAAGCAGCTGAATCTCTTCAGGAAATGACGAGCGCGGAACGAGTACTTCAATACACCGATCTCGAACAAGGGGATTCAATTGGAAAAGTTTCGCCGGATACTTGCCTCTATGAAGGGCACCTCAAATTTAAAAATATGTTGCTGCGATATGACCCTAATGGCGCAGTTGCTTATGTTAACATATTTACTAAAGCAGGATGGGAAGTTGGTATTGTTGGAAGGACAAGCGCTGGAAAATCATAATTTAAGCACTTTGTCAACTATCATGCGTAAAAGATAAAATTTTTATTTATGAGGTATATCTTCAAGTGCACTGCGCAACTCTGGCAAACTCAAGGTGACAGGCATTTTTATTAATAAAGGTCTTTCATTCAATGTGCGTCAAAGCAGGGTAAAATTGTTTGAACTGATGAAGCCTATACGTACGGAAAACTAAAGAAAAAGATTACATTGAGAGATGATAGGTTATATATCGAGGATAAAATATTTACGTGGGATAAGTCAGAAGACTTAAGATGTGGATATATAAATAGAATTCAAGTTTTAAACCAAATTTAAGGAACATTATTGACAGATGTGAAAAACATAATAGATAGTTAACTGAATGGAAACGTAAACAAATTAGGCAACAAGTTTAAGTGCAGAGCTTGCACTAGTTATCCATACAAAACGGAAAAAATCCGCTGTAAATTTCTGCTGGGTCAACATTCTGAAAATCAGGCATCTACTTTAAAAATTTTAAATTATAATATTGCTGGAATGATAAATAAATGTGTTACATTGTTAATAGTTTTTGTTAATGTTTTTAATTACCTAAAAGAATATTTTTATTATTTGAGGCTTACTTACTTAACTTAGAAGAAGAAAAGTTTAACATTTTCTTTATGAACTTAAATGGATACCCGCTGTAAAAAGGAATATTTTTGGTAGAGCTAATGGAGGAATATCTTGCGAACCGCAAAAATCAGGAAAAAAAAACTTGAAATCGGAACTTCGATATTCTAAATATCAAATCCGATGAAGTTTTTATAGAACATAAGTATCACCGTGTTCTGATAACAGCCAATCTATCGGAAGCAAAATGAGCGATAAATTCAGTGTGGAGTACTTGCATTCAAAACAAATATCTAACACAGAGCTCTAAAAAAAAAAATTATTCAAGTGACAGCACGGACTGTTCTTTTGTACGCTGCATAAGTTGCGACGCATACATAAACTGAAAAGGAGGAACTGATGAGTATTCTGAATTCGGATCATGGCTGGGATGTATTATATAGATACACTATAAGTGCTCTATAATATAAAAAACGAATGAGACAAGGAGATTTTTAAATTTAATTTCGAAATATATTTATAAAAATACAAAACTGTCAATCTGGTAGACGGCTTATAGCCAAACCTAAAGACTTATTGCTTTAAAAAAAAATCTCTAAAATATTGTATTACTTCGCTTTTAATATATTTTAATAAAACTTAACTAACTAAACACTCACAAAGTAATCTGACCCGCTGCAAATTATTCAATGTGGTGGATATATACTAAGTGTAGTATCTGGTATATTTGCTGATGACCTAAAATGTGCAATTGTTGTTCCTCTTTTAAAAAAAGGAGATCCAAAAGATTTCAAAAGTTTATGGAAAAGCAATTAAAAAGAGAGTCTTACTTTTAAACAGTTTGAGTTTAGAAAGGGCTTGTCAACTGAAGATGCATTGCTGGATTTCTGCTAATATATTTATAAAGGGCTTGATAATAAAAGGTACTGTGCAAATCTTTTTGTTGATATCAAATAGGCATTGATATGGTTGTTCATAGTATCCTTTTGAAAAATTGTTCAATGTTCTACGATAATCCTAATCTTATGGTTAACAATACTCTCGCATCTTCACCACCCTGATATAATAAAGAGCTGCGATCTCTTCGTAATAAGAGAGATAAGCTCTGGTAAACTTACTTAAAATCGCGTTCCGATACCGATTTGTCCAAACTCTTTATGATAACTTTTTCAACCAAATGGACCAAACACTTATATTCGATCCCAAACGATTTTTTCAGTTCATCAAATTTAAACAGAAAACCGGATAACTATCTAACATGTTTGAATTTTATTGATAAGTCCTCGGGTGATCCCCAAATTATTGCAAATCTTTTCGCAATTTTTATTAGCCAAGCGTCCGGCATCCATTTCCAAGAGACAGGCTACTCCCACTTTTCATACTTACATAGCTGTACACGCACAACTTTGAAATCTGTACCTATAACTTTAGAGCAAGTTAAAGATAAAATAATAAGCCTCAAAAATGATTATTCTGCTGGCCCTTAAAATATTCTCCCTATATTTTGTAAGAAATGTGAAATGCACCTAGCCCAGCCGTTTACAGCTCCCTTTCCGCTTTCCATCACCCAGAGATTATATCCCTCAAACTAGAAAAGGTCTTTTATTATTCTCGTGCATAAAAAAGGTCGAAAAGACCATTTCCAACTACCGAACAATTGCTAAACTCTTCTGGATTGAATGAACGTGAATCTGGAATGACTTTGAATAATACTGAATAAGTACAATATTTTTCAAAAGTTTGTGCTTCGTTATTTTTAGATAACATGCATGAATTTAATATTTCATGCTGGTAGCTATTTGTCTCTGATGTTGGAAAAAGAAATTAGAAAGAATTATTTTTTCTCTGGCTCTCTTGCAAGTTTAGTATTTTTTTTGCGTCAACTGAATAATCGTAGGTTCAAATAATGAAATTACGAAAAGCAGTCAATGGAATGAAATAAAACTGGTTTGTTTTATTTGTTGGCTCTTGTAGTGAGTACTGCCACCTTTGTTCATAATCACTTCACAAATTCGGTCCGCTATAGAATCGTTGTGACTTTAAAAAAATTAACGGAATATCCCTCCAGGCTATTTTAATAGCTGCAATGAGTGATCCTTTGTCTTCAAACTGATGGCCAGATTCGAATACTTTTCGGACTGACAATTTCCATACGTTTTCTACAAGATTTAGGTCCGATGAGTACGGTGGCCAGTGAAGCAATCTCACATTTTTCTCCTTTATTCAATTTTGATTTATCCCCTCAGGTCCATCAAAATTGAACTTTTTTTCATCTGAGAAAATCACGCAACGCCATTCTACTTACCAAGGCATATGTATCCTCGAAAACTTCAAATTTCACTGCAAGTGTGAACAAAATTCATAGCTGCATAGCTGCAACCCATACAAGTCTGTTGGTCCGGACGGTATAATACCGGCCGAACTATAAAGGTTATCAGATATTTTCTTGCCCACGCTAGAGAATTTATTATAATTTTAATGGATATTCCTTGAAAGCCTGAACACAACAATTCCTGAAAGAAAGACCTCTGAATAGACACACAGACTAAATTAATTACAAAACTATATTTATTCGGGTTTCTCAAATCCAATCGGACTCGTGATCGAATTACATCTTTAAAAAAAAGTCCATTTTATTTTAGTTTATCTATGTAGATTTTGTAACAATATCATGAGGAGCTATGTAGAACTGATCCACATTCCACTGTCATGAAGAGAAGTCAATGTAGTTTTCTTTCCCAAAGCTCTCATGTTATTCCAAAGAACCTCAGACCTAAAAGTCTTTCATCTTCCTTCTGAAAACTCTAGAACGACTGATTGATACCCGTTTTCGGGCTTAAATTGATCCAAGGCTTTTGTCAACGGCTCAAAATGCTTACTTTAAAGGAAAGTCGGTGGAAACGGCTTTCCATTCGCTGACTAGCCTCATCGAACCATCCCTACAATATAGAGAGTACACAATTGTTGCTTTTCTGGACATAAAGGGCGCATTTTACAGCGTCAACACATCCGCAATAATGGCTGCGCTGACACATCTGCGGGTAGACGACTCAATTTGGCAGTTAGTCAGTCTAATGCTAAATAGCAGGATAGTCAGCTCCAAACTAGGTGGGACTTCTGCTAAAATATGTTTCAGCAGAGGCACGCAGCAAGGTGGTGTTCTTTCTCTCCTTCTCTGGGACTTAGTAATAAATGAACTGCTGAAAGCAGTTCAGTTAAATGAGTTGGCAGAGCAGTTCAACCTACACCTTTAGTGGGTGTCGGGCCACAGGGACATTGCTGGGAATTGTAGGGCCGACGAACTCGCCAAAATTGGAACCACTCTAAATACTCTACCGGAAAAGGGAAGCATAGGTACACCAATCGCTACGTGAAAATTATTATTTAAGCTGGATGCTAATAAAAGAAAAGACTTTAGATGAACCGGTGAGGCAACATGTCTAGCGTCTAAGCAGATCTGTTCAAAGCTGGATCTGAATAGCTCTAAGAGTCTGATTCTTGTAAATAGGAAACATCTCAGCGCCATCATAGGTGACATCACTGGACATCAAAACACAAACTTGTCCTAAGACTAAATTAATGTTCTTTAATTTATCTCTTTCCATTAATCCAAAATCTAATGTTTATTTTCATGCACCGAATTGCAAAAAATTTCATTTGTATCAATGTAAATGTGCAACCAGTGTGTTTGGTCAATTATTTTGTACTAGTGAAAATTGTAGTGATGATTGTTTCTGATAGATAATGTTGACGAATTTATGTACCTAGGACTCTTACTTGACTCTAATATGAAATTTTCATCTCAAGCTACTGCACTGAAGAAGTACTTTATCTCCACACTTTGGCATTTTTATTACCTCCGTAATATATGTTCAACTAAGCTCCTAACCACAATTTATTATGGACTTTTTAATTCTAAGCTGCAAACCGGTATAAATTGCTGGGGAGGTGGCTATCAAGACAAAATTCAGCCATTGCGAGTTTTGCAAAAGAATGTTATCCGAAAGATAATAAGTGTTCGTCACTTATACTGTTTTAAGGTTCTAAAAGCATTCTTTATGAAGTCTGGTAACCGAAACTTTCATATAATCTCAAACTATAACCTACGTAATAACTCGCTTAATGTGTTACAAGTGCCAAACTATCGAACCACCGCATATAGAAGTTCTTATTCATTAATATGTAATCATTTATTTAATGACCTCCCGGAATAAATCAGATGTGTTCACAAGTTCAAATGTTTTTCTCAAGTTTATTGTAGTTTAGACTCTCTTACTTCTAATATTTTGATTTAACTTTTGTTTAAGCCTTTGATATTAGTATATTGATTACATAAATGTTTGATTCTTTATGAAGCGATAACAAGCTGATATCATTTTAAATGAATTAAATTGCTGGAATTTGTTTTCTTTTTGCTCTACTTTTTGTTTAACACCCCACTCCAACTTATTATATTATTCCTTTTGAAGTGGCATTCAACACTATACACTTACTAGTATAAAATATCGAATGTTACCAGAATTATTTATTTATTTATTTTTTCCTTACTTTACTTTGTTATTCTTAAAGAACTGAATTTTTATATGGATTTGTTTTTATATTATATTTCTAAGTAATTTAAGTGAAATAAATAACATACCTACATACACACATACACTGCCTTATAGGTAAGCATTCAAAAAAACTTGGTGCCTTTACAAACGATTTCTGTAGAAGCTGCGTGGACGAGCAGGAAGAGTTGACACATTCCTTGTATATGTCCAGCTCTCTCCCAGAGAAGAAAATTCCAACTAGGAGCTTTCTTCTACAATGACTTAAGCGAACTAAATAATATAGGCATTAACAGTCTCCAGTGCTATATCATAAGCTCAAATTGGTTCCATAAGTAAGGCGAACATAGATCCACGTAGCAGCTCAACTGGCCAATAGGCCTAAGTGGATTGGTTCTCCAACCTACCTAACCGTAACCGTAACTTTCGCTGAGGGTTTAAAGGTTGCTTCTTATTTAGAAGTTTCAGAAGTTTTAGATGATTTTCACAATTAATTACTCTCCTAACTGTCGAAAAACTAGCATTGATACCTGCTTTTTGCTTTATTTTCACAGCAGAGTCAGAAGAATTAGAAGCACATCCCAAAATTTCTCTTCTGTTGGCTGCTGTTGTGGCCGTTTTTTTTTTACCTCGTTTCATGTTTTTCGTGTACGAATCTTTGTTTCTTAAGTAAGAACAGACCACATTAAAACTTTGACCAATTTCTATAGCTATAGCACGCTCGGTTAGTCTTTGCTTCTCTAGTAAATCTATTTGAGCCTGTTCAATATTGTTATAGGATTTCGCTTTAGCCATGTTTGTCCAAATTTCAATTTAACTATTATTTTCACTTGAGCCACTTCAATAATTTCTTAAATGTGTCAATCTTCGCAGGATACACGTACAAAAACATAACGGTGCTTTTTGAGTTATTCTTTCTAATTTCCTTTCCGAATACGAGTTTCATAGAAAACAGCTACCAGCATAAAATATTAAATTCATGCACAATATTTGAAAATAATGATACGCAAACTTTTGCAAAATGTTATTCAGTTGAAACGGAGTGGTTTCCAAAAAAGCTTTATAATATGGATACAATCCTATTTAAAGGAACGACTTACTATGTTCTATTTAGGTCCAGGTTTCTGGTCAAATTAAAGTCTCTTCTGGTATCCCTCAACGCAGCCATTTTAATCCCTTGTTATTTATTCTGACCATTAATAATGTAACGTGCAAATCCTGCCTGTTTCGTCCCCGTTCTTTTTATCTACCGCTCCAGAGATAACCATATAGGTACACCGGAGAGAGCCAAGCGGAGAGCTCAAATAATAATATTAATAAAAAAAAAAACAAACAAATCATAGTTATACTAAAGAGGTACATAGTGAGCTACGGGAAGTGTCTGTGGTTTCGTTATCCCAAGTACGTTAAATCCCATAGAAAACAACAATATCATCGAGGGAAGTGTAATACTCATCGTTGGAGTCTGATATCGCAGGTCGCACGTATCCTAGCCTACAAATAGGTTTTTAAATATGATATTTTTGAGTTGTTTTTTATTTTGACTGTCCCCTAGCACAAGGGGTATCTTTATATATTTACATATATAGTATACACATTTATTTATATATATAGACATTCATTTACATATATAAACATTTATTTACATATATGTTATATGTTACCGGCAACCTGTATAATCCGGTAATCTATATAATACCTAGGCAATGTATATGAAACCTGAGACGTCCAGGCAATGTATGTGAATGTTAATTTAGTATTTCAGATTATTTATTTCAGCAATTATTATTAATAAAAGAAAAATAATATTAACAAATTTATTCATGTAAAAAAAAAGAATTAGATATAAGAAATTAAAGTTGATCTCGTTTATTCCTTCCGTTTCGTCTTTGTCGTTGTTATCGTCTTGGTAGCTGGCTTCCGAAGAGGGATGATGGTTCTTTGTACGTCGTTCTGATCAGCTGATATTTGTCTTTTTTTAACGTGCTTTCAGTTAGTTTAGTTCGTTTAGTTCAGTTCGTTCTTGTGTGTCTAACACCCTGTTCACACTCGGTGTTCAGCCCCTGAAGACTCAATTTCGTCCTCGAAGTTCCATGGTTTCGTATGGTCTGCTGCCGTATGCGTTCCCCGTCCTACCTTCTCTACTTCATACCTGTCGTTAGCTCCAACTTTAATTATTCTATATGGTCCCATGAACTTTGGTTTCAGCTTGGCTTGAGTTTGAAACTGTGTCTTTTTTACTGCACCCACTCGCTCTCCTCTACTTGTTTGGTGTCTTACGGTGCTTATTAAATTGCGTCCTCAGCTACTCTTGCGCTTTCAATATAGCAGCTTTTGCATTGGCCCTGAGCTCCTCTCTCTCATCATTAAATCTTTGCATATATTCCTCTTGCATTATTTTCAAAATTTCAATTTTTCTTTATAAAAAAACATCTTTATGCCAAAAAGAAACTCAGATAGCGTTGAAGCGATAGAGATTTGCTAAGTGCTATTGAAACATCTTTGGATTCCATCTATGTGCTTACACCACATCTTAGGTGTTTCCAGGTACAGTTTTGGTAACACTAACATAATCACCTGATGAATCCCCTCCACTTGTTCTATGCTGCGTGGAATGCCTGTTGTTGTCATCTTTTGATGAAGTTGTTCCCATTCGGACCAGTGTTTAAACTCGGTAGACGTAAGCGCTGTTCCTCGATCACTAACAATACGCCCGGGACAGCCGTAGTTCTTTTAGCATATAAGCATCTTGTTCATTACTTCTTTCAAGTTTGTTGTTTTTGTTGAATAGATCCTAACGAATTTTGTAAATGAGTCGATAATAACAAATAAATACCTACACATCCTTGCTGTCTTATACATAGGGCAGAAGTGGTCTATGTGAAGGGTATGATATGATATATGATATCAAATTGCTGATTAATAGCTTCTTCTAATTTACCTGCTTGCATGTGACCAGCTTCATGCACACGACGAATGGCTTCATTTTCCATTGAACGTGGTACACACAATTTTTTGCAGCAACTTTTCCGCGACATCAACATCTTATTTCGTAATACGAAGTCCTCATACGCTTAATTCTCCAAAATTTTTTTTACAGCTGCCAAACGTTCGTCCTCGTTTTGCTGTGCTGCTATACCCTCTTAAAGCTGGTTTGTGCAGACCAAAACTGGAGCTCTACCAAGCGCGTCAGCGTGTTTCATCCTATTAGCGGAGCAATGTTCAATCTAGTACTCGAAGTCTTCCTTGAACAGAGCCCACCTGGTTATTCGAGATATTACTTCATCCTTCCTAAGTGACTGAGCAGTCCGTTATAATCTTAAATTTTATTCCGTTCAAATAAAACCTTAAACGTTTAACTGATTTGACGACCGCTA
Organism: Volucella inanis; assembly: GCA_907269105.1. Classification (NCBI taxonomy): domain Eukaryota; kingdom Metazoa; phylum Arthropoda; class Insecta; order Diptera; family Syrphidae; genus Volucella; species Volucella inanis. Next base: position 81,305,952 of record OU026153.1, read on the forward strand.
ATGCCCCAAGATGTTACTAAGTGAACGAGGCGGTCCCAGAAGTACCCGATTCAACAACGAAAACACAAAAATTTTGGAAAAAAAATAATTTTTTATTTTTCAACATAATCGTCTTTTAATTCCATACACTTTTCCCAGCGATGTTCAAAAAGTTCGATACCCTTTTTATAATAAGAACTGGTCTTATTATGCCTTCCTTTAACCAATCTCTAACTTGCGCATCAATGAACTCTTTTTTTTTTGGCGAATATTCGATGCACTGGTTTCTCGGCGGTGAGAAATATCTTCGTACATATACGGTGTTGTACTTGATTTGTAGCCCTGAATCACATTCCGAACTTCGTCTTGATACTTAAACGGAGTATTTACCATCATTTTGTCATCAACCAATATAGAAAGAAAGACTCTGCTGTCATTTGTTTCACATAATTTACCTTACGTCTTTTTTGTGCACTTTATTTCATTCACCGTCTCAGTATCATGCTAGCCAACGAAGTGTACTTCGGTAGGATAAGGAATGGCACTTCATCATAGACGTCAGTGTTTATTGATAAATAAAGTGATACCATACCAATGGTTGGACTACTTTACCCCCTAGCCCGTAAAAACACGTCTTCACTTATTAAATTGTATTGGCTACCTGAATCAAAAAGCGTTAATATTTTTAAGTCGTTTACTACTACCTGCATTGTTGATGCATTCTTCACGTAGCTAACTGCTGCTTCTATACAAAATTTACTAATATGTCCAAAAGAGTTGCATGTGAAGCACTTTGGCTCGTTTGACTTATCTGGATTCTCTTTAGATGGATATCCAGATCCACCGCAGTTATAACAGCGAAATGCTTGTTTATTCGATTTGCGAACTGTCGACGGCATGATGTTGTTTGTTGTCGATATGTTCGACACGGATTTTTTATGTTTGATTTTGTTTCCCACTGGCTCATATGTGTCTAATCTGTATTTAAGTTTTGTGAGGTCACTGATCTCATATAAACCCACTTAATTTCTGTCGCTTATGTCTCTGATAGCGTCAATTAAGTATTCACACAGCGCAGACTCTTCGATATTCCCTTGCTCTGCAATTTCGGCCATGACGTACGTATACTCTCTGTATGATTCGGATGACTGCATTGTACGTTGCTGCATTTGGCGATGAACTTTGGCACTCGTGACCCTCGAAATAAATTTTTCCTCTAAGGCTTTACGTAAAGTTCTCCAGCTGATTGTGTTGCGTTTCGGGAATATGAATTGCTTGGCTGCCCCCGTCAGTATCCTTTTGGCGTAAACAAGTTTTTGTAGTTCATTCCATGCTATTCTCCCACACATTTCTTCGAAATTTTTAGTTCACTTCAATTCAATTCTAGAGTCCGATCCGGAAAAGGTTTCGAAGGAATCCTCTACATCCTTCAAACTAAATAGAGCTTTAGAAGTTTCTTCACGGAGTGCACGTGTTGTTTGCGATTGTAAATTTGTATTTGTTTTCATGTTCTCTTCTTCGTCTAATATAGATCCGTCTTCATCCGCCGATTTTTGCATGTCGTCACTGTTGTATTCCATTAGTCATTTTATTAGTTCGGCTTTGTGGCCAAATGCAGAAGTCTTTTTTTCTTCGCATAATTTTTGCAGCTCAGTTTTCGTCATTTCCTCGAGATTTTCTATTTCAAGTGATTTTGTTGAGCCCCAAATGTGAATGTTAGTTAAGTATTTCAAATTATTTATTTCAGTAAATAACTAACAAAAGAAAATTAATATTAACGAATTTATATTGTACATTCAAAAAAGAGAATTAGATATAAGAAAATAAAGCTTATTTCGTTTATACCTTCCTTTTCGTGTTCGTCGTTGTTATTGTCTTGGTAGCTGGCTTCTGAAAAGGGTAGATCGTTCTTTCTACGTCGTCTTGATCTGCTGATATTCATCTTGCCGCCGGCTTAGCAGCCAAGAAGTTATCAAGCCAATTTTTGATATTCTGCTCTGATGTGAACCGTATTTCAGTGAGGGCGTTCTGCATCGACCGGAACAAATGGTAGTCAGAAGAGGCAAGGTCTGGGCTATAAGGCATGTGGGGTAAGACTTCCCATCCACTGTTTTCCAAATAGTTTTTAACCGGAATAGCAACGTGGGGCCGAGCGATATCATGATGGAAAATTATTGCCTCGTGTCTGGTCGCATATTCCGGGCGTTTTTCGGCTACTGCTCTCTTCAAACGGATTAATTGTGTTCGGTAGCGTTGTCCATTAATGGTTCCACCCGGTCTTGGCAGCTCATAATACAGCACACCCATCTGATCACACCAAATACAGAGCATTAGCTTCGCGCCATGGATATTCGGCTTTGCCGTTGATTTGGCTGGTTGGAAGGGTTTCACATATGATTTTTTGCGCTTAGGGTTGTCGTAATGGATCCATTTTTGATCACCAGTAACAATCCGATGCAAAAATGACTTTCTTTTGCGGCGTTCCAGCAGCATTTTGGACATGTAAAACTGCCTTTCGGCGTCTCTCGGCTTGAGTTCATGTGGAACCCAATTTCCTTGCTTTTGAATATAACTTTAAACGTTTTGGCTGCTTGAGATACACCCAAAGATTCTGCGCGCTCTTCTTGTTTTTGGCAACAATCTTCATAGAGTAATGCTTCCAGTTCTTCATCTTCAAACTTTTTTGGCTGCCCAGGACGTTCATCGTCTTCCAAGCCAAAATCACCACTTTTAAATCGTGCAAACCACTTTTGAAAAGTTCGCTCAGCTAGCGCATGTTCTCCATTAACTTCCACCAAAATACGATGACTTTCGGCAGCAGTTTTCTTCATATTAAAGTAATGAAGAAGAGGTCTCCGCAAAAATATTTTTTCAGGCACAAAATTCGACTTATTTGAGTGAAAAAAAAGTATTGTTGTTTACGCTTCAAATGAATGACATATACTGAAATGACGTACAATGGCAGTAGCTTTCCAACGCATGTTCAAATGGAATAATACAAGTTACGCCATATCTTAGCAAACCGCACGAATTAAGAATTAATATTTTTGAGTGCAGTAATTCTTAATTCTGATGAAAAAAAAAAATGTCTACCTACTATATTTATGAAAATTATTTTTAATAAGTACCCTAATTGTTAATCTTAATAAAGTTGATTTAGAGAAAATATAATCAAAATATATTTATTTTACACATTGCCGGTGGACCAGCAAGTTCTGTATACAATCCCTAGGAGTTGTATACCTTACCTAAGTGAAGTATGTTATGAACAATAATATTCAAAATATTGCAGACATTGCCTGGACGTCCCAGGTATTCTATACATTGCCTAGGTATTCTAAAGAATACCTGGATGATATAGTTCGCCGGTAACTTCTACCATTCTTGGCTTGTCCTTACACATTTTCTTTTTTCTACAATTTTTAGATTGTCGGTATATATTTTTGTTTTAAATGGAGATTAATAAGTTATCCCAGGAGGAGCTTGCCTTCGAGATGGCAGCTCGCGGGTTGGAGACGGCAACGGTAGAAGGTGTGCGGAAACCACTTGGCGCTGCACGTTTACTGGAACGATTAGGTTCCATGGGTATCAACGACAGCTACCCATTTACTTTCAACGAGGACGCTGACGCGACTAGAGAGGACATAATTGAGATAGAAAATCTTATCAAGTACCATCCAGGTGATCTGAAATCTGCGGAGTACCTGAAGATTCTCACGAAGATCGAGTGGGCAATAGGTAGGTTAGATAGGTCGTGACCGGAGTCCAAGGAACAGACGGTAGAGAGAAATGAGCTGTAAGGGAAATTGCTCATTCTTCTATCCGACTTAACCGAAAGGGAAGATAAAGAGGCAGCTGAGGAGATACGCCCTAGTGTGTCAGGATTAAGAAGAGTAGGCCGGTTAATGACGACACCTCTGACAGGACGACACATATGGAACCTAGACAGTGCGCTGCAACGGGATGAGCCGACACAGGAGAGATGTCAGGAGCGTATCGAAAAGTAGGGATTACAATTTACAGGGCAATGGATACAACAGGACGAAAGTCGGTGATTGTGGCGGAGAAGGCTTACCCTCCCCACCAGTAGAAAACTCAGCTAAAGAGCGACCCCGCATAGGCAGGAAAACTCCCAGAATCAGATAAGTATTCCCTTTTGAAATGAAATATATCGACCTAGATATACATAGACGTACACATATAGTGTTATACGCGACCCTAAACTTTTCGTTATCTTTATCTTGAAATCATACGTAAGACGGTTATATTTTCCCCAAATTGCGCAATCCGCTAGTCCTAACGGTACGACAAAGCGGAACTGTGGGCCTTCCATTAGCGGGCGAAAAATCAGTAAAATCAACTTAAAATTTTTAAGCCAATTTGTTCTTCGAGTCTTCCGGCCTACCCTGTAATCCCCACCAATGAACAACAAGACAAAAAAATACATTATTTTAAATTCCCCATCAGGGAAAATATAATTTGTGCGTTATTACCTTTTGTGTGTTATCTGCTTTACCTCGTTTTGACCTTCTCGAACACCCCCTTGCTGAGCAGCAGGTGTGCTCAGCCAACCCACAGCAATTGTTGTTGCAATTCCGGTTTATTGTGATTTTCTCTTGAGCTCACATTCCCTTTTGTGCAGTCCTCTTTATTCGATCATCAACAACCACCTGTGGTTCCTTTTGAAAGTTTGTTGTTTTCCCGGCAGTCCGGTCAAATTGATTTTTTTGTTCTATTTTCCTCCCCCGGGACTTGCAATAATATTAATTGCATCATTTAAAAATTCATACGCTTCTGTTTAAGCAGATGATATGAAAATCTTTAAATATATATCATCTTCTTCACATAGCCTTCCACTGCGGGAAGATTTAAACAGATTTTGTACTTGGTGTCAGAAGAATTTCTTTGATTTTAACGTGTCAGGCTATAATTTATACCCGTGAACGCACTCCTAATCTTTAATCTGCCTGTTCCCTTCGTTAAAGAGTTGCGTGATTTAGGTGTTATCTGTGATAAGGAACTCAGTTTCCATTATCACATTAATAATATAGTTAAAACAAAGCCAACTCTGCCTTTGGCTTCATAAAACTCTTGTCGAAGGAGTTTTCCAATCCTTATGTTATCACATCCCTTTGTTAGAGATCTTCTTGAATATGCCTGCCAAGTTTGGTCACCCATCTACAGAACTAACATCCTTCTGATAGAAACGGTTTAACGCACGTTTTTATGATTTGCTTTCTTTCCCTGGGATGATAGCCAAAACTTACCACCATACGTACACTGATCGACTGAAAATTATAAATTTACAAATCCTTTCTATACGCCAAAAATTTTCCGATATTCTCTTTATTCATCAGTTGGGTATATTGATTGCCCTTCTTTTCTTTAACTTATTTCTTTTGACACCAACCCACGCAATCTTAAGTCTGTGCCACTTTTCCGGCTCATTCTTCACAGAACGAATTACGGACATTTAAAGCGAATGTCTAGACTGCTTCGTGAAGTCTGCTCCTTCGACTTCTACTTCAGCAAACTCTCACTCAAAAACATTCCTATTTCCACGTATGCCTTACGTCCTAACTGTCTTTAACCGTTCCCACCCTTTAGTTTTTATCTTTAGTTTTAGGTGAAAATGTTAGTTTTGAGAATATGCTTGCAATGTCCGCGTTTGACTCGATCCTCAAATACAAAGTTATGGAAACGCTGATAAACTGTCAGCTCATGAAATATCTCGAAACATTCCTTGACATACATCATTTGACAGATGTAAAATAAATCATGTTACTTTTCGACGAACGAGGTGTTTTATTTATTCGTTTTCTTAGGAATTACATATATATATATATGTATTAGTGGCGACGAGAATTCCGAGATTAATAAAAATCTTTAGATTACCCAATCTGCAGAGGAAATAATAGAAAATCTTACTATGAAGTTGCAAAGTCTTCAAGCACCGTTTAACACTCCGAATTTGCACTTAGAACAGTAAAATGAAAACGAGGAATCATTTCCAAATTATATCAAGAGGTTAGAAAATTATTTGGATCTGAAAAATATCACTGAAAATACCAAAAAATGGCAAGTATTAATTAATTGTATTGGAGCAAAATACCTCCACCTATTATCTAACTTAAAAGCGCCAAATAATTCTGGATCAAAAACATATAAGGAATTGATGAAAACGCTAAAAGGAGAATCGATTGCAAATTACCTAGCAGAGCTGAAAAAATTAAGTACGCAATGCAATTTTGCATGTTCTTCATGTAAGAAATCAACGTTGGATACACATCTGAGATAACGGTTTATTAGTGGGCTGAGGGATTCCGACATAAAGTTGGAGTTTGGTTGGAGTTCTGACATGGAGTTTGATAAGGAGACAGCTGTTTTTGTCATTAAGCAGAGAACATTTAAAAATTACTGGCCGAATACTTATATAAGGTGTTTCATCGTAAGGTTTGACTTATAATGTAAAATAAAACACATAAATTTGAAAGTGAACCTAAAGTTTTTACTATCGGGTAAGAGCACAATTCATGGCATTTACTTTTTTAAAATGATATCATGTAAGTGTTGGCCATGACTTCGTCTGAAGTGGTCAATTCGGAAGGTCCAATTTTGGGCGACTCGTTCGAGACTTGCCAAACGATACTGAACATACGGTACTATGATAGGAGTCATGCGTAATCTGTCAAAAAAGGCCTATTGAAAATCAACCCTCACGATGAATCACCCTATATTACCCCTACCAAGATTATGTTTAAAACATACAGTAACGAAATCGTTCCCATTGTTGGTAAATCAGAAGTTCAAGTCAAATATAAAAATAAAAGTGGTGTATGCGATTTATATTTAGTCCAAGGTAGCTTATAACAGACGAAAGGTTAGTGTATTCTCTGCCCAAATAAAATGGTGTCTATATTGCGAATTTAAAGACTTGCAACTCCCGAACCCTTCACCCGATTACATTAAAACCTTGATAAGGTTATCTTATAATTTTAAGTGATTTGGACTTCAAATAGATTTACATTGCATACATTTGAAGCACTTACTAGGAAAATTAGCCTTTTTTCGGGTTCTTAGAACAAAAAAAGTGCATATCTTTCCAGTTCGCATAATTCGTTTCTTGTAAAAAAAAAAAATAATACATTCATACATCATAAAAAAATAACTTAATCTTCATAGCATGTTGACCATACATCTTCTTCGTTACCTAGATCATTCTCCTCGTCTTCATCTTTTTGGCAACTATCATGTTCATAATTTATATTGCAGAATAATAACTTACTAAGTCTGTTTGCGTACTTATCAAATCTTGCCGAACGAAAGTTGTCACAAAAAGTCACAAAAGGTCACGAACAGTACCAATGGTGTTTGGGTACAATCCCAATGGAATTGTGATAATCATTTTGTGATAATTTTCGGCAAGGTTTGAGAAGTACGCAAACAGACCTATTATTGATGTAAACAAAGTGCTAACAGATTACCTTGGAAATCAGCAGATAATTCTCCAAAAGATGGACGTTTAGGACCATCGAACCAATTATACTGGTATTTGCCATCAATTGTTGTCCATCCATAATTTTCTGGCGTTTTTTCGGTGGAGGTTCGCATGTGTGCATTACACCATACACTGCAGATGTACACTGTTGTTTTTATTTGTTGTAACAGTTGATGTTTTGTTGGTGGCAGGAAATGCAGCCAGGAAAACTTCTGTTGATAAATCCGACGCTAATTCTAAATGCATTGCCTTGGTGGAAATGCATATAAACAAACATATGTATCCTTTCGTTTTACGAGGATTGCGTCCAGGGTATAATTTAAGGTTAAACAGTCCAGCGCAGTCACATCCTGTATTTTCAAATGGATAAGATTGAGTTACCCGTCTCGGAGGAAGACCTGCCATATTCTGTTGACTGGCTTGTTGACGTTGGCAAGAATTAAAAACAATGCGGTACGTGTGTTATGTTTATATTACGTTAAATAATTGTAAAAATTTATGTTTACTAAACGTTCCCCAACAATATTAAAGGTTTTTTTTCCTTACGGTAGAAGGCCGGGTTGAAATCGTTTCATGTGAAAATGTGGTATATTACGATTGAACAAGATAATAGTACTTGGCATAAATGTCATTTATATTAAGGTATAACTTTTTGTTCCCTGTACTTAAGTGGAATATTATTTCAATTTTATCTATTAAATATTTAAAATTGGCCAACATTAGCACAGGTATATCAGAATCCGTACAATGGACCTGAACATAATAATTGGTGGTACACAATTTTGGTGTCAGCTTCTTTGTGATAACAACAGAGATTATAGTCAATCACTCTTTTTATTTTATTTTTACTGAAGACATCATACACATAGCACTTATCGTATTGAGTTTTACAGTCTTTCTTGTGATTAACGTAGTAAACTCATCGTCAGCTCAATCTTCAATTGAAAATTCAATAAATCTTTCTTTTTGAAATTTGAGCATCTTAATAATTTTCAGAACTCGGCCGGACACTTATTTCCTTTACGTATGTCAAACAGTGTGTCCGCTGGACCTCGCAGATTGCGTCAAAGTCTTTGACACTGGGTTTCTTGTACTTATCAAATATAATATTGTATGTACCTCTTTTCTATTATCTGTAAGTATTTTTAATATATAGTATGCTTCGAGATTTTATTATAACTGTCTGGAAGTTCTTTAGTGTACGCAATAAATAAAATCCGTCAACTAGGTGAATATCTGCTTCTGGAGGATTTACAATTTGAGCTTGATGTTGGAGTAATTCACTAATAACTACAGACTTCGGCGTTTTGCAAATTTTTCCATTAGAATGAAAAAGCGAAAAAGAAATAGGAAGCAGAGGGTAGCTTAATGCCTTTTCAATGTCAATTTTATTTATAAGTAAAACATACACTAAACGGCCAAAAACATCTCTTTGAATCTTAACTTCTTTGGGTATTCATGTACTCAAAGTAAATGATTTTATTTTTTTAATTGGTTTGTCAAACCTATTGCTCGAGTCTCAGCAATAAAGTTGTTACGTTGCCTTTCGCCCTCGATTTCAATCAAAATGCATATATGTGTTTGTTAACTGTTTGACCTTTTGATAAGTTATACAGATGGTGTGCTGTCAATTCTAATGCAAAAGGGTTAGTGTACTGCTTTATTAATTGTAACATAACTCCTACCTGTCTAGCCGATTTTGGGATTATTGACTTTTTGAAATCTTTCGTTATATCATCTGTAGGTTTTATATCGCAAAACTGCATCATTTTTGATATACCATGTTTATTGACCATTTTTGTCTGGCGAAACGAGTTGTTAATATTAATGATTCCTAAAGCTTTAGAAGCGGCATCGGCATTGATAGTTCGTTCAAGTGTTAAATCCACCGATTTTTCGATATTTAACAACTTGTCACAATAAATAGACATATACCTTGCATAATTGTGGTGGTGCATTGAAAAAAAAATATTGGTAATTTTTAGCAAAATGTGTATGAACAATTCAAAATCACCCGTACGAATACTGTTGTGTAAATTAAATAAATTTGAGTGGTTTTACCATGCAATCCTTGCAACGTTTCAATTTTGTACCTTTGGTTTTTGTCAAATAACACTTTTAATTTTTCGTTTATTATTTGTGGTTGATCTCAGTTGTTCATTAAATACTTCTAAATATTGTTTAATACTTGCCGGAACCTCGATTTTTGATAGTAAGAACCTTTCCAAATGCAAAATTTGCAAAGCAAGAGATAGTAAACGATGAGTCTTTTTACATCGATTAAAGTGTTTTCCACTTAAAAACGAATCAACAGAACCACTGGCTAAAGTTGATCCATATATTGATCCACTTATGAATTTCCCGATAGCTTTATAGTACGACAATATAATGTGAAAAGGTCCAAAGTAAATAAAGAGTTTTTAAAATTCATCCTCTGCACTCTGTATTCGTAACACAATTTTGGCCATGGTTAAATCATACGTTACGCTTAAAAAATTTTTTTTCTGGATTTAGAGGCGGTTTCCATACTTCTTCGCATCGTGTCTTTTACAACAGCCGGATCTGTAGGTGTAGTATTGATTTGTGTAAGGTACTCAACTTTTGAACTCTACTACTATCTTTTAAAATGTTGGCATTGTACCCTAAAATTTGTAATTTATGGGAAAGTACTCATGCAAAACATATTTGTTAAACGATTTTGAGGATCCTTAGTTGGTTGTACACTACTATGCCAGAACTGACTCAAATGATATTTTCGTTGTCCAGACAAATCCCGAACATAAGTTGAAAGGCTCTGCTGAGTTTCACTGCATGTGGCACCATCTTCTTCTGTAGGTATATTTTGATAAATGATACCCACAGTATCATGCAAGGTGTTTCTCCACAAATCTGTCATAGTTATCCCAAGCAACTCAAGATGATAAAATAGAAGTTGGTTTAATGCTGGAAAGGCACAACCGGATATTGGAAGTGCGAGCGTATGCTGCAGATGTCTCCAATTCCAGTATACTTGGGTAGCTGATATTTAATATATCTACGACTTTTTGACTTCCCGTCAAACTTTTAATAGCAATATTTAATAAAAAATGTTTTCGGGGTTTGGTATTACTCCTTGTAATGGAATAAATACAGTCATGTGCGTAGCATGAAGATAATCTCTGATCCCGATTGCATTTTTTCTTGTCAACGCCGCTTAACGCAGTAGTTCAAAATATATTTAACCATTTCGGAATATCACATTCTCCCTTATCCAATACTTCACTATCTATAAAATCTGGTAAATCACTTTTTTTTTTTAATTTTTAATATATGCGTTCGATATTTTAAGGCGAAATCTTGGACATCTTGTTTAAATACTATGTTTTGCATTTCTTCTTCTCTGACTGTCTTAATATCTACTTCAGCTGAAATAACAAATGGCTTATGAGAAATACTAACAACGAAATGTTATTTTTTTAGTTCACTTTGTATATGGTCCTTAAGAACTTGAGTGCTGAATAAGTTAGGTTGAAGATCTGTAATTTCATACATTTCTCTTAAAATTCAGAAAAACAATTTTTCAAGTGAGCCAATGATATTACTTGTAGATTTTCAATTATTTCATCTTGAATGTAACGAATCAACCTTTCTCGCGCAATCGTATGGAAATGTCTTTTTAAAGTCCAATCATCAGATGGTGGTCGATTTAGTGTTTAACGAACATTGTCAAAAATAAAATAACTTTGTTTGAGTTCACTTTGTAATACTCTGCTTTACATTAACGGTAATATGTATTTTATATTTCAGTATATACACATTTGTAATAAAGACTTACTCCGTTTTTATTACTCAAAGTGTATGCACGACCTTTTCTTTACTCTTGCACCGCTTTCAGGATATTTTACAATATATGGGTTATGGGCCCAGTCACCCAATTAACATGTCGGTTAATATAGATCTTGAAAAACTAAAAGGGAGGAAGAACTACGACGTATGGAAAATGGCAGCAAAATCCTACCTTGTAATTACAGGGTTATGGGGTCACATTGAAAAGGATCTTACGCTCCAGCTGCTGAAAGCGAAGTCTGAGTTGATCCTCCTTTTGGAAACTCAAAATTATTCCTACATCGCAGACATAGTAACGGCCAAGGATGGGATAGCCTCACGAGTGCTTTTGAGGACACGGGCCTTTGCAGTAAGATGGAACTCTTGAAGCAGCTGGTACAGTTAAAGCTTACGGAATGTGAAAATATGGAGGACTATGTAAATAAAATGGTCATGACTTCCATAAAAGTTAGAAACGCTGTACTTAAAATCGACGATGAAATTGTTGCCTTTTTAATTTTGTCTGGTCTGCCAGAGGATTACAAGCCTCTGGTCATGGCAGTTGAAAATTCGTCGTCTAAACTCATGTCGGACTATGCTAAAACGTTTTTGCTACAACAAGTTGCAATAAGATGGTTGCTGTACAGTTCGGAAAGCGTTGGTAAGTAAATCCGCTAAACATAAGTCCAAAAACAAATTTCGCTGTCATAACTGTGGTGAAGTTGGGCACCTATATACAACATTACTAGCAGAAGAAAGAAATTCTCAAAATATACGATACGTACACTCTGGTACTTCAACTCACATAACCATCGACAACACGTATTTGCAACATCAAAAGGGACTCTCACACAAAGAAATCGTAGCGGCAAATACTGCGAAGATGACAATCAAAAGTGTTGGTGATGTTAATATTTCTCTACTAAATGGTAAAAATAAGGTGAATGCTACAATTAAAAATGTTCAGTTCGTGTCCAGTCTCTGTGCAAACTTATTATCAGTTAGTCAACTAATAAAAAATGGCAATAAAGTGTTCTTTGACAAAAACATTTGCAGATTTTTTTAAAAATCACAGACTCATAAGCATTGCGAATCTAGTGTATAACATGTATAAGTTGAATTGTTAGACTAATAATAGGATTGGTGACAATCAAAGGGCATTCAGTTTAGTGGTGGACAGAGAAAATTTGGCATCGAAGAATGGTCCATATATGTGAAGAGAATATGCTGAAGGTAAAGTGCGCTGTTAAGAGGATGCATTTTTCTTCACACAATCAACCATACATACAACGCCTTTCCCGCATACTAGCAGTCGTGCGAAGAAAATTTTGGGATTGGTACACACAGATGTCAGCGGGCCGTTGTATGTTCGTTCCTGGAGTGGTTGTAAGTACTTACAACAAAGTGTTTTTTTGTTCCCTTTGAAACAAAAGTCAGACGTATTTAATCATTTTGTGAAATTTAAGATATTAGTGGAAAATCAAACTGAGAACAAAATTAAAATATTGACATCAGATAACGGCACTGTATATTGCAACAAAACATAGTTTTGGTGTGCTATTAAGCCAGATGTATCTAATGTGCGTGTCTTTGGGTGCAAAGCTATGGTGCATGTTCCACATGAAAAGCGTCTGCACTCTGTATTCGTAACACAATTTTGGCCATGGTTAAATCATACGTTACGCTTAAAAAATTTTTTTTCTGGATTTAGAGGCGGTTTCCATACTTCTTCGCATCGTGTCTTTTACAACAGCCGGATCTGTAGGTGTAGTATTGATTTGTGTAAGGTACTCAACTTTTGAACTCTACTACTATCTTTTAAAATGTTGGCATTGTACCCTAAAATTTGTAATTTATGGGAAAGTACTCATGCAAAACATATTTGTTAAACGATTTTGAGGATCCTTAGTTGGTTGTACACTACTATGCCAGAACTGACTCAAATGATATTTTCGTTTTCCAGACAAATCCCGAACATAAGTTGAAAGGCTCTGCTGAGTTTCACTGCATGTGGCACCATCTTCTTCTGTAGGTATATTTTGATAAATGATACCCACAGTATCATGCAAGGTGTTTCTCCACAAATCTGTCATAGTTATCCCAAGCAACTCAAGATGATAAAATAGAAGTTGGTTTAATGCTGGAAAGGCACAACCGGATATTGGAAGTGCGAGCGTATGCTGCAGATGTCTCCAATTCCAGTATACTTGGGTAGCTGATATTTAATATATCTACGACTTTTTGACTTCCCGTCAAACTTTTAATAGCAATATTTAATAAAAAATGTTTTCGGGGTTTGGTATTACTCCTTGTAATGGAATAAATACAGTCATGTGCGTAGCATGAAGATAATCTCTGATCCCGATTGCATTTTTTCTTGTCAACGCCGCTTAACGCAGTAGTTCAAAATATATTTAACCATTTCGGAATATCACATTCTCCCTTATCCAATACTTCACTATCTATAAAATCTGGTAAATCACTTTTTTTTTTTAATTTTTAATATATGCGTTCGATATTTTAAGGCGAAATCTTGGACATCTTGTTTAAATACTATGTTTTGCATTTCTTCTTCTCTGACTGTCTTAATATCTACTTCAGCTGAAATAACAAATGGCTTATGAGAAATACTAACAACGAAATGTTATTTTTTTAGTTCACTTTGTATATGGTCCTTAAGAACTTGAGTGCTGAATAAGTTAGGTTGAAGATCTGTAATTTCATACATTTCTCTTAAAATTCAGAAAAACAATTTTTCAAGTGAGCCAATATTACTTGTAGATTTTCAATTATTTCATCTTGAATGTAACGAATCAACCTTTCTCGCGCAATCGTATGGAAATGTCTTTTTAAAGTCCAATCATCAGATGGTGGTCGATTTAGTGTTTAACGAACATTGTCAAAAATAAAATAACTTTGTTTGAGTTCACTTTGTAATACTCTGCTTTACATTAACGGTAATATGTATTTTATATTTCAGTATATACACATTTGTAATAAAGACTTACTCCGTTTTTATTACTCAAAGTGTATGCACGACCTTTTCTTTACTCTTGCACCGCTTTCAGGATATTTTACAATATATGGGTTATGGGCCCAGTCACCCAATTAACATGTCGGTTAATATAGATCTTGAAAAACTAAAAGGGAGGAAGAACTACGACGTATGGAAAATGGCAGCAAAATCCTACCTTGTAATTACAGGGTTATGGGGTCACATTGAAAAGGATCTTACGCTCCAGCTGCTGAAAGCGAAGTCTGAGTTGATCCTGCTTTTGGAAACTCAAAATTATTCCTACATCGCAGACATAGTAACGGCCAAGGATGGGATAGCCTCACGAGTGCTTTTGAGGACACGGGCCTTTGCAGTAAGATGGAACTCTTGAAGCAGCTGGTACAGTTAAAGCTTACGGAATGTGAAAATATGGAGGACTATGTAAATAAAATGGTCATGACTTCCATAAAAGTTAGAAACGCTGTACTTAAAATCGACGATGAAATTGTTGCCTTTTTAATTTTGTCTGGTCTGCCAGAGGATTACAAGCCTCTGGTCATGGCAGTTGAAAATTCGTCGTCTAAACTCATGTCGGACTATGCTAAAACGTTTTTGCTACAACAAGTTGCAATAAGATGGTTGCTGTACAGTTCGGAAAGCGTTGGTAAGTAAATCCGCTAAACATAAGTCCAAAAACAAATTTCGCTGTCATAACTGTGGTGAAGTTGGGCACCTATATACAACATTACTAGCAGAAGAAAGAAATTCTCAAAATATACGATACGTACACTCTGGTACTTCAACTCACATAACCATCGACAACACGTATTTGCAACATCAAAATGGACTCTCACACAAAGAAATCGTAGCGGCAAATACTGCGAAGATGACAATCAAAAGTGTTGGTGATGTTAATATTTCTCTACTAAATGGTAAAAATAAGGTGAATGCTACAATTAAAAATGTTCAGTTCGTGTCCAGTCTCTGTGCAAACTTATTATCAGTTAGTCAACTAATAAAAAATGGCAATAAAGTGTTCTTTGACAAAAACATTTGCAGATTTTTTTAAAAATCACAGACTCATAAGCATTGCGAATCTAGTGTATAACATGATAAGTTGAATTGTTAGACTAATAATAGGATTGGTGACAATCAAAGGGCATTCAGTTTAGTGGTGGACAGAGAAAATTTGGCATCGAAGAATGGTCCATATATGTGAAGAGAATATGCTGAAGGTAAAGTGCGCTGTTAAGAGGATGCATTTTTCTTCACACAATCAACCATACATACAACGCCTTTCCCGCATACTAGCAGTCGTGCGAAGAAAATTTTGGGATTGGTACACACAGATGTCAGCGGGCCGTTGTATGTTCGTTCCTGGAGTGGTTGTAAGTACTTACAACAAAGTGTTTTTTTGTTCCCTTTGAAACAAAAGTCAGACGTATTTAATCATTTTGTGAAATTTAAGATATTAGTGGAAAATCAAACTGAGAACAAAATTAAAATATTGACATCAGATAACGGCACTGTATATTGCAACAAAACATAGTTTTGGTGTGCTATTAAGCCAGATGTATCTAATGTGCGTGTCTTTGGGTGCAAAGCTATGGTGCATGTTCCACATGAAAAGCGTCGGAAATTGGATGCAAAATCTACAGAATACATGCTGCTGGGATATTCAAAGGACCAAGCTGGTTTGATTGCTTATGCAAATGTTCTCGATTCTGAAAATGTTGCTGACGCCATGTCATGTGCTGACTCACAAAGGCAATACTGAACTGAAGTCACCACAAGAGAACAATTCGTAGGATTAGGTACAACTTCCGAGTGGTAAGAATGTTATTCAAACTAAATGGATTTTTAAAATGAAAGGTAATAAGCATGGGGAAGTTTTATAATATAAAGAACGACTGGTTTGTAAGGATTTTTCGCAGAAGCAAGGCGTCGATTATCAGGAAACGTTTGCGCCTGTGACGCGGAATAGATTTCTTATCGCCTTAGCTGCAAAATATAACTTACATATTTGCCAAATGGATGTGGTGATGGCATTCTTAAACGGAGCACGCCCCTCTACATAAATCAAAAAATTTCGTTTAAAAGGTTTAAAAGGTACTTAATATAAAAAAACTAAATTCTAAAACTTCTGCTAGCTACATACAAGGATTTTGCGATGCTTATTGGGCAGGCGACGAAGATGAGAGACGGTCAACTTCACGTTGCATGGAGCACCGATATCTTCGGCATCAAAACGTCTGTCAACTATAGGTCTATCTTTAACTGAATCCGAGTTGTTGGCTACTGTAACCGCGATTCAAGAGTTAATGTGGGTAAGACGGCTTGAAGCAGAAATGTTCGCAAATAATCCCAAGGACTTTGCTATACATTGCGATAACAAAAGTGCAATTCAGCGGATAGAAAATAATTCGTTTTCGCCCCGAACAAAGCACATAGTAATAAAAACACAATTCATAAGAGAGCTAATTGAAAAAAGGTTTAATTGAATTGAAATACATTCCGCCTAATGAACATTTGGATGATTGCTTGACAAAACCCTTAGTAAAATGTAAACTTGAATTGAACAAAGTCAAATGTGAATGAAAGATTATAAATTTGTTAGTTTTTGTTTTGTTCCTTTTGAATGAATCAATTTGAATGAATAATTTTGTTTCAGTGAGTATCACTCTGCTTTACATTTACGTTCCTATGTATTTCATATTTCAGTATATACACATTTGTAATAAAGACTTGCTCCATTTTTATCACGATATTTTACAATATCCGTTTATCATTTAGCTTGCTCTGATATTTGCCAAAATAATCCAGACTACAATTATCATGATATGATAAAGAAGTTGTATCACCGGAAGAATTTATCTCTTCATGAATTTTTTGTAACATAAATTTAATTTGACGACAGCATATTTGTCGCCCTTTGCGGTTTTTAGAAATTTTCAAACAAAAAAACATTTGTTGAGAGTTTTTTCATCAACACTAACACTAACATCACAATCCTCATTATCCTCCTCAACCGTACTGTGTAGATTTTCAGTATGACTGGTTAATAAATAATGTTATGATATCAAGGAAGTGATTATATATTTTTCAAAAAAATTTGGAAACGGTTGTACTTGGAGGTGAACCAAAAATTTGACAAAAGATCGATAAGAATTGTTCCACATTAAGTGGGACTAACCCAAATAGAACTATTTGATTATATCATTTTAGCTACAATTTATACTATTGTATGTAAGGGGTAATTCATCGTAACGTTTGATTTTCAATAGGCTTTTTCTGACAGGTCACGCGTGACTACTCCTATCAAACTGCTTTGTCAATGTTGTTCAGTATCGTCTGCCAAGTCATCATGAAAAGACTCACACCACAACAGCGTCTCCAAATTGTTCTGTGAAAAATGTTTTTCGTGCGATTCGAGGAACTAACGGTGCGCATAATCGACCTACTGAAACCTCTATTGGCAATACCATTCGCAAATTTAAGTCCCAGTTTACACTAGTTTATGACACTCGACCGGTTAGAGCACATCCAGCACGCAGTGAAGAGACGTATTCGACAACTTGGCGTATTTTATGTGAGGATCTCGGCCTAAAAGCGTACAAAATTCAGCTTGTGCAGAAATTGAAGCCAGACGAATTGAATTTGCGTCGTACTTTCAGTGAATGGGCTCTGGAAAAACTCAATGAAAATCCGGAGTTTTATCGTGCAATTTTGTTCAGTGATGGGCTTCATTGTGGCTCATTTCGCAACCCGAAACTTACCAAGAGCTACCATTACATCCATTAAAAACAACGGTATGGTGTAGTTTATGGACTTTGTGAATCATTGGTCCATATTTCTTCAAAAATGAGGCAAATCAGAATGTTACCGTCAATAGTAACCATTATCGCGCCATGCCAGCTAAGATTGATGCTTTGTTAGCCCACATTACTCGTGTTATCCGCGAAATACCAGTCGCTTTGGTCGAAAGAGTCGCCCAAAATTAGACCTTCCAAATGAACCACTTCAAAAGTAGTTGCGGCCAATATTTACATGATATTATTTTTAAATATAAATGCCATGAGTTGTTCTTTCAACCGATAGTAAAAATATTAGGTTTGCTTTCAAATTTATGTATTCTATTTAACATTATAAATCAAACATTTTGATGAATCACCCTTGCTTGCATTTTAATTTAATAACAGGGCTTCAAATACTTAATTAAAATTTAAATTAATCCTGCGTAATTGTATAAGAATTTACTAATTTAATGTTAATTGATAATTTATCAACAGTTACTATTAATAAGCCGGCAAAACTGATGGCTTAGATAATATTTTGTTATTATCTGACTTAATTACTATATTTGAAAACATTTTTCTATCGTATTAATTTGTGTGTAATTACTCTTAAGCGAGAAATAAGAGGTCTCAGTGCATATTTTGTTGCAATTTAAATAATTGTACATACATACATACATATAGTATGTATATATATGCATAAACATTTTGCAATGATTAGTGTGAGTTAAAAAATTTATTTATTTAATTAACCGTGAAATGGTTATGGGATTATTTCTACAATTGTAGAACACGTGGATGATGATATCAAGGATGACTCGGATAAATATACAATTTATCAATTCTATTAATTTTAATCAAAATCAGTTTCCATTAATTTCATAATTAACTAATATTTGATAGACTTACCTCTCATAAGACAAATATTTAGATTTCAATCAAAACTCCTTGTACTATAAACAAGAGAAATGATAACCTATTACCTCGTCTTCGAAATGTTCACGCAGTGCTATGTGTTGATATTTGTGCTTATGATGTTTTCGAGCTTTTAGAAAGGTTTTGCAATAGGTAAAATATTCCTTGGAAAATCTTTTTAATTCCCCTCTTTTTTCCCTAAATTTAGGGTTTCCACGAAGGAAAATGCACAAAAAGCTCCTCATAATCACTTTTTAAAGAGATTATCACTAACTAATAATTAATTTACTTGACATTGTGTTGACTATATATTACATGTACACTGTAGCGCCTTAGACTTGGCACAAATTCAAAGTCGAAAATACGAAGAGAAATGAGCTGCACGATGATCAAATAAAAAGTGCCTCCAATAAAACAATTTGCAGTCGCAACGGATTAAGCAAAACATTGCACGTGATTGAAGTTTCCAAAAATTTGAAATCCAATATGCAAGAAACTAATGTTGACGCTCGCCTAAGAGGGTATTAATATTATACTTTAGCTGTTTCCAGAGCGCGGGTGAAAGAATTTTGGAGAGGTAAGAAAGATTTTGTGGTTTAATTCTTTAAGAAACTCAAATTTATGTTCATGTAAGATATGATATTGAATACTTACTTGGGATTTCTGTGATTCCAGTCATTTTTTTTTTTTTTTCAGTATGCCAAAATCTTCGCTTTTGACACGAAACCGCACATATCTTTATATATATATATGTATATTTTTGTATACACCTTTATTTTGTCTCACCAAAACACACTTGTTTTGTACTTACATTTATTCAATGTTAAACGCGTGGAAGTTATGCTAAGGAAGAAATCAGGTATAGCTTACAGCTAGATTAAATAGGCATAATATTGACGCTAAGAATATATGACTCTAAGAATGTTAATGATCATGGTAATGCGAGTAATATTCATGATAACAATGATCACTGTGAGGAAATGCAAATGTTTCTCTTCAACGTTTGAACCTCCCTTGTTTATATTTATTAACCAACAGAGTCAAAGAAATCGATACTTATTAATTTTATTTTCACAGTTTTTTCACATTAACTGAACAACAGAGTCAAATTTATCGATACTCCTTCCCGCTGTTTATAAAATACAGTTCCAACTCATTTGTTTTCAGTTCGCATTATTGAACTCCCTTACGATTTTTATCTCTTCTATAGCACTGAGCAAAGATTATAAATTGTATTGAAGATCTAAATAGACCAGAGTTTGAATTGAAAAGTCTGAGAATTCACCTCGGGTCAACTGGAATAAAACACTCTTCCACACTCATAAAAAAGAGAGGGAAGGGCAAGAAAAAACGATTAAACATCCAGTAGTATTATAAATATGAAAGTGCATTTTATTTATTTTTTATCAATTTCTGTGTAAGATATTAAAAAAATCGTGTTGCGCACTTTATTCCCGGTTAAAAAATGCGAAAATAAAATTGTTATTAATGAAAAAAATATAACTGTAGAATTGACAATTTTCGAGCATAGAACTAAGAAAACGTACCGTTACACTTGTAATACAATGCGGCCATTTAATTAAAAAAATAGCTACCAAGCAAGTAGTATTATAAATATGAAGGTGCATTTTATTAATTTTTTATCAATTTATTCCACTTTCTGTGTAGGATAATAAAAAAATCGTGTTCCGCACTTTATTACCGGATGAAAAATACGAAAATAAAATTGTTATTAATGAAAAAAATATAACTGTAGAATTGACAATTTTCGCGCGTAGGACTAAGAAAACGTACCGTTACATTTGTAATACAATGTTGCCATTTAATTTAAAAAATAGCTACCAAGCAACAGTAAAAAAATCAGCTGCTTAGTAATAATTTTTAAGAACCACGTTATTCACACAGGTTATTCAGCCTGTTATTAATCATTAAAAAAATGGCTGTCGTACTGTGAACTAAAATATTAATGCAGTAAACACAAACCATTTTAAATAAAAATTTGAAATATAAAAGCCTTGTTATTAAAGACGATATCATAAATATTAATATGGATGATGATTGTAAAATATGTTTAATAGAAACACTATTAAAACAACTTAATAATAATAATAATAATAATAAACAACTTTGGACGAAGAAGAGGAATAAATTAATTAGGAACATTATGGAAATGGATAGCAGGTATCCCTGACCATGACGACTTAGTTACTATGAATAACAAACTTTCAGAATTAACAGAAAATAATAATAAACAGTTGAAGCAATAAATTTGTTAAGGAAGTCAGTACAAAACCTTGAGAATGGTTCGCATCATAGAATAAATAAACAAATGTATAAATTAATTATAACTGAACTATAAAATATGATCCAAACCGAAATATAAGCTAAGATAGGTATTCTAAATCCAGCAATTTTGAACTTAAGGAACAAACAAGAAAAACTAACATTGACTAACTTAATAGATGTTTAACATTTGGCGTTAAAAGCAGTTGCTACATTCTTGGTGCCATTATTCAGGAATTGATAAAGAAAGCAATGTCGCGAACTCAAACATTGGAAGAGTTATCAGAAACGAGCATTAAAGCTAAGCAAAGAATATACGAACTGCTCAGGAAAAGCATCTACATGGACGACTTTGTCACTGGCATTGATGATGAGGATACACTGATGATGATGAATATTTATCGAGAAACAACCAGTATATTTAGTAGTGCCTCAATGAAATTATTGTACATAAATGGAACTCTAACAGTGCGAAGGTAAGAGAGTGCTTCGAAGCAGAATAACGATTCTTAGATACGCAGAGGTGCTGGGTTTGCGATTGATAATAGCCACGGAAGAAATTGAGGTGGTTCTTGATCCCGTACTAGATTTGTTGAAACTGGAGGCAGTCCAAGGTATAAAGCGAAGCATTTTAAGGGTTATGGCTAAAATATACGATCCGATGATATACGATATATATATATGATATGGATTAAAAATTATCATCGGACTTGCAAGACACTTGGGTTTCTTATCGGGAGGACATCCAGCAACTTATTTGTGCTGAGGGCAGAGTTGCCGCCTTGAAAACCAACAACGAAGCTGAACTGACTATTCCAATGTTGGAGCTTACAGCCGCACGGATCGTTTCATTGTACTGATTCTCATATTGTGCTGTATTGGATCTTGGGTTGGCGATGGCAGCCTTACGTTGAGCATAGGGTTAAAGAAATACGATTATTGACTGATGTATGATAGTGTTGAAAACCCAGCTGAACTTTTAACTAGAAGCATTAGTGCCACAACCCTCGTCAATTCTTCTGTTTAGCTAAAGGGGCTAAAGCAAGGGCAAATATATTACACTGTCCATATTCGAAACTAATCGATTTTTCTTCGCTGTGTGTTGCGACTACGGGATTTAGAGGGTAAAACTTTAGGATGTGACATCTCAATTATCGACAGCCAATGCTTTAACTGGATGCAGCTTCTGCGAATAACAGCCTAGGCCCTAAGAGCCATTGACGTTTTTAAGAAGAAAGGTGATCATACCAAGCATTTGTCAGCGGAAGACATAAATCGTGCCGAAAAGTATTGGATAGGTCATATGCAAATGCTTCATTTTTCTAAAGAAACTTCTGCTCTTCAAATGAAGGCAAATATTCCGTCTAACTAAAATTTTAGTTGCTAACGATCAACATTTGCGAGTAGGTGGTCGCCTTCAGCATGTAACGGCAGATGAGAATGTGGCTCATCCTATAATTTTATCCAAGTCATCCCATATAACAAAACTTTTAGTTCACGATGCACATGAAAAATCATTCCAGAGTGGATCATCTGCAGTTCTTTCTCATTTGCGCACAAGATACTGGGTTATAAAGGGTCGTCAGCTTATAAATATTGTTTTGTGTGTTCCTCGAGGATCAGCAGAAGTTTGCACCCCTTCCTAAAGATCGAATTCTCTTACCTAGACCTAGATTTTCCGGACCTCTATATATAGCAGACAATGATGTTCAAAGAAAGAAGCGATATATTTTATTGTTTAAGTGTGCCGCAGTTCGTGCGGTACATATTGAACGCACCAACAACTTTACCACGAAGAGTTGTCTTCTTGCCATTCGATGGTTTTTTTTAAGAAGAGGAGTCCCTCGCATAATGTATTCAGACAACGGTTCTACGTTTAAGAAAGCTTCTTGCTAACTAAATCCAATCAAAAACGTAAGAAAAGATGGGTAATTATTGGGATTTTTGGCTGAACATCGGGTAACATGGAAATTCATAGTTGAGCGTGCCCCATGGTAGGATGGCTTATGGGAACGACTAATCGGTGTGGTAAAATCGGCACTTAGAGCATCTGTAAGGCGTTCAACATTAAACAGTAACATACGTTGTTAACAGAAAATAAAGGTGTCATGAATTCGAGACCGTTAACTTATTTAGCAGACGATCCCCTAGATCTTGCACCGCTTACTCCAGCACATTTTTTGATCGATGAGTATGGAGCGTTGTAAAAATCAACACTTGAAAATCAAAGCGGCAAAGACCTATGGAAGCAATGGAAGGAGCGACTGCAGTTCATAGCTATATTCAAGAAACGATGGTATAAGGAGTTTTTGTATCGACTTCGATCATTGCATCACACCAAAAATGATGTAGGATCTGTCTTGAAGATTAGAGATGTAGTATTGGTTAAAGATACATCACTTCCTCGAGCGCTTTGCCGTTTAGCAGTAATTGTAAAGCTTTTTTCGAGACGAGACTTTCAAGTGGTTCCATACTGAGAAGGCCAATACAACTTCTTTATCCTTTGGAGATAACAAACTCATCTGTTAATTTTTCAGCGGGAGAATGTTGAAAAACCTTTCGCCTTATTATCTTAAATTTAACTATCTACATATATACCATATACTTCTATACCACATGCTTTTCATTCATTCAAATACTACTCATACATACTCTTGTTAATATACGTTACATGGAAATTCTTTCTTTCTCTTTTCTTATATCAAAATTCAGGAAATCGTTCATTAGCATTCGTACGATTCGGTAATAATCAATATTGTAAAAATACAAATAATTAAATGAATCAAATAGTTTGTTAAATAAGATCGGCTCGTTCCTTTTATCTGTTCTATTCGAATTCGGGTGTACATTTTCTAAAGTATTTTCACAAGGTCTTTTGATTATTTTTTATTTTTAAAAGCTGTTGCGAGCTTAACTAATCGAAAAGAGCGCTAGATGTTGCCATATCACATATGTACCAAACGTTTATTTTGTTATTTTTAATATGGATGTTAAAATGCGTGAAATAGAAATCATTATACACAATGGTCGGGTTTGAAATGCAGACATTTTGGGATCTGATTCTTGGAAAAAATCGAAAGTTCACTTGTTTTAGAGAAATTTTTTAGCAATAATAAAAGATTGTTATATTCGGGATTAATTTATTTAACCTTGTGCCTGGAAAACTGTAAGCCCCATGTTTAAGCTTTGTAACATCATGGTAGGCCAAAATAATAAAAGAAAAAAAAAATTATAACCACACTTTTCCGAGATAAATGCGATTTTCCCAAAAATTTTTTAAAAAAAATTAAAAAAACAATTTTGTTTGAAGACCAATATCTCGAAAATGAAAGCGTGAATAGTAAAACAGTAATAGTAATATGAATTAACCATTAATCAATTGTCTATCAAACGAGCTGAGCTGTTCTAGGTTTAATACACTAAAAGTTATAACTAAATATGATTATTATTGGTATCTACTTCTCTGTTTGATTTCTTTTTTTTTAAACACCCTGTAACTCAATGGGTGTTGAAAGCCCTCCCTTCCAATTTTTTTTTTTTTTTTTTTGTAAAATGAACCAAGGAATCAAATTCCAAAATATCTGTATCTCAAACCGGACCTTGCTGTACGCAAGTTTGTGCAAAAAGTTCGTGAGACTGGGTTGCTTGCGGACAACACTCACGGTCCCCATGGTAGAATATTGATGTTGCCGAGAGTGCTCGACCCAATTCAGGGACATCCAACTCGCTATCGATCTCAACAACTCCTTATGAGAATGTAGCACAAACATCTCGGATTATTCCCTTACAAGGCAAACGACTATCCGCTTTGCTATTGCTTCTCAGTTTAGGCCTTTCAGCAGCTGAATTATTTGGCCAAAAAATCATTTTTTGTGATCTTAGCGGATATGTACACAAACAAAATTTCCACATCTAGGAATCGAAAAACTTAAATTTTTCAAGAGGTCTGCTGAATGCATTGGGTTCATTTACCTACACTATTTCTCAATAGGTTAACCAAATGCATTGGTTTACTTTCTTTGTTTATGTAATACTTAACTACTCTATCCTTACAGAAAATTTTCTCCTGAAAATTATTATGGTTCGGAATATCAGTTACGTTTCCCTTTTGTTTTTCAGCTAAGTTATTAATGTTGAATTTAATCCGACATTCTTGCGATTAATATAACTATAAACATAGCGGTACCATACCATTGCCATTTTCCGCTTCAAAACTTCCCAAGATCTGTCAATTTGTTCCGGGTCATCAAAAATGTGTGTGGCCTAGCATTGTCATGATGGAAGACAACTCCCTTTCTGTTCGCCAGTTCTGGTCGCTCTTTCTTGATATTGTAGCTTCATTCAAACGGTCGAGTTGTGCACAGTAGAGGATCGAATTAACCGTTTCGCCACTTTCTAGTAGCGCATAACAGACAATTCCCTTCCAGTCCCACCAAATATTCAACATAACCTTGTTTGCCGTCAATCCAGGCTTTGAAGTGGTTTGTGGTCGGTCACCCGCCTTTGACCATGATCACTTGCATTGGATATTCTCGAATTTAATCCATTTTTCATCGTCCGTAATGAATCGCTTCAAAAATAGTTCCATTTCGTTACGTTTCAGCAGCGTTTTATTAATGGTTAATCGGTCAATTCAATTTCTTTGCGTTAATTCATGTGGCACCCAAACATCGAGCTTCTTTGAGTAGCCTGTTCATTTTGGATAATTCCAAACTTTCAGACAGCTTCCGTGCCGGCCTTGCTCCATCAGTTGCAAAATTTCATCGACTTTTTCAGTGACAGGCCGACCAGTGCGAGGTGCATCTTTTACATCGAAATTTCCGGAACGGAATCGAACAAACCACTCCTGGGTCCGGCGTTCACTCACAGCATCACAGCATCACATATTGTATTTCTTTAGATATTCCAACCAGTATAACTTTTAGAACGAGCAACGAATTAAACAGCTGTCTTCACAAAAATTTAGCCTGACACACACGCGTTCATTTGACACAATCAGATTAGTGTTTCCAGATAAAACCCCAACACCATCTAGTGACAAAAACCGCGGAGACTTTTTATATGACCCAATATAATTTGCTGTGAGAGTTAAGCCTCTGGAATCACAATTATTTTGCACAATTAAATTTTCAGCATTTTTAACAATATAAATTCTTTCTTCTATATTCCTGATAATTTTTATCAAACAATTTCTTTTTACGATACAATTATGTCTTCGTCTTGAACCATTAACATTGTTCTTTTCACTGTCATATTTATTTTCGTTTACTTTGTATACAGTTACGATAAGTGACTTAATCTATTTCTAGCTTTTCATGATTTGTTATTGGTATAATTAATTTGATCGAGAGTGTAATAACTTCATCCGGTATTTTTAATGCTATAATGATAGAGTCATCCGTATATTTCATTACTGTTGATTTAATATTTTCCAACTTACTTAAATTTATGTCCGTCATAATTAATTCATCTTTTGTTAGTTAACTAATGTGAGTAATTCCTAATTTGGTTGCAGTTATGATATCTTATAAATTATCGATTAGTTTCTCTAAAATTTGTGATGTTAAATCTAAAATTAGAATCATTCTTATGCTACGGAATTTTGAAAAAAACAATACCTGGCTTTTACAACACAATAATGCACCTGCTTGTTCATCGTTGCTTGTGAGAGATTTTTGGCCAAAAACGACATGATCATGACTCAGCCCCACCGGATTTGGCCCCATGCGACTTTTCCTGTTCCCAAAACTAAAGGGACCTAGGAAAGGACAGAAATTTGCAACGATTGAAGAAATTAAAACGGCATCGCTGAAGAGCTTAGGTATATAAAAAGTGCTTATGAGAAGTACTTCGAGTATTGGAAAAAACATTCAAGAAGTGCATTATACCGGAGAGATATTACTTTAAATTACACCTCGTATAGGTATTTGTATATTGGACCTTCTCCTGTAATATGGCTAACGTAGTATAATACCTTTTTCATAAATCGGAAAGGATCTAAACATCTTTGTGTTTACCGATTCTTCTCCCTTCATGGTAAGTACAATTCCGTGTATGGTACTATGTAAGCGTTCTATGTCAGCGTTACCTGTATGTGCATTTGGTTTGGTATAATGTATATAATAATATAATAAACTCGAATATACACTGTGTTAAACTCGCTATCTATAATTATTTTTTTAGGTGAGTTTACTCTAGTTAAATGTTTAGTGATAGCGTCTGTTTTGTGAATGTCATTATTACTTTCAAGTGGAAATGGTATATGTATATCTAGAGTATTATTTCTGTTGTATCGGCTTTCTCTCATACCAAGCTTTCTGGCAAATATCGTTTATATGTTTTTTATCTGTGTAATTACTCGAGTAAGCTTAGGATAATAAATTTGTTGTTTCAGTATGTTATACTATAAGATTCTATCATATAATTCCCGAGTGTTGACTCTCTCTTATGTGATAAATGGATACCTGTTTTCCAGCTTCATATTCTGTTCCTAAATCTCTTACTCTCCGTATCAATTTCATTTTACTTCAGCGTAAATGCCAATTGTTTCTTGAGACATTTCTCTGAGTTGGTCCGTTATTATTCCTATAGGATCTAAGGCTGTAATAAACAAAATTCTTTTAAAAATTTTGGTTCACTATCGTAAGGTAAAATGATTTGTTGTTTGTATATAGGTAACGACTATACCCCCTTTGATAGGAACAGGATCAAATTGTTTCTCCTTTCCTGAATGGACTTGAATAGTTTTTTTCATGCTCGTTAAGAGTCTTCGAAATACCATATATAGGGTTTTCTAATAACTACTTGACAACTTTTTTTTTTAAATAAAAGGCAAACCATTTGAGATATTTCAAAAACTTTATTATATGTACAATCAAAACATTTAGGAATGAAACTCGACTTCGTTCATATAGCCACCGCAGACACGTTTGCAGCGGTCGACTCGTTGGACCCAATTTTCAACGACTCGGCTGCACATTTCGGCCGAAATGGCCGCTATTTTGCGTTCAAAGTTGGCTTTGAGCTCTTCCAACGTCGTTGGCGTGTTGGCATAAGCCAACGACTTAACGTAGCCCCACAGAAAATAGTCAAGCGGCGTTAAATCGCACGAACAAGGCGCCCAATCGACTGGCCCATGTGTTGCGATAACACGCTAACCCTATTTATTCTTCAATAAATCGATTGTAGCGAGTGCTGTGTGGCTTGTGGCATCATCCTGTTGAAACCACATGTCATCCAAGTCCATATCTTCCAGTTCGGGCCAAAAATAATCGGTGATCATGGCGCGATAACGCTGACCATTCACAGTAACGTGACGATCGTTACCGTCGACGAAAAAATATGGCCCAATAACGCCGCTAGCATGCAAACCGTACCAAACAGCTATTTTCTGTGGATGAAGTGGTGATTCGTAAAGCACATGTGGGCTTTTACCCAACCAATAACGCATATTTTGCTTATTGACGAACCCATTGAGCCAAAAATGAGCTTAGTCACTGAAGATGATTTTGCGATGAAATTCATCATCTTGGCGCATCTTCTCCAGAGCCCAATCGGTGAACATAGTTCGTTAGTGTCCTTTGCCATGATGAAAATGTTGAGTTAACTGAATAAATTGACAGTGACAGTTTGATGATTAGTGAAGAGTGCGTTCACAAATTAAATTCAAAATTGTCAAGTCCCTATTGGAAAACCCTATACTTGCATCAGTGTATAGATGGAATGGTTTTTCGAATCCGCAAACTTTAGAATTGGGTGTGTTATCAAGTTCAGTTGAAGGGTCTCGAACGAATTAATATATTCAAAGTCATTAACGTTTCTCTTGGTGTCTTTTTTAAGGTACAATTAAATTAAATTCAATTCAATTCAAATTTATTAAAACATTCAAAAATCAGTACATTTGATTAAACTTACGACTATAATGTGGCCGACTTTCAAGGTATGTCTGGCTGAAGTGATATATAACAGACATTTTATAAATGTTTAAAATTTGCATTAGATACATAAAGTTATTAAATCAAAATTGGTTTATGTGTTTGCTTGCCACCGGCATTCAACCTCAATTAAGCTTCTATTGAGCACTTAAAACTAATATTTAAAACTAATTAAAATTAAAAAATACTACTAAGACGAAGTGGGTCAAGAGACCAGTTTTTGCTTTCAGTCATTTAATGTTAATTTATATTAGAAATTCATTTAATAAATTAATTTATTGGAATTCTTTCAATAACAATTGGTATAAAACTATGATTTGCTCCACAAATTTCTGAACATTCCCATCAGGAAGATAAGAACATTTAAACGTATTTCCTTTCCCCTCATCTGCTTACTGAATCATAACATATATTTCTACATACATAAACCAAAACAGATGAGGAAACGGAAAAAAACGTCAGATTGTTATGTACTATGAGTAAAGATTATATTTATCCTCTAAGATTGTAAGGCGTTGCCCTGTCGTAAAAAGGAACGATAAGGTTTGTATTTGTTTCTGGTCTCAGATGGAGCTCAGACACGTTATTCAAAAGATTGAATGGGGAAAGGTAATAGACGTCATTTATACTCTCGTTAATGTTTGAATCGAAAACGGCTTTCACTAGCGGGTTAGAATGCAAACTACAACATTGTAATCTTTTCAATAACAATTGAATTTGGTACAGCATTAAGGGTGATAAATTTGCTGCTTCATATATAATTTTGTTTGAGAGCCATTTTTTGTCATTTCCAGTGCAAGATTCTGCAAAGTTCTCTAACTCTTTGGTAACAGTTGGCGAAATAGAAAACCAAACACCAAAACGGTAGGTCAGTACGGGTCGTATAAGTGTTTAATATATTAATACTTTTGTACTCCTGGGCAAATGCTTGGAATTTGTCAGAGGTTTTAAATTTACTGTGACCATTTTTGCTTTTATTAAAGACTTTCTAGCGTGTTTGTTAAAAATGAATCTGTTATGAAAATGAATTCCCAATATCTTGGGTTCAGTTTTGAAAGACACGTTATTCGAAATGGCAAAACTTTACTTTCTTTCACAGCAAGATAATGACCTTTCCCGCTTGAATTTCTGAAACAAGTTAAGCTACACTTTTCTGAATTTATTTTTAAGCCCCATCTTCCAAAATATCTTTCTAATGTGGGAATGTTATCTTCTATTTTAGACAGCGCAATACCTGGCTTTTTGTCACTGGCCAAGAGAGTGGTATTTTCAGCATATAGTAGACCAGAAAGT
The DNA here is from genome assembly GCA_907269105.1 of Volucella inanis. Taxonomy (NCBI): domain Eukaryota; kingdom Metazoa; phylum Arthropoda; class Insecta; order Diptera; family Syrphidae; genus Volucella; species Volucella inanis. The sequence goes on from OU026153.1 coordinate 81,336,447, forward strand.
TCTTGCATCGTTAAATTTGCGAAAGGAAAATCGTGCAGAAAAATATTAAATAATAATGGGCCCAGTTTTGACCCTTGCGCTACGTCCGAAAGAACTGGAATTTGTTCAGAAGACTCCGATCCTATATAAACAGATGTGAATCTGTCTATTAAGAAACTTCGGATAATTCTAGTAAATTAATTTGGAAAATGTAAGGAGATAAGTTTGAATAATAAACCCTCGTGCCAAACGTTATCAAATGCCTTTTCGAGGTCTATATCTAGGCAGAGTGTAACTTTTTTTCCTTCTTAAGTTCTGAATTATTCTGTTATGTAAAACCAATAGGGCGTGTTCTGTGGAGTGATCTTTTTTGAATCCAAATTGGTTATCAGGAATAATATTTAGGTCTTCACATATATTGTTAATATGGTCTGCCAAAACTCTTTCGTTTTCCAATATTCGGGAGTAATATTATTGGACGAAAATCCCTAACATCCTTCGCATTTTTATTTTTCTGTATAGGGATTAATTTTGCAACTTTCTATAACTTGGGGAAGTAACCATTATTAATGCAATGGTTGAATATCGATATCAATGCTATATCAAGGGAAAAGGGGCATATCTTTAGCACAAAGTTGGTAATTTCGTCCACTCCCGCCGATTTTTTGTTGTTAAGATTATATCTTAAATTTTCGACATTACTTGGACATGTAAACGGATATTCATTCGAATTTGTTGTATTATGAAGTGGGGTGAAGGTTCTCAAAAGTTGGTCTGTTTGTGTTTGGTCAAATTCAAATATCTTAATTCTGACTTCATTTGTAAGTCTTAAGTCAACATTAGGTGTTTTTAGTGAATATAACTCTGAAAATAAGTTTTTAAATGCTTCTAATTTTTGGTCAATAGTTTTCAAAGCAATACCGTTGTTACATATTTTCCAGTCTCTTTTTTTATGTGTTCATTAAGTTCTATCCTTACCCTTACTTTTATGATTTTATTTATTATCGACTCTATTACTATGTCGATTAAACAGTCTCTTTAATTGCCTTAACCATATGTTTCTTAGTTTAAGAAGTTGTTTTGTATAATCCGATATGTTATGATATCCAAGATTTTTGGTCTGGCAAATTTCAGAGTTTCTTTCGATGCATTCGGAAATTGTTTCGTTAACCTGGCATATCAGTGAATCTATTTCAGATCTAGAGATATTTCTTTCGTCCTAGACACCACGTTATGAATATAAAATCGGAATCTTTCCCAGTTTGTATTTCTAAAACTTCTATACGTTGGAGGGGGTATTACGAGCGGTGAAAAATCTCTAAAGTTAAATACAAGTGTAATTTCAAAATGATCGGATATAGAAGGAAAAGTGGAGCATGCGGAAGGATGTGCGTTCGCTAGGCTTATAGAGACCAGAAAATAATCTAGGACTGACGACGATCTTGGAAAAGTAAGGCTAAATGGGGATATTAGATCTAAATTTATGAATGGACCATCGAAAAACCAATCGTGGAACATTTTCTCATTGCTGTTATTCTTACAATCGCCCCATACTAAGTGGTGTGCGTTGAAGTCACCACCAATTATAGCGCTATCAAATATTTCAATTAGATTATAAAGTCTTTGTAATTCTCTACCTAATCTAGCGCCAGCATTGGAAGAAACATATATGCTTCCAATAAGAAGCTTGGATGGTACATCAGAGGAACTTAGCGTTTCTAAAGCCACAGATAGTATTTCACTTGAAAATTTTATTTCGCTATTTTTGTATTTTTGTTGAAGGATGATAGCTGTCCCTCTTCCAGATTCATTCCGCACTATATTATACTGGTTTGTGCTTAGGACTTAATCTTGTTTCCGATCTGAAACATATTTGTGCTTTTTCACGTTAAGCACGTTAAAAATTGCCAGTCTTTTATCATGAGAGATAATTAAATCAAAATTCGCTTATATTATTTTCATTTTTATAGGGTCCATCATACTACTATAGAAGCAAAAAAGAGATATGCAAACATTTTCTGTTCTTTAGTTTTTAGGTGTTGGTATTTAGGCCATAATTTACGAATTTCTACTAAGAGGTCTTGGAATGAAATATTAAAAAGGTTTTGTGATTCATTTAAGAAATTATTAAGATCTCCAAAAGGAGAGCTCTTCGGATTTAATTTTTTTTCTCTCTGGGTTTAGAGGGATTAAGGAATGTTATGGCCTAATCGGCATAGCAGATGTTTGTTTTTGTGAAACGTTTTATACTGTTGTGTACAGCCATTCTGTTTTCCTGGTTGAGGCTCTTGGGTCTTTGCCATCTTTTGTCAGAACGCGATCTGAAAACTCGGTTTCTTTCTTAAGAAATGAGCATTTACCAATTTCCAGTTTTAGATTATGCGTTTTTCAGAATTACAAAAATGTCTCTAAGATTTTTCAGATATAGGTGGAGAATATCAAAATGTCATCAAAATAGACAACGCAGGTTTTTTTTTATGTATTCTCATAATATGTAGTTCATTACTCGTTGGTAGGTAGCTGGTGGGTTTTTTAAACCCAAGAGGAATACGAACATATTCGTATAATCCTTGTGGAATTAAAAATGAAGTTTTTGCTACATCATTTGGAAGCATTAATATTTGATGATACCCTTTTCCTTCAAAAAAATACGAATAATGATGATACTGTGAGACGGTGCGTTATCATGGTGCACGAGTTTTCTGCCCACAATTCTGGTCTCTTTCGGCGAATTTCTTCACGCAAACGTCTCATAACGCCCAAATAATACTCTTTGTTTACTGTCTGGAATTCTGGCAAAAATTAATGATGCACTACACCGTTGTAATCCATGAAAACCGTGAGCATTGCCTTCTTCTTTAACTGAAGACGACGTCTCGCCTCCAGTAATAATCCTTTAACAGAAGTGGAAACGGATTCAGCATCGTAAATCATCTCTCTTGCGATGGCAACACGATCTGTTTTTTGCATGAAATTGAGGTCTTTTGGCACAACCTTGCTTCACGACGGAAACCCAAATCATTAAACAAAATATCTTGGATGGATCCATAGACAATGTTCAAGTGTCCGCTATCTCTCTGATGGTTCATTTGCGGTTATTGGCCAACATTTCTCTTACTTCATCAATGTTTTCGTCGGTTTTCGATATCCGATGGTCTGCCACTGCGTTCATCATCTTCGATTGACTCACGACCACTTTCTTAAGAGAATTGTTGCCGAAACACTTTTCTAACATTTCCAATGTTCGCGCACTATTAAATCCGTTTTTTGCGCAAAATTTAATACAAGTTCGTTATTGCAAATTTAAATCCATTTATAAAATTGAAAAGAGTCGCCAACAAGCACAGAGATAAATGTACTCTTGGCTGCGTAACTTTTGCAAATATCAAGCTATGACGCTTAGGTTTAGAGGCAATGTCAATAACAAATGTACCAAATTAACAAAGAAATCGGAACAATGGGAGCGCCACACGGTGACGCCACCGGGAACTTTTTAATCAAGGTGGTATATTAAGTAAAAGAAACGATGATCTATAATGATTGCTTTTAACGCTCCATAACCGACACAATTGCGGTATTGCAACTGACCATCTTTCTCCTTTTTTTTTTTTTTTGCAACAACCACGATCGGGAAAGCGTGTCTGCTCATAATCTTCCTGATTATACCGTGTCGCTTCAAATCTACAATCTGTTAAACGATTTCTTTTTCATGTTTTTTTGGCAACTTATACAACTTTGAATATAGTGGTCTATCTTCTTTAAGATTACATTTGCGATAGTATAACACGATAATATAACAATATTGTTGTACAAACAATATTAAAATATAAGGTTGTTGATTTTGAAGAAGTTCCCCTAGTTCTTTGTTCATTGTAAACTCTGTTCGGCTGTCTATTTTGATATTGGTTAGGTGAATACTTTTTTTCTATGGTCTTTAAAAATCCGCATATTATCTTTGCCTTTTAATTTTTTAGCTAAGTTACCTACAGTGATATCTCTTAATTTATTTATAATCATATTGTGGAGCAACAGTTTCTCTGGCTCTTGATTACCAGAAAAGATGACATAAGTAATAATCTTACTCAGTAACTATTCTTATTTATCAAACATGTCATAAATGGAACTCACTTTCATGTTCTTATTTCCTTCGTTAAGTCAATTCTGATGATGATAAGCCGGTATTGTTGCCTGAAGTTCTCCTTTGCCTGGTCCCAGGCGGTCACGCTACTGACTCTGAGTAGATCTATTGCTCATCTTTCGAATTTGGTCTGTTGGATCATCGTCCATGTTTCTTGCTGATCTCCTCCTGTGTTTGAGAGATAGTTTTCAACTATGATCAATACTTAACTCACGATTGTTGTTTAGCCAATGCACCCACAGAGTGTGGATTGTAGCCATTTTTTATAATCCTGCGCACGCACCAAGGGGATATGAATACCCTACTGGAAACCTCGTTTTTGTCGACGGTAAGCTCTACAGATCAATGATTACCGAATTATTGTAAGCTCAAATTGAAAACATTGATTTGGACGATCTTTAGCTTCAGCGCAATGGAGCCCTATGCCATACAGCCTATCAAACAATCGATCTTTTGCTTGCTGAGTTCTACAATCGTGTTATCAGCCGCCTTGGTGATGTTAATTGGCCGCCATTTTTTTTTGTGGGGTGCTTCTAAAGACCGGTGTTATACAAAAAATCTAGAAACAATTCAAGCCTTTAAAGAGAATATAGTCCGAGCCCATATTTGGATCACGCTGTACATGTAGCTTAAAAGCTTGGCGTTATTTCTAAATATTATTTTTTTTTTCGAATAAGAAATTAAGATCCTCACAGCCAATTGGCCAGTTTTTAACATTTATATTTGTGTTGGGATTGCTCCGTTTTTCAGGTAAGTTATATGCAAAATATAATATAGCGAAAACACAAAAATACATTTTATGGTCAAAAATCTACCTGTTAATCCTGTTAAACCTCAGCCCACTTTTTTAAATGCAAATAAGCATACAACAAATAAATTTTATAATTTATAAAAAAATAAATCAGAAACAATGCAGAAAATAGCAGATATATTTTTAGTTTCAGTGAAAACGGTTTACAACATTTCTAAAAATGTACTATAAGACGAATGTGTGTTTGCTATAAGTCCATTGTTTTTTCCTTAACTACAGTCTACTCGCACTAAATGAAGAACTTCACGAAGGGTGTTTAAATGAAAATATGTTATATCTAATATAAGCAAGGCATCTATACACTCAATTGGACCTTGGATTAAAGTTTATTTGACGTCAAAATAAGCGTTTACTTCTTGAAAGAAATGAAATAATTACTTGTAGACGAAAGTAATACTTAAGGGAAATAAAAAATATACTCGCACAGAAGAAGGCAACAATAAATTTTACCAATGAAACGTTTCCAAATGAAGCGCACACTTAGCAAAAGACATGGACAAACCCATCACAACACCACTACACTTATCCAATGAAGGATTATCAACGGGACTCCAGTCATCTTCTGGAAAAGAAAGCATTCCCCAAATCAGAAGCTCGACGTATTCAATCAAAAAAGAAGAAATCAAAAGACAATCTTAAGATGCACGTGGTAGATGAGCGGGCTCAAATAACAGGACACAAAGATCTGCGAGCTTAGTCCCATAGAATTCAAGTAAACGGATTCGTAGTAAGCCAAAATAATACTTTCAAAATGTAAGACATCAAGCTACTATTAACAGAAGCACTTGAGAGAGTGAACAGTGAAAAATTATGTCAACCATGTTAAACTAAAAGTTGGACTTAAGAATGTGGGATGCAGATGTTTTCTTCAAAATAGCAACCAAGGAGATTGTTATTACTTTAAATGAAAATAACCGCAGCAGCAGTGAATTTTCTTCAGAAAAGTTTACTTTTATTATATTATTATGCTCGTGTAACGTTTTACACTGTTTGGTACAATAAATACAAAATACATTTTATTTTTCAAAATCATTCTCGTAATATTATTAAAACAGCTAGACACAACCCTATGATTATTACCTTCAGAAGTACAATTGTAGATACCATGCATGCATTCCATTGTAACCACAGTGAGAGGCAAACATTCCTATCTTCCCTGTACTGCGGATTTTTGTTGGTGGGTATGGGTATGAGTAGGGTACGGTCACAAAATGCTCTTTTCGCAATGTTCTTCGAAGTAAATTTGTCACATTTACGCTTTTGCATTTATTGAAGCATTTGCATTCTTAATGAACCTAAGAAATGCGATACAGGATTTAAGAAGGATCAACAATGATTTGACAAAAATAGAACTTTAAAAAAGAGTTACTTTTCTTTACATTGCAAATGTTCATCGTGTGTATGTATGATATTGTTAATATTGGGTTGACAACTAAGTATTTGCCAATTTCACAAATAGATGTTTTGGCTATACTTTTTAATGGATTCTGGCAATAATATATATATATTTTCCTTTTTACGTTAGCTGTTAGTCTTACTTTACTTTAGAACCAAATTGCGCGTAATTTTATGAAAAGGTATTATATTTATTTTGCGTCAGTCATATGGAGTACAAAAACGAGAATTTTCGTCATATTTCACTTTTTTACTTTCGTAAGCCTTAAAAAAGACTGTGCCAGAATTAGTTTGACACATTTCTTTGACTGAAAGATGAACAACGATCAGATCGAATAGATGAGAGCTTAATCATGATCAAATTAAGACCATAGTCCAGCCAGATCGTCATGTCACTGTAAGAGAGATAGCCAAGAAAAACTCGTTAAATAGCTTGATATCTAGGTTCCACATGATTTGGTAGAAATTCATTTAACGAAGCTCATGAACACTTGTGACTTGCATCTTACACGCAATGAATCCGACCATTTTTTGAAACGAATCATCACTGGCGATGAAAAATGAATTGTTTACAGTAACGTCAATCAAAAACTATTATGGTTCAGGCTTAATGAAAGGTGATATTCACCAAAAGAAAGTGTTGCACTCAATTTGGTGGAATTGAAAAGGTATGGTGTATTTTGTGCTGCTTCCAAGGAATCAAACGATCAATTCGGATGTGTACTGTCAATAACTGGACAGATTAAATACAGCGATCAACAAAAGACTCCCAAAATTGGTCCATCGAAAAGATGTCATTTTTCACCAGGACAACGCTAGGCCACACACATCTTTAGTCACGCGTCGAAAATTATTGGAGCATGGTTGGGAATTGATGTTACATCCAACTTATAGCCCTGACCTCGGTCCATCAGATTACCATTTATTTCTATCATTGCAAAACTCTTGGCTTGCATACGAAGCAATGGTTTGCAATTTGAACATTGCATCACCAAAGTTAGGTGAAAAAAATTTAAATAAAAATATACAATTTATAGTTTTATCCCCCCCACTCCCCCTTAAAATGACAATATAGCCCAAATTTCCAAAAGAAAAAATCTCTTTCGATCTTCACTTACTTTTGACACATTAATTAATTAATAGAACAACATTTACTTGAAGGAAATTATAGTACTCATAATTATGAGTTTAACGATACCACATTTGTTACAATATACGCATAAATTTTTTTAAAGAAATTATTTTCAATAGAAGTCAACACAGAGAAGCGTAAGCCTTTGCTTAATACTTCTTAAAGGCCCTCACATAACGTTGTTTAAGGAATCTTACCTTTATACATATGTGTTGATGTTTAGTGAACCTACTAGTATTACTACTATGGTTTATATAGTTTTGTAGGTGCGATGGATATAATGTAGTTTTTGCACAGTTACCGATCAGCTTCCAGGGAATAACAGTACTTTATTTATTATTTTTTAATGAAAAAGCTTCAACGATTATAAGCAGCAAAGCGGAAAAATTCGCAGTGGGATGCAGAGCTTTCTAATGATTTGGCTAACTGGAGTAGTAACGCCCGAATTACTGGTGTTCTTTAATTTGACTATATGGTTTAGATCAAGATGTATGCCAGTCGGCCATGTTGTGCAATCTGACCGCTTGTATTCTATACGAAATTTCTTTTATACCTGAGAAGGTTCTGAAAAGTGCACATCTGTCAATATCGGAAAATCACCAATAACGGAAAATATACGAGTATGGAAATATGGAAATGGAAATATACACACACTATTAATCGATAGAAAACAAACATACCTTTCGATTCTTATTCCCGAAATGCTACATTCAACCATGTATGATACATAAATTTTTTATTGAGCAAAGAAATAAAATTAAGACTTTGGGAGGATAAAGAAATCCGAAAAGATATACTCGTATGACGGTGCATATTGGAAATAATAATAAAGAAAAGCAGTAAGTGGGACACTTGGACCCCTGTGACAAATAGACTTGCCTACCCATGAACGTCATTCCCATGACACAGTAGCTACACCATAAAAAAAACTCTTCATTGTTCACTGGAATGAAAGCAACAAACATTGACAGATACTAATGATGATTTTAATCAAGAATTGATTTTTGTAGATTTAATTCGCCAATCTAAAAGTCCACAATGGTTTTTGGGACTTGAACTAAATTAATTTTTAAACAAGTCTGGTTTTACGATGTTTATTCGGCTGTGGTCCAAATTAAAAAAAAGGCACTAGCAACAATTTAAAATTTTCAGTTACAACAGTTATCTGATATATAGAAGTATACAGAAAAGGAAATTTCAAAAGGAAATTTAGCTTACAATAAAGGAATCGAAATAAATTTTAAGCTAATTCACAATTGCAACAATATTTTTATGTAGTTTAAAGTTTTTCGATAGTTTCAGTTTTAAATTATATTTGAAGAATAAACATCCTGCCCGCCTTGAAGAGCCGAACAGGTTAGAAGCTCTCTTCAATGAATTGGTAGCGGCGCCAAGCGATGAATTGGTTGTCTGAGTATCGTCCTTTTGACTCGAATATCTGCAACTCGTATATTTGAATCCGCACCACGTGTGACTCTTTTTATGCGAAACAACAACCACTGCCTTGGAGGCAAATTGTCATCTGCAACTAGCACTAGCGCTCCGACACCGATGTTCTCAACAGAATTTTGCCATTTTGCTCTTCTTTGAAGTTCCAGTACATACTCCTTCGACCATCTTGCCGAAAAATATTGCTTGATTTGTGTAAGTTTTCGCCATCCGTCAAGTAGTGAAACATCTTTCCGGATGGATGGTTCTGGAATAGAGTTTAAAGGGACACCAATTAAAAAATGACCTGGGGTCAAAACTCTTTCATCATTTGGATCAGGACGTAGAACACAAAGTGGACGAGAATTCATGATACTCTTGATTTTAGCTACGACGGTCGAGAATTCCATATATTTCAGATAAACTAATTTCACTGTGCGATATAAGTGAGATTTAGTGGATTTCACTACCGGCCTCCCACAGGCCCCCGAAGAGGGGAGATCTGGGCGGTATGTGTATGAATTGGATACGTTTAACAGCACACCAAGATTGTATCTCATCCTACGTTTGCTGCTCCAAAAATAATCTGCTAAGTTCTTTGAGCTCATTCCGAGCCCCAACAAAGTTTGTGCCGTTGTCACAATGGATCTCGCTACATAACCCTCTTCGTGCTACAAATCGCTTCAGCGCAGCTACGAAACCTTGGGTTGACAGATCGGAAACAACTTCCAAATGCGACGCTTTCGTCACAAAACAAATAAAGACTGCAATATACGCCTTGTGAGTGCAGTACCCCCGCCGTTTTTGACAGATGTGAAACGGCCCACAGAAATCCACACCAGAGATTGCAAAGGGCCTGGATATAGTGACTCTGCTTGCAGGCAAATCACCCATGATTTGATGCATTAACTTTGGCCGAAATTTGAAGCAATGGAGACATTTATCTACCACTTTTTTGGCTAAGTGGCGAGCGTTGATAATCAAGAAGCGCTGTCTAATAATTGCGACTAAGGCTTGAGGACCTGCATGAAAGTTAGATTTGTGTAAATGGACAACGACATTTTTGACAAAAGGGGAATTTTTAGAAAGAGAATGGGACATTTGGAATTATAGGGAATGTCTGCATTCTGCAAACTCCCACCTACTCTTAGGAGTTCAATTTCGTGCTCAGTATCGAGAAAGGGATTGATATTACTGATAACACTTTTTGAGCTTATCTTGTTTGTTTTACGCAAATCCTTTATTTCCTCCAGGAAATGAATTTGTTGAATGGTCCAAATGATACGACGAAACGCGCTTTCCAATTCCTGTGATATAAGTATTGTACTTGTACATGGGGTGTTAGATAATGCAGATACTTTAGCTTTCAAATTATTGTAGAATCGCAGTACGTATTTAAAGATTCTGTTGGTTTTTTTGAAAATCATTGCAACGAATAAAATTTTCCGCAAATTCAACTATTTCATCTGCCTTCGTAAGCAGGGTAACCGGGTAATTATTTTCATCAATACCGGGCGAAATAAGAGGTTTTTGTTTTGGCCAGTTCTCGATAGTCTCGTACAAAAACTGTAGTCCACTGAACCAACTACACTTTATAAGCTCCGTGTTATAGGCTCCACGGGACACAATGTCAGCGGGGTTGGTTTTTGTGTTTACGTACCTCCATATAGCTGAGGGCAACGAAGATTGAATCGTGGAGACCCGATTTGCCACGAAAATCTCCCAAGAAGACGTGTAGGCAGAGATCCAGCGAAGGACAATTTCAGAGTCTGTCCACAAATAAATATTTTCAATCAGGTAGATAAGATTGGGTAACACTTTTAAAGCCAATTCAACGAGCAAAGTAGCAGTTCCAATTTCGGCAGTGATTCGGTTTTAATGGGTGCTACTTTTGATTTCGCGTTAAGTAAGTTACATTTTATATTCCCGAAAGTGTCGGTGGTTCTCAAATAAAGACAACAGCCGTAGGCCCGAATAGATGCATCCGAGAATCCATGTATCTCAACCTTGAAATCTTCTAGGCTTGTATTAGATATATATCTGGGGAGTTTTATTTGGTCTACCTTAGATATTTCATTGCGAAACTCTTCCCAGCGAGTCTGTATCTCCATGGGAAGAGATTCATACTAACTACTTTCGATAATCCAAATGTCTTGCATCACGATTTTTCCTTTTACTACAATTGGATTAATAAGGCCGAGATGACCGAAAATCTGTGACAGTTCTGATAAAATTACTCTCTTAGTAATGGTTTTAGAGTCGCTTTCTTTTGGTTTGATGTATTGGAATTCATCGATGAATCTTTTTCCTTTTCTTGATGCGAAATTATTCCCATTATTTCAGCGCTATTACTACATCATTTCCTGAAATCAAAGCCAGTACTTAACAAAATTGTTCTAACCTCGGAATAAATTTTAGCTATGATCTCTTACGAATCTCCTCCAGCGATAATATCATATATGTAGAAATCCTCATTCATTACCTTAGCCCCCAAAGGATATGTAGATACACTCTGATCGGCCAAGAATTTTAGACACCTTGTTGCAATAAATGGGGCTGATTTTGTACCATAAGTCACAGTTCTTAATCGGAATGCCTTTAGTTCATCCCGATCCGAAGCTCTCCACAAAATGCATTAATGGTTCCGATCTTCATCATGCACGAGTATCTGCCGATACATTCTTGAAATATCGGCAGTAACAACGAATTTGTATGTACGAAAACGAAGGACGATATCGTACATATCATCTTGAATTACTGGACCTTTTAATAAGAGATCGTTCAACGAAAGATTTGAAGTTGTCTTTGCGCTACAATCAAAAACAACTCTCAATTGTGTAGACAACGAATCGGGTCTGAGCACGAACTGATGAGGTGCAAAATACTTAATCTGATCAATTTGGTTCTTAGAACCTTCTTCCATATGACCTAAGCTTTCATATTCAGTCATAAATTCTACGTACTGGGCCCTGACTTCCTTATTCCTTTGCAATCTTCTTTCTAGGTTAATAAACCGCCTTTGAGCCTGACCCAACGATTCTCCCTATTGACCGGCATTCGATTTAAACAACATACTAACCAGAAATCTTCCATCTTCCTGACGACGTACGACATCTTACACTCCTGCTATTCCTTTGATGAGAATGGTTGCTTTCGATTCACCTTCTCCATTTCCCAGAACCTCTTAACTATTTACCTAAGAAACGCATCCTCAGACTCGGAGCAGGTAACTAGGGTTCATGCTACTTGAGGATTAGAGGATATCTCGTATTTGCCAGAAACAACCCACCCAAATAATGTTTTTTGGAGGATCGGTAGTTGGGGGTTTAATGTTATTTGTCCGCTGGAAAAAGCTGTCAGCTCAGCCTATGAGCAAATCTATGTGACTTGGCTGGTAAAAATCGGGATCGGCAAGCAAAACATTTTTAGGTATCTTCCATTGTGATATATCCAATTCATTTGCAGGAAGAATGTTGGTTATACTTTTTAGAATCAAAAATCTAGATTGATTTCAAAGTCTGAAATTCGAGATCGACAACTGGCTTCAACTTTGAAGTTAATCGCGGCATTCGATTTACCAATACCAGAAACGATTGAATGAGTTTGTCTTTTCTTAAGTCTTAACTTTTGCACCATGTCCTCCGTAATGAAATTAAGCTGTGATGCTGAATCAAGAAGAGCGCGAACAGGATATAATTGGCCAAACGAATTTCTCATATACACTAGAGCAGTGGCTAGGATAACCTCAGAACAATTTTTCTTAAATATACTCGAGACTAAGTGAGTACTACCAAAGGTACATGGCTGTAAGCCATCAGCTGGTACACTACCTGTGTTAGTGGGTTGATTATTGTAAACCTGTGCAACAAATGATGATGTAGTATTAAGCATACCTTGCATTTCGGTGCTTGACATCTTCGGACCGAATGTCCTTTTGCAAGGCAATTAATGCAAAGAACTCGTTGCTTAGCTTCTCGAAAACGCCTAATTACTGAAAGCTGATTGAAGTTTTCACACGTACTTACATCATGTGTGGTTGCCGAGTAAAATTCACAAGATAACGCCTGCGCAACTAATGTGGAATGAGATTGTGGCTGTCGATTATTATTTCGGAAACGAGATCTATTCGGCGGCAGATTAGTATTAGCTCCATTCTTGAAAAGCTTTGATTCCTTTGCCTCAAGAGTTTAACAACGACAGTCTTACACTTTTGAAAAGTCTTCCCACTTTGCCATAGTATCAGCATCAACCTTATCCAACGCTAGCGAAATAAAAAAAGCATCACAAATACTCTCATGACTTCCAATCGAAAGCATCGCTGCAATATTCGAATTCAAACTATCCTCTAAATTGCGAAGACTTACCGCAGAACTTTTAGAAATTTTTTTTAATATTCATTAATCCATGTAAATCTTCTTGAAACATCAGTGTTTTGCTATCAAAGCGTTTTTTTAAACGATCCAGGGCCTTGCGATAGTTTAAAGGGGTTAAATCAAACTCTTTAATCGCATTCAAAGCTGCGCCAGATAAGCACTTCCTCAAATAATTAAATTTCTGTAGTGCTTCCAATGAATTATCCTTGTCAACAAGATTAGAAAAAATCCCTATAAAATTCGAAAATTCAGAAAATTTGCCGGAAAATGTTGGTAATGTTATACGTTCTAGCTTGGAATGGGAAATAGGCTGCTGCGATATAAGCAATGAATGAAAACCACCTCCAGCTGTTGTATTTCCTCGCTGTTCTTACAACATTGATTGAATCATAGATTTCGTCATGATTTGCCTTTTCCTCCTCAGCCATATTTATTTTTTTCAACGATAATTGTACATTCAAACCTTGTTTGAAGTAGGATTCAATAATGCCCAAACGACATTCTAATTCTACACTTGACATTGACGAACCCTTGCCACTAATAAGCTTCTTTAATCTAGTTATATTACCTTACGTAGAAGACCTAATCAATTTTAATTCGGACAATGTTAGCAGTTGATTATTATCTAACCCCCACCAGACTTCTCTCCACTTCCTTGTGCGGCATTCTCATCTTGATCAATCATGTCAACTGTCCAACTATTTATTCAACCAACGAAAATAACCAAGAAAATCCAAGGAACACACTGCTATCCAACTATTAAGAGAATTTTCAGTGAAAGATTAGAAATCCAAAACAACAACGTGATAATTTTAGTAGCAGCAACAACGATGATTAATTTAATTTTTTGCAAAAAATAATCCAACGATTTTAACAGCAAGAACTAAATATTAGCTCCAAGCGATGACTACAATGAAAATAGCAACAACAATAAAAGCTTTTCACCCACAGCGCATGCATTGATAGCGAGTCGCAGATTCAACAAAGTTGAAGATTATCTCCAACAAGCAGCGACGATCAAACCAGAAACCAACTTGGAAATTTGAACGCTTTTCTTCCGTAAAAGAATTCTAACAAAATACTGTATACCCAATGCAATGAATTCCTGTCCAATTGTTTTTGGAATTTTGCAACTATTTTAGCGCGATTGAAATGCGATTGTGAAGGCAATGGAAAGCAGAAAGAAGAAAAATCGAAAATCGACGTCTTTCAAATGTCTTTCAAATGCCCCGTAAATTATGATGTATGTTAAATTAAAATGTAGTTTTATTTTATATATTAAGTATCAAATATTTAAACTGAAGTATGAAATGTTTAAATTATAGTATTTCTACAGCTTAAAATCATCAATGTCCAGAGATACACACATGAATTTTTAAAGAGTTTTTATACTTATTCCTTAATTGGCAATCGCTTGGTTGTTTGTCACCAATTGTTCTCCCTTGATGTAGATCGATGATCGATGTTCAGCAAGGTGAAGAAAATTAAAAGCGTTTTGACTTTTATGATTTAAAAGTATTATGGGAAATGTGAATCCCGGGTTTCGGCTCCAAAAAATGTCCACAATGGTTTTTGGGACTTCAACTAAATTAATTTTTAAACAAATCTGGTTTTACGATGTTTATTCGGCTGTGGTCCAAATTAAAGAAAAAGGCAGCAGCAACAATTTACAAATTTCAGTTACAACAATTATCTGTTATATAGAAGTATATAGAAAAGGAAATTTCAAAAGAAAATTTAGTTTACAATAAAGGAATCGAAATAAATTTAAAGCTAGTTCACAATTGCAACAATATTTTTATGTAGTTTTAAGTTTTGCGAGAGTTTTAGTTTTAAATTATATTTGAAGTATGAACAGTAGATTTAATTCGCTTTTTCCTTCGATTTCCCTCGTACTCCACTTTTTGACTTCCGTACACTATTGATCCATTGATTTAGGGGACAATTAACCCTTTTGACTCTCATAAAATCGACGTTTCTCGCGACACCGCTTTAATTCCCATGATAATGTAGACAGGCACTGATGAGTGTTGAGCTGTGATAATTATCACTGATTTAGTAAGACTATATGAACAAAATTACATACACATTTATGTGTAAAGGTTTTTGGTGCCATACGCAAACTCTTACTCATTTTCCTCGGATTATCCGCTACAGAAAAACTGTGGAGGGTTTTTTCGGCTTAATCTAACCGAAGATTGAAAGAAGATAATTGGATTATTCAAATAGGAAAACGTCAGAAAACTTTTGGCCTCAGTAGCGAGGTGATCCAAAATAAAGCGGCTTATTTAGTGACTTTAGTGTCCGCAAATTAACCCCACAGGCCGCGCAGTAGCAATGCAGATACTTACGTATCATCATCTGCTACTTCATTTACTCCAGCCCGCTTTTTGGTTAACAACAGCTGCTCCACAGCCATGGGGAACTAACTCGAAAGAATTAAATAAGGCCTTTGATAAAGTCAAACGTGAAACACTCTGTAGAAGGCTGAAAATTTTTCCAACTTCAGCCACAGGTTTGCGAAACTCGTTCGCAGTTTGTTCTCTGAAGGGTACAAACTTTTGGATGAATGACCTAGCATTTGTTTTTGAAAATATCAATGCAGCTCTATGCGGATGATGTTCAATTTAATTTGACCTGACCAATAAGAGATCTAAAATTAAATTCAATTTTATGAATCAGTCCTGTCTATTTAACGAATTGTAATCTGTCTAGCTATACTTACACCAGCAAAGTTATTAATTAACTTTTTCTTTTACAAACACAGAAACTCAAGTAGGAATAAAAACAAGTCTAGTACCACTACTTATCACCTATACTGATACTCTTCGTTGCACAATCAAATCTTTTTCTTAGTCAAAGTAACAAGTGTTTCTGTAGATATGACTATATCTCTGGATATTTCAGAAGTGCTATTGGTTGCTACGTGTAAGAATTTAACGCGATTGACTTAGTTAAAAGATTCGCAAAAGCACTCTCATCCGACATTCATTTATTCAATCTATGATATTAACTGCATAGAATGCTCGATAGCAGACGTGAGGAATATTTTTGGCTCACTTGAAATAGACAAGTCATAGATGGGATAAGGCCCAGAGATGTAAAACTTAATTTACAAACCTTAGTCCGAATACTGACTAGACATCAATATAAGTATCGAACAGCCCTCGGTTCCAAGACTTCTGAAAACACCTATTGTATGATCAATACATAAAAACGAAAAGGAAAATGTCGTACTAAATTACAGACTGATATCCATACCCTTGGCAGTTAATAAGTTTATTGAAAAAGTCGTAACCACAAAACTATCCAATTACACTTTTCATCAAAAATCCACTTTTTTTGTGGATTCACAAACGTAATCGTTCACCAACTTTAGCTGAAGATATTAATTTGTCTTTCAACTTTAACAATCGGAAATTGAGTGCTGATGACCAAAACTTTGTGTTTGGGCGGTTTACCCCCTTACAATTCCTTCCGGACTCTGACAACATCGAATGTGAAGAAGTGTTAACTACTCCACCAATTAAAAAAAATTAAGATTCCTTCCATTTGCGATTTGCAAAAAACGTCTGAAAGTGTTCACTCTATGCTGATTAGTCAGCATTAGTCAAAGTCAAAGATTACTGTAAAACAAATCTCAATTGGCATAAAAATAAACTGTGACAAAAGTGAAGATCATGAAAGTGTATCATATGTTCTTTTTGGGCTTGACGAAATGCCAAATGGAAACTTGAAATATAAACTAAACATACTTGGCTTACGTAAAATGTGAAAATGTTAAACTTATAAAAATACAGCCTGAACATTTTAGTGATTTTATTTATATAGTTTTCCTTGAACGCGGTACTTACTGTAGCTTGTAGATTTAAAAAAAATATACCATCCATATTCAGAACACAAGTGAAGTTTAATTTTGCACTGCGTCGAAAGCAAAATTACCATATACACAGTGTTTCAATTGCACCACGGACTGTGGTGCATGGTCGATAAACAATGTTGCTGCTGATGATAACACCAGAGGACTTTTTTCAATGGAAGAAATCAACAAGCTAACTGCGGAGATGATAACTTTGTTGGAAAAATGAAAAACCAAAGCAGACCAGTTCAACAACAGCGGTGTCGCCATTGTAGTGAAAAAAAAAAACAATACGACATGACTTATTTCCAATTGTAAATTCTAGAGTTATTCAAAACAAAGGAATTAAAATACCTTTTGCAAATGGTATCACATTAAAAATATTTTCCGCTTATTTTTCTGGAGGTTCAGCTAATGCGGAGAAACGACTTCATTTAAATAACGACTTGAGGAAACTAATAAGTATAAATGAGACATTTCATTTTAATTGCAGACACAGAAGTTGGGGTTGCTTAAGGGCAAATGCATGGGGTAACATTCATGCAAACTTAAATTCTAGGCATCTCATCCAACTTACTTTCCTGTTAATAATAGATCAAACCCATCAACTTTGGACTAATTTTTGAGTAACATGTCGTATCTTTTTAACCAACCTATGGTCTTAAACGAGCTAAGCTCAGATCATTTACCGGTATTAATTAGATCACTAACCTCACCATTGCTAAGGCAACATGAAATTTTAGACATATATAAGAACAAGAGACCCCTTCTATATTGCTGAATTTATGTTCTAATAACAGATTCAATTTTAACTTATAAAAACCGATCTTGGAAGTTAAATTTCAAAGTTTAGATAAAGGAAGTAAATCATTTTGGAACGTGATCAAAATATTTAAAAAGAATAACATGCACATTCCAGTTCTTAAAGTAAGAAACAATGTAATAATTTCTAGCACTGAAAAAGCTAATGTCCTGGCAGAAACTTTCTATGATAACCATTTGTAAACTAGCGGTATTCCTTGTAATAGCACAGTTGAATCAATGGTCAGTGACTCAATCAATATAATTAATTCAAGTCCTTCAAATGGTACTCAGGAAGAGGTTACATTTGAAGAAGTCAAAGATGTTCTGTTAAACCTCAAAAAAAGAAAATCTGCAGGCTTTGATCGCATTTAAAATGTATACCTTAAGAAATTGCCTAGATCAGAAATAAAATTTTTACCAATTCTATTCAACTGCTGTATGAAATAAAGTTACTTTTCTAATGCTTGGAACAGCTAAATATATACCAATTTTAAAGCCGAGTAAAAGAGCAAACATGCCTGGCAATTATAGGTCACTAAGTCTTTTAAGCTCTCTAAGAAAACGCTTTGAGCAAATATTAAAGAGCAGACTTGTTTTTAAAATAACAAGAAATAACATTCTACCACTTGGACAATTTGGATTTAGGGTTCGTCATAGTACAGTCCATCAAGTACATAGAATAACTTAATACATTAGAACTAATTTTAGGAGAGGAAAAAGTACAGGAATGGTACTTCTTGACGTTGAGAAAGCGTTTTATACAGTTTGGCAAGATGCTTTGTTACATAAGCTTTTAAGACTTCATTTTCCAATGTACTTATTCAGAATTATCCTATCATTTCTGTCTGGAAGGAAATTCAAGGCTTATCTTAATAATTGGGACTCCGATATTTTCAACATTTCAGCAGGAGTATTTCAAGGATCAGTACTAGGCCCAATTTTGTATACTATTTTTACCTATGGCTTCCCATGTTTAAAAAACTGCGAAAAAGCAATTTTCGCCGATGACACTTGTATCTTCTCATCAGATTCAGTTCGTTTTAATATTGAAACAAACCTGCAATCTGCACTATATGTTATACAAGATTACTTTTTCAATTGGAAAATTAGAATAAATGCTTCCAAGACACAGGTTATCTTTTTCACTCGAAAAAGAAAAGCCTGTTTCTTACCATGCAACAATCTACAAGTAAATGGCTTAAGCACTGAATCGTGTTCAAGTGCTAAATACTAGGTGGAGTGAAAAGTAACCTCCTTGACCGCCAAAATGTGCTGCAACTGCCTTGAAGTCCGTTCATATTTAGGCAAACATGCCAAATTTTAGTGCGATACTGTCTTTAGTTTTGTTTTGACAGCTGATTGTCGTTTACGTGTTTGGCATCATATTGAGTATGGACAAAAACGATTTTCGTTCTCTCATAAAACATTATATTTTGAGAGGCAAAACGGCGAAGGAAACAAAAGAAAAGTTGGATAGATATTATGGGGCTTATTCTCCATCAGATTATTTGAAAATTTCGTGGTGGCCGCAAATCCGCTACCGATCAAGTCCGCAGCGGCAGGCCCTCCGATGCGGTTACAGAGGACAATTTCAAAAAAATATATGAAATAGTGTTGGTTGACCCGAATGTGAAGGTGCGAGAGCTAGCAGATACCACAAAGATTAGTACTGAGCGCACACGCCATATTTTGGGCAATATTCGGCATATGAAAAAGTAATCCTGCCGCTGGGTTCCGCGCATACTCACTCCTGACCAAAAACACGAACGCGAGAGCACTTCGAAAGAGTGTTTGGACTTGCTGAATCGGAATCGGGCGGACTATTGGCGTCGGTTGATAACTGTTAATGAAACTTGGATCCACTATTACACACGAGAGCACAGAATGAGTGCCCGGCAATGGACTGAAGCCGGCACGAGTGCTCCGAAGCGGCCGAGGGGGGCTGGATGGGTCGGAAAGGTTATGGCGTCGGTTTTCTGGGATTGTCATGGCATACTCTTCGTGGACTATCTCAAAAAAGGAAAAACAGTCAACAGCGAGTATTATTGTGTATTATTGGAGCGATTGAAGGGCGAAATCGCTGCAAAACAGACTCACATGAAGCGAAAAAAAAATTGTTTTTGCAAGACAATGCACTGGCGCATAAGAGCATCGCAACCACGGCTAAAATCAATGACTTACGGCTTCAATTGCTGTCGCATCCACCGTATTCGCCCGATTTGGCTCCCTCGGACTATTATCTCTTCCCAAACCTCAAAAGATGGCTCATCAATAAAAAATTCAGCCCAGGCGTGGAAATTATAGACGCCACGGAGGAGTATTTTGCAGACCTTTCGGAAAATTAATTTTCGGACGGGATCAAGAAGTTGGAAAATCGCTGGAATAAGTATAAATAAAAATACATTTAAAAAAATTTATTTTTTCATTCCCAAGGTGATTACTTTTCACCCCATCTAGTACCTTGGTGTTCACCTAGACAAGACTTTAACTTTTGGAATGTATGTACAGAAAATAATTAAAAAGATTAACATAACTATTAAAACTCTTTATCCATTTATTTATAGAAAATTAAACTAAGTAATGAAAATAAGATCCTGATATTTAAAGTTATTTTTCAAGGAATTTTGTTTCATGTATCACCAGCATGAATTATAAACTCCTGGATTTTCACTTGTGTATTTAAAATAATTTTATTTTTTTTTTCAACAATTTTTGCCAAACTTAAATTAAAAATTCAATGTCTATCAAAATTAGGAAAGTCATAATGCTAGTGAATGTTCATTGCTCCACGACTGAATTAAGAGTGACGCTCCATTGCCGCCTTTTATGCAGATCGACCTCACAAACAACTTGTAGTTTGACGAACCGTTACAGAGAGCATAAGGTCAACATAGCAACTGTATGATAACTTACTGCATGATAACGATGATGAGGTTGATCATGATGATAATGGTGACGATTGGTTCGATTATGTTGCTATGCAAATCGGTCTGAATAGCAAACACAGAACCAACTGGTTCTGCATAAGTTGATGATGTTGATGATGATGTTGATCATAATAATGATGATGACGATGCTTTGGAATATGGTGGTATGTAACTCATGCGGAAAATGTGCGGCTGGTCATATTCGAAGAATTGAAATAAGATTTTCAAAATTATACTTACGCTTCCATGGTCTTTTTCAAAATTTGAGCTCCACGCCACTTCAAATATCGAATTGGTATCAACAAGAATTTCTAAGCTTAATGAACGTTATATTATGTCTTGCATATCGTCTAATAATGCTTTAATTTCAGCCCTAGCTTTATAGTTTATCTCACTATTATTTAAAATAAGACTGATTCAGTGGTATTAATTTTGCTAATTTATTTATTTATTTGTTATTTGTCTTATACCATAGTTAGTGAATAATAATTTTTTTTTTTCGTTTATTTACAATATTTTTTTTTTTTGATGAAGGTTTTATGTAGCTTTTCCTGATATTATAATTATATCAGTAGTAAGGTAGACTTATAACATAACTCTGTAAATTGTGCAATTTAGTTAATGAAATAATGCTACAATAAATAAATAAATAACTTTTTTCTGCGACATGCATAAAACGTAGTGTTTCTCAAGCAAAATTACACTATAAAACAGAAAATAACCGAAGATTTTCTCTATCACCCATAATTTTTTTGCTATAAAATATTGTGTTTTATACTGAATCTAAATATACTCGTGTATCAATATGTTTGCCATGTTACACTTACTTCAAAATGTTTTTGGGCATGTGGCATCTCGGAGTAATATCCAGCAGTATTCATCAAGCATAGTTGGCCTTTGTGACGTCCTGGTGGAAGCTTTCTCTATGTTCTTCGGTTACTGCACCCAAATTCTCCAGAAAGAGTCTTTAAAGTGAAGTTTTAGTGACATATTGCATCCCATTTCCTTGTCAGTACTAAACAATTAATTTACAAGATCTCTGCCTACACACTTCCAAGAAAACCTGTCTCAGCAGTTTTAAAAGCTCTCCGTACTCTTAGTTCAACATCAGTTAGCATGTTGTCAAATTCACTATTTTTTAAAACTTTCTGTGTTTATGGTCCAGCAAATATGTCCTCTTTAATTCTTGCCTCATTAACTTTCGGAAATTTCTCGTTTAGATACAAGAACCCCCTACCGGTCCGATCTAAAGCTTTAACGAAATTTTTCATTAAGCCCAATTATACATAAATGGAGTGGTGGTAGAAATACGTATTTAAGATCAACCAGGTACATTAGTGATATTTTTTACACCCGGAGTTAGTGCTCGACATAATGCCCATTCTTTCTTTTCACACAGAAGATAGCAATGTTTCATATACCCCAGCTGTAGTCCAACAAGAAGTGCTTGGATTGACCACTTATAGTCTATACTGAACGTAGAAAATATCGCATATTTTCGTATGATTCCTTCATATGAACAGCGTGAGTTATAGGTACAAATGTACATTTATTGCCATTGTGCAGTGAAACTGCTTTTAAGCTAAGTTTACTGGAAATAAAGAGGCGCCAAATGCTTGGTTCATGTTTCTGTCCCAAACATCAAATAAGTTGTCAGCATTTAGGTAGTATACCAAAGTCCCTTTTTGAGCGAAACAATGTGCAAGTTCTTTTTCACGTCTTCAGAAGCCATCTTTATGTACGTCACCTTCTAGGAGATTTTTTTAATCTGGATGCTAGAAGTTCTGACTGTGATTAAGCTAGTTTTAGATCTCTAACCAAATCATTCAGTTCAGCGTATGAAATTAAATGCGGCTTTGTTGAATATGTATTTGAAAGTCTGGATCATTGACGATTTCCTGTTCGAATTGCATGTCATCATTAGTTGAATGCCTGGCACATCCAAGTTATTCGTTCAAACTCTACGATCCTAATGGTTTTTAAATAGAACATTTTATGTTCGACAGGCCGTAAAGCTGATTATAAACTGGTATACTGAAAAGTAGACTTGGACTTTGGGGCGATGCACTGTATATTAGTGAGAGAAAAGTAACAATCTGTGGCATGGTCTTTCGGTTCTCCCCACACCATGGGTACTGCAAAACGCATATGACGTTTTGTACCTTTCAACCAACTTGTGAACCATGTTATTTAAGTTTTTCAACATACGAGGTGTGTTCAAAAAATTTTATAAAAAAATATTTATTTATTCATCAATATTAATGTTGTCTCGCCTTGAGCTGTATTAGCGATGCATGTTTTTTGGTCTTAGCTCTACTAGATGTTTCCATTGGGACGATTGGGCTTTGGTTATGGATCCATTAATGATCCCTTGACCATTTCAGGATCATTATTGACGTCATTCAAAAGCATAAGAGCAAACTTCGCTGAAACACGTCTTATGTTCAAAACATTCTAAAAATTGCATGACACGGCAGACCAATATGCCATCATCCTGAGCAACTTCTCCTATTATAATCGACGATTTTCTTTACAACTTCGACGTTATCATCATTTGTTATTGTGCTGTGACGTCCACAGCAAAATTCGTCATTGGTATCTTCTCGGCTATCTTGGAAGATTTGTACCACTTGTTAACTTTGTTTTTACTTAGAGCAGACTCATCATACTCCACTGTCAACATTTCAAGTGCTTTAGAGTGCTTGATTCCATTTTTGTACAAAATTCGAAGCAAATTCTTTGCTCCATTTTTTATAATAATTGAAAATTGCCGAACATACGAAAACACGCCTAACCCTTCTATCTGTCAAAACATTTGAACATGTGTACTAAGACAGCAAAATAAAAATCAATAATCGAATGTACATGCAAAATTTCAAGAGTCACCTTACGTTTTGAACACACCTCGTATGAGAGGAGGCCATGATTATCTTGATCTCCTACTTTAACTCAAAAATGAAGTTCGTAAGCTTATCGGACATGTTTTTTTGATTTAAAAGTTTATTCCCCACACACATAACAAAAATCGTTGACATTATTCACACATTTCCAAGGCATTGTACTAACTTGTTAATCCAATAAATAAACATGAAGATGTTTAAAGAAAAGACTTTTCGCGGCACAAGATAGAAAATAACTTCATAAGCTGTCGAATGCCTACTTATGCACACTATCGTGTTACATGTGTATTTATTAAAACAAACAGACAGAAATGAACTTGTCTGAACAGCATATGTGTTCCCTTACATAAACAATTCTATCCAACATGCGTTGCATACATTATTTTCTTCAGTTTCAGTTTTATATGCATTTTATTTTCTTAGTCACTAACTCTTACATACTAACAAAAAATGAAAAACATTGTTAACAAAAAACTTAGCATATGGACATTATTTTTAAATTTTTATAAAAACTTACTATCTAACTTAAAATAAACTACCTTACCTACATACACAATACACACATACACACACCTACACATAGAACACAATAAAATACATAAATTAGTATATATTTTTGTATATACCAATATATGTATATATTTCTTAAAGTCTGACCTAAGCCTATGTAAGCTGGCCATCGCAATGTAAATAGACTGGTCAGCTCTGCCGCATTAGTGAGGCTGGTCCCTAATTGACGGAAACGAGGACGAACAATCTTCTCCATCATTTAACCACCAGAGATGCTGGTGCTGCCGAACGACATCTCTCTTATCGCGGTTTCCCACCGCCCTACTAAACCTGAGACGATCCACACTGCTGTGTGCGACGTCTCTATTGTAGTTGAGTCGCCTGTCACCAGCTGTCCGAGCGACTTGGAAGATTAACGGGACCGCTGCTCTATCCTGGATCAACCCTATCTGATCTAGGTAGAGGAATGCTTCTGGCGGGACAAATCCGTCACAGTGCACACTCTCGTGGTAAAGGTAATTGGGGTAGTAAGCCCCAGATATCAGGCTATTCATCGAGGTCATTGCTCTTGCAATGTGTCTCCGAGTTAGTTTAATTACGAAGTTGTCCACTCGTATTAAGTTCGCCATGTTGTGAAGGACCTCATTAAAATAAAATTTTTTGTACTCCGACTCTGGTGTTCTGTGCAAGCGAAGGCAAGCTCTCTCAAACAACCGAATCTTTTCCATTAAGCTTGCTCGTACATTGAACCACACGGGACATCCAAATACCAACATAGGCCTGATAAGGGCCACGTAGCAGATTACCTTTACCGTCGCATCGAGTTGGCTGCTATAAAACAGTTTCTTAGTAAGGGCAAAAGCGCCTTTAGCTCTGGCCAGAGCAGCATCTACATTTTTGTCAAAATACAGAAACTGATCTAGCCAGATCCCAAGGTATCTGACTTCCTGACAGGCAAGAGGCTGTCCGTGTTGTCCAATGATCGAGAACTTTCGCCAATTTTTTTCCGGTATCCCTTGGAGCTCTATACAACGGCGTCCTAAAGAGAATGGTTTCCGACTTTTGAAAGATTGATTACCTTTTCAAACACCTTACTGATATTCGGAAGGAGACTTATCGACCGGATTGGATACATCCTTTCCCTTTTTGGGGATAGGTTGAACCACCGCCGTTTTCCAATGCGCTGGATAATGTGCATTATTCATTGCATTATTAAAAAGGGTGGTGTAAATGTCCACCGATTCTAGATAAAGATATCGAAGCACGATGTTCGGAATACCATCGGTCCCCACTGATTTCTTAACCCTGATTGTGTCAAAGATCTCATGGAGCTCTTCCTTCGAAATGAACGGGGGTAGGTCACCCTCTCTGGTAATGACATTATTTGCCATATTTTCATCGCTGAACCGGGTGAAACCAGAGCCCTCGGATCGCCAGTTCTCTACTTCATTTCGAATGTAGAAGTCGTGCACCAAGACGCGATTGTCCAGGTCATAATTAAGGCCAATAGTATCAGTGCCCTTGTATATTTCCTGGAAAGTCGCCCCTATGGCCACAACCTTCTCCTGTGGATCTTCGATTACAAAGCTATCCGTCGCTTTGAGACCGAGTCTATACATAACATCGTGCTGACCCACCCCATGACCATGACCATAACATGCACCCACGTGCATGACCAATCAAGGTTTACTCTGGTATTTGGCAAATTATTTCCCCAATCTCTGTGTTTAGCGTTGAAATCTCCGCCGATTATAAAATAATTCTCCCCCGATTCCACCCTCAGAAGTTTAAAAAGCGTGTCAAGCTCTGTAATAAATAAAGTGGATTGTGAAGCCTCAGGTGCATAAACAGAGGCCAGTACAGCCGCTTTCCACTGCGGAGCTGGATGTACATGAAGACTGCCTCCAACATCCGGAACCTGCGCAACACTCTCTTGTACACTCTGTGAAATTTTATATCTTGTTTAATGAAGATCGCGACACCACCTCCACGTTTGGACCTGGGCCGGTTTCTTCTTATAACAATATAATTATTGTACTCCAGTTTGTGCTTATCGGTTAGCTTAGTTTCGCTAGCGAAAAGCACATCAGGAGTTTGGTCTTGTAGCAATTTAAACATCGCGGCTCTTCGTTCGATCCTAATCAGTGAATTAACATTCACCGCAAGAACCTTCAAAGTTTGCTTCACCATGTGCGTACCCATTACGATATGTGTTGCGGTAGGCACGGCAGCAGCGCGTAGATCTGGTCCACCCGTTTGGCCTGTTCTTGTACCTGCTGTTGCAGCTGAGCCGTCTGCCCTTGGATTGCGAGCAAGATGGCCAGCATCTTAGGTGCAGCTTCCGTTGTTCTCGGCATTAGCGCCGGAGAAGCAACAGTCACTGTCTGGACCGTAGCCCCCTTACCTGACGCCATTTGGGCGTAGGAAATTTGGGACGTGACGGCTGGTGTTTGAAACTTAACAGGTGAACGTTTGACCTCCACCTTCTGCTGCCGAGACAGTTTTGCTTTCTTAATGTCAGCGAACTTAGGACCATCTTACATAGGTCCTTGGTGGCGTTTACCTCTAATATATAGGTGTTGATAGGAGGCACCTTCTCCGTCTTCTTCTGCTGCTGCTGTTGTTGTTGTTGTTCCTGCTGCTGCTGTGGTTTCGGCTGGTGTTCTTTTTGCTGCTTTTGCTGTTTCTGCTGCTGCTGGTTTTGTGGCTGCTGCCACAAATGCTTCTTACCATTTGATTTTCATTTATGGCTAGAACTCTTTGTTGTGGCATTTTGATGCTACTATCTATATACTCCAATTCTTCGTCTTCATATTCCGATTCGGATGAATCACTTTCTCTTACTCTCTCTTGTTTAGCTAATGGCTTTGGCTTCTTCCTTCTCTTCGTCTTTGGTTCTGCCACTACTGCTGTTTGGCTTGAACCTCTCGACACCTCGCCTGATTTTTCAGCAGATTCCGCTGTTGGTCTAGCGGACCGCTTTATTTTTTTTTTTTTTTTTTAATAAAAATGAAAAAGAAAAAAAAAAAACGTTTATTCGACTCGGAGTCGAACCCACGAATTTAAATTTCTTAATCGCACACACTACCGCTATGACAATTGGAGCCTTTCTAGCTTTAACCAAATTTGTAAGTAAAGCCGATCACTGCTCAATTAAAAGCCGCAACACAACTTTAATCCGCGGAGGTCTATGAACGATAGAACGATAGGTCTATGAACGATATCTATAACGATATGATATCTAGAAAGATATCCAATTTAAGAAGTTAACTAGTTTCCATTGGCACCACTTAAAGTTATGAGAAAACGAAGATAGTTACGATTGATTTAAGCACAAAAAAAAATTATCACTGTGTTCTGATCGTTGAGTGAAATAGATAAATTTTGTTTTTGAGCCCAGTTGATGTAATTTTTGTGGTAAGTAAACTAACTGCAGTTTCGGTAGTAAATATGTAGTTTTAGTTATTTTAATTGTAATGTATAACACATTCAATTGTTTTAAAATCATAACATACCATATATTCACGAGCAACAACTCTATTATTATTTTTTTTTTTAATTATTTTCCAAAAGTGAACTAAAAGGAGGTTTTAACACCATTGCTGAAGGAGAAATTAACAGTATTAAATCCTCCCTCATCAGTTATCAAAATTTTAAAATGCCAAAACTTTATAAAAGAATATATCCTCGTAATATCAACGGAGCCAATGTTCAGGAGGCAATTACAAATATTGCTGCTAGAAAATATGGTATAAATCGTACCACCTTAATTTTTCGACTGAAGAAACACGAGAAGGAGAGAAAATCAATACAGAAAAGTGCACGAAATATTCCAACTAACAAAAACTTACGTCAGCTCAAGAAAAGGAGCTTGTCGAATACTTCAAAAAATGCTCTACACTTCACTTTGGTTTAACATTAACATTGTTTTTAATATGCTAAAATCAACAAAATCCCATACAAAATTAGCTAGAATACCTGCAAATGTGCAAGCTAAAAGGACTTGGCTAACGTTTCAAATATTAAGCGAAGAAGAAAGCTCTTGAAATTCGATTAAATAATATTATCATCGCCAAATGTTTTCAAACTTTTGGCTTTGAGGGCTGACATTGCAGCGAAATTGTCGTTGCCAGTTGACCTACCATGCAGCTATAGATCGAGACCAAAAATATTTTTTTTTATTGTTGATTTTAAAAATTTTGATGTTCGATGATGTCTTATGCGTTTTAAATAATTTTTGAAGTACTTTTAAGTTTGTTTATTTATTTTTTTCGTCGCCTATTAACGTCTTTATTTATTAAAGGTTTATGAAGTGTTATTTATTTTTATTATTTTTTTTCTGAGCTTATACGTTTTAAAACTTTTGATTAAATCAAAATAGATTAAAAAAACCAAAGAATGATTGATTTTTTTAAATATTAAAAACAAAAAATAAATTATTTATGTTATAACATCCTAATATTTTGTTGTTTTATTTTTTTAGAAATACCAAAAAAACCTCCTTACGAAGCTGTCAAATCCTTCATTGAAGGAGGAATTGACATTTTAGAGGCATTAGAAAAAAAGCTATTACTTTGAGAAAAATGATTAAAAGGTCAAACTAGTGATGGTACTTTTTACTAAAATGGCGGTGTGATTTACGCAAAAATTTTAAATAAAAAATATTACTGGTATTTAAAGATATTTAAAAAAAAAACTTGCTAGGGCGTCAATTCCTCCTGACCTTACCCTATATATCAGTCTCGCTTACGCTGAAAATAAATCCGTCATCGTGAACGACAAACATGTTGAATATACTATATTATAGACATAATGCAGAAAGAATTGAGCGCAGTAAGGGCCTAGTCAAGATAATAGTTTAGTCATCAATGCACAGAAGAGCTGCACAAGAAGATGGAAAACCGCATTCGGTCATATTAACGCGCATTTTAAAAATCTATGCCCACCATCAATACTACAGGATTGCTATTCCAGATTGGTTAAATGCCATCATAGATTCGGGATTCTGGTATGTCCCCAAAGCGGCAGGAATTCAATATTTTCTAAAGCTGCAAACACGAATATAATTATGATTCACAATACAATTATGTATGAAAGACAACAAATCAGTACCGATATGCAAATGCTGTACATCCCACAGCTTCATAGATTGAAATAATTAAGGTACTTCTATAATACCTGATCCCAACTCAACAGACATTAAGAGAAAATATTGCTGTCTTCTCTTAATGTCTCTTAATGTCCATACAAACGTGCATGGCTCCCAAGTAAACTACGAAACCTTTCAAAAGTTGAAGACTTAGAAAAAGCAAAACAATTATATTTAAACCTAAATTAAATTTCTATTTCAATCAATGCTTAACTTGTGCTTTATGTACTTACTAAATATCTACAACTACTATATATTTAAATTTTACATAAGAGACTCAAAAATATTTGTTATTTTTTGTAACTAATCTTTTGCAGACTTTGCAAGTACACAGAAATTTTGTGAAAGTATTAAATGGTGCATGTAAATAAATTCTATTAATCAATTCATCAATGCCAGAAACCATAGTTCTCTGTGGTAAATATCTTTTGTAAAAACTTACTAGATGGGATGAAAAGTAACCACCTTGGAAAGGAAAAAAAAAAAAATTTTTTAAATGTTTTTTTATTTTATTCATTATAGTCCCCTTTTAGTTTACACACTTATTCTAGCGATTTTCCTACTTCTTGATGCCGTCCGAAAAGTATTTTAGGGAAGGTCTGCAATATACTCCTCCGTGGCGTCGATGATTTCCTCGCGTGACCTGAATTTTTTATTGATGAGCCATCTTTTGAGGTTTGGGAAGAGATAATAGCCCGAGATAGCCAAGGGCGAATACGGTGGATGCGACAGCAATTGGAGCCGTAATTCATTGATTTAAGTCATGGTTGTGATGCTCTTGTGCGCCGGTGCATTTTCTTGCAAAAACAAAATTTTTTTTCGTTTCATGTGAGGCTTTTGCAGCGGTTTCGGCTTCAATCGCTCCATAATGCACATTAATACTCGCCGTTGATGGTTTTTCCTTTTTCGAGGTGGTCTACGAAGAGTATGCCACAATCCCAGTAAACCGACGCCATAACCTTTCCGACCCATCGAGCCTCCCTCGGTCGCTTCGGAGCACTCTTGCCGGCTTCAGTCCAATGCCGGGAATTCAATCTGTTCTCTGGTGTTCAACAGTTACCAAACGACGCCAATAGTCCGCCTGATTCCGCATCAGCAAGTCCAAACACTCTTTCGAAGTGCTCTCGCGTTCGTGTTTTTTTGAGGAGTGAGTATGCCCGGCACCCAGCGGCAGGATAACTTTTTCATATGCAGAATATTACCCAAAATATGGCGTGTTTTCTCAGTACTAATCTTTGTGGTATCTGCTAGCCCACGCAGCTTCACTTTCCGGTCAGCCAACACCATTTCATGTATTTTTTTGACATTGTCCTCTGTTACCACATCGGGCCTGCTGCTGCGGACTTGATCGGTAGTGGAGTTGCGGCCAACACGAAACTCTCGAAACCAATATTTGACAGTGTAATCTGACGGAACATAAGCCCCATAATATTTATCCAATACTTATCTTTTATTTCCTTCGCCGTTTCGCCTCAAAAAATAATGTTTTATGAGAGAACGAAAATCGTTTTTGTCCATACTCAACATGATGCCAAACATGTCAATAACAATCAGCTGTCAAAACAAAACTAAAGACAGTATCGCACTGAAATTTGGCACGTCTGCCTAAATATGAACAGACTTCAAGGCACCATAACATTTTTCGCAGTAGCAGCGCATTCTGGCGGTCAAAGGGGCTACTATTCACTCCACCTAGTACATTTTCTGCACCAATAGAACACTTCACATGTTTATTTTTCACGCAATAAAGACAGTTTTAAGTACCACGAACTTTAAAACTGAAACCAATGTGTTTCATTAGCTAAATCTCAGTATTTTTTTTTTACACCCCTTTTTCAGCATTACTCGTATTTTATCCCTATTTTCTAGAGATTCATTTTCATCCAATTTTTCTAATGTTACCTTTATTTTTCGATACAAGATTCAATTATTAAAGTTTTAAGGATTTGATAACATATTTGCATACATATATCAATTACCTAAAGCATTAAGTATTATAAATTGTTGTAATCTTATTGTACAACTTATTACCTTTAAATAAAATTTAAAGTAAGGTGTACCAAACTGCTAAACTAAACTGAAAAATTTCTAACTAGCATTACCGACTTTTCCGATATTTCTAGTACACCAAACATCTTGTCAACCAAAGTAGCATCCGCTTTTCTTACTATCAATTTAGTTAAACCACAATTTGGCTATGTGAATGTTTACATTGGCGACGGGATGAAAATCCTCACCATGAATGTTGTGTTCACATTGTCATGGGGTTGAAAGACTTGTTGAGAAGCGGAACATTTGAATCGGACCATTTTTAACTTTTAGGTGCGAACGATATGGATATGGAACGATATGAAAAAAAAAAACGATGTGCTGCACCCGAGTATTCACTTTAGAAATGGATTTTCGGTGGAATTAACCCTTCTTCTTTCCACTTATTAAAAACCGTTCCCTCTCTTTTGGACAATCTTCCTGCCTGCTCCAATTAGAACTGGCACTATGTTGTAAAATATGTTTTTAAGGGGAGTTGTGACATTGAAATTTCAAAAAAAAAAACATAATTTTTATTATTTTTTTGTGGATATATGGAGTTGCGATTTTTTGTGGAAAAACTATAATATACGGAAACCTAAAATTTGTAATACAAATAAAACACAAAAAAAAAATTCTAAAAAGTTTTTGTTCTTACAAAATATTACATATTTCATGACAGCTTAGTCATGATATCTTTGCTTCCAGATGTCTAAAATAAAAACAACAAACTAGTTGTATGTACATTAATACGTACATTAATATATGTATATTAAAGAAGACATTATTTTCAACAATCGGTATGGAAAAATAACGATTTGGCCAAAAAAAATGGTATAACACACTCCTTTAATTCCCCGCCAAGGGGAGGGTGAACAACAACAAAACAAGACCAGCTACGACCAAATCGGTCAAGTAAAGGTGGCCCAAAATTAATCACCCTATTGGATGTTGGTATCATTTTTGCAAATGGCGTCGTATGTCAGTCATATTTAACATATGTGAACTAGACAGCTGCAGTATACAAACAGACAAGCGATGTAGCACTATACTTTGCAAGAGCGTGGAATACTTGTGTCGATGTTTTTGGCCAATAATCGGTTCGTGATGTAAGCGCAGCGTGAATTTTGACATCGAGTTTCTGGGCAAATTGGGCAAACATTCCGGCGCTTAGCTACTCGACTCGAACAGAGTAGAACAACAGGAGACCATGCAGGCGTGGTCGCCACTAGACTGGTCGTTCGGCCAAGAATATCGCTGCTGTGGTTGCCGATGTCGCTGAAAACAAAGAAACATCAACTAGACGACGGGCCACTCAATTGGGCATCACCAGACGGACCCTATAGCGAATTTTAGTAAAACACTTACACGTGTTCCCGTACAAAGTGGAAACAGTGCTTCAGTTAATGCCACCTGCTGTCAGTCGCGTGTGAATTAACCTGAAGCCATCCTTAATCTCAACATCGAAGAGGACGATTTTGTGTCGAAACTCATCATGAGCGACTAAGCGCATTTCCACTTAAGCGGTTACCTCAATAAGCAAAATCTTCGTTTCTGGGCCATTAGAAATCCGCGTGTGATGCACGAAGAGTCATTACATCCACTTAAATCCACTTTGTGGTGCGGCGGAAGAAGTGATTGGGCCGTTTTTTTTTTTTGAAGACGCCATCAGAAATAAGGTCACTGTTACTGGCGAACGCTGCACGGCCATGATATATGACTTCTTACTTCTGGAATTGGATTAGCGAGGTTTGCTGAACATGTGGTTTCAATGAGATGGTGCAACTTTACACACAGCACCAGCCAAAATGGATGTGGTAAGGTTTCCTGGTCGGGTAATCTCCCGTTTTGGCGATTTGGTATGGCCAGCAAGATCGTCTGATTTAACCATCCAAAACTTCTTTCTTTGGGGATACTTAAAGTCGCGGGTTAATACCAACAAGGCTCAGACAACCGCAGACCTTAAGGAGAATATTTTACAGGAATGCGAACGGTTACCACCGGAAACAATTTGTGCCACCTGTTATAACTCGAAATATCTTGACTAAGCGGCAAAAATAGTCATTTTGAGAAAAACGCGTTTAAAAAATAAATTGTTTCACATATATTTATTCAATATTTCGAAAAATATGTTAAAATAATGGTACTTACGGTTAGTCAGCATCTACGTATTGTATATGTAGTGTACATACATATACTCGTACGTGAGGCCTTTTGTATACAATAAAAATAATAATAATAATAATAATAGCAAATATACACAACAGCTGCGCATACAATTATTACTATCGCTCGAGTCTTATACCGTTAATACACATATACTTATATATATAGCTATAACTAAAAAACTATATATATATTTTTAAATTTCAGGTACGTATTATACACATACGGTATCAAGGAACATTTTTACGTAGAAAAAAATCCAATATAACTGCTCCCATTAACATTAAAACGGCACAAGAAACTCGAAGCTAGTTACGACATAGCTGTTTCAAAATGTTACTATAGCAGAAGATTTCGATAGCAGAAGCATCAACCATTGGTGAGTTGAGAGTAGAATCGAACTTTCTTGCAAATTAGAAGATGTATATTATACATAGAATGCTGGATGGTGCAGATTCTTCTCCAAATATGTCATTGGAGGTTAAATATCAGCATCCCCAAGATATGCAAGTTCATCAGTTGAATTTAAAATGTGAATTAAAACAGTGATTAAGCGGCTTAAGTAAATCATAAAGAAAAGTAACAAGGTTGAGATAAGCGAATAAATTGTGAGTTTCATAAAGCGATAACATAAAGCGATTGCATTGGAAAAGTTCTATTTGTTTGGCAAAAGCCAAATGCAGAAAGTTTACAAGGTCCAATTGCAAAGTCGAATTCAACAACGAAGAGAAACATTTCAGCAATACCAAGTAGATTGCAGATTTGAAGCAGCAGTCAGTAGTAAGAAAGCCCGCGAAAAGAACACTTGCTGAAGCACTTGCCTTTGCTCTGGCGGTGGAAGCAGCCAATCAGGCTTCCAAGAGAACACATTTCTTCAAGAAAATAGCATCAGGTGAAAGCTTCTCTTTAAGACTAAGTACCGAAAAAACAAATACTTGGAGAAACGAAGACTGCTGGAACTGCAATAAAACAGGACATTTTCCAGAACATTGCAAAGAACCGGTACGACGAAAAGGGTGCTTTCAATGGGTTTATAGGCAAATAGAGGGAAAAACCGACAGAAACGGCTACTGAAAAGCTGGTTAACCTTTGCGAAGCCATCAGTTGGGAAATGCTTACTTCGCAGGATAGAAGTCGGTAGCAGGAGATGCGACTCCAGGGCAATTATTCCAGTTTCACAGGCAAAACAATGCCATGAAAGTCTCCAGCAGAAGTAGTTACTGGCAAGGAAGTGAAAGAAGAGGGTTGGAGTACAGATGAAATCCGTTCCTCCCAACAAACAGATGATGGCATCAAACCTATATTGGCCTGAAAAAAACACGGGAAAGGACCAAGCTGACAGGAGACATCGGACCGGAGCCAAACTCTGAAGGCATATTGAGCACAGTAGGACTTGCTTTGTGTGCAAGATGGTTTGCTGAAGAGAAAATGGGTAAATGCAGATGGAACAACATCTCGTATGAAGCTAATCGCGCCACGGTCCAAAGTCAGCCAAGTACTCCATAAAATACAGGTGTTGGAAAATATAAGAAAATACTTCTATTGGCTAAGCGCTAAACAAGATGTCGAGAATTTGTGCAAAAAGTGCATAAGATGTGTGGCTACTTAGGGTTCTAAAGTAAAATCACATGGACGAATGCAACAATACAATGTCGGAGCACCATTCGAACCATTCTAAATAAGAGGCTAAGACCATAGCAGAAGAGGTAGTTAACAACTTAGTGAGCAGATTTGGAATCCCAGTGCAACTGCCCTCCGATTAAGGGCGAAACTTTGAATCAAAATCCTTCACGGAATTGTGCCAACATCTGGGAATAAGGAAAACAAGGACAACGCCACTACACCCTCAATCTAATGGAGCGGTCAAGCAATTCAATAGGACCTTGAATGAGCCTCTGCCCAAGGTCGTCAGCAACTACCAGCGTGCTAAGTGAAATAAAATTCGGATCCCCACCTACGGTGCCCAAGGAGATGAACGACTTTGTGGACGACTTGCGAAGCAGGATTATAAATTGCATGAAAACACCTGAGGAAAAATGAAGCTAGCGAGTAACCGCATGAAGTATAGGTACGACATCAAAGCGAAATCTTCCGGCTTCAACGAAGGAGATCTGGTGTGGCTGTATTTGGTATTTCCTCTGGGTAAGAAAGGAAATTCACCAAAATTGCAACAGGATTTGGAAAAATCAAATAAGGTGAAAACTCGTATTAATGACGTTGTCCACCGTATCCAGCATAATGATCGAGGGAAATTGAAAGTGGTCCATTTGGATAGAATGTGTAATTTCAACGGGATGATGAATGGCGCATTGGAGTATAAATATCAGCAGCCCCAAGTGAAGCAAATCAGCTCTTCAGTTAAATTAAGATAGTGATTAAGTGGTTTAATTTAAAGATAAATAAAAGCAAAATGTTACAATAAGATAAGCGATTTAATTGTGAATTCTAATTGGATTGAATATTTTTTTTGATTGATTGTATTTAAAGTAATAAGTTCTATAATTTGCACCCACACAAACATATTACAGTAGAATCGAATTTTCTAGCAAAATGGAAAATTTATAGAACGCTGGATGGCACAGATTGTTCTCGAAATATGTCATTGCAAATCATCAGATGAAATTTAAATTGTGAATTAAAACTGCAATTAACAGTTTTAAGTAAGAGATAAAGAAAAGTAAAAGTGGATGAGATAACCGATTGGACTGTGGATAGTATTGTAACTATACTAAATAAAGAGATTGTATTGAAATAATAAGTTTTATCATTTGTACCCACACGAACATTTTACAATATTATAAAATACATTATACCTTAATTATTATTAATACATTAAACCATATAAAGATGATTTTGACGTGAGATCTTCTACCTGTTACGATGCTTTTTTTCTGGTTTCTTATTTAACCAAAAATTCGTGAGTAAAACAAGCGCTTATATTTGGGTGTTGAGACTGAATTTTAATCTAAGGAGACCCATGAACTCATCTTACTGAACAACACGACGGCATTTGTTGCTCCTACTCCGCTTACTTTTACAAACACTCTTTCGGTTTTTAACTGCAGCAGAGCTCTTTAAAATCTTATCAGCCTGCTACTATTCGACTTTATAATTACCATGGAAAGTAAATATTCTACCTGCCCTCTTTCCCACCAAATGTAATAGGTTTTGATGTTTCTTTCAATGTTTCTAATGCTTGCATGTCTTCTTATCATGTCGCATGCAGTTTACGCAGAATTTTTTTACACTTATTTTGTGTCATATCAAAAAACTACGGCAAGAATAAATTTTGTGGTTCTTTTAAAAAAGAAAAAATAATAATAATTGGATTTGAATATATGACAGATGCTTTTTATTATATGTCTGTTGTATCTATACGATTGAAGTTATTCTTTCTAGAACAAATTACAAAATCCAGCGCTTGACACCTTCTCACCACAAAGTCTTATAGTATTTGAAGCGATGTGTTAGAAAAGGTTACTAGGTTTGGTCTTGGTTAAGAATTGGACAATGATTGTGTCCAATGGCGATGTATTCAAATACGTATTCTTAATCGCTGGCAATGCTTTCATTTCTTTCATTTTCATTTCTTTCATTGTCATTTCTTTCTTTTAATATATACCAATAACAAATTATATATCATTGACTTTCTTTATTCTATGAAGACGGGGATTGGCATCCTTCTTAATACCATTACAGTATTACAACAGTATTTTTTTCGGTTTTCATAAATTTGTCTGGAATTATAAGTGAACATCTCATGGAATTCCTTTATATTGCTGATTATCGCCTCAATTTTTATACGAGTTTCCTTATATATCTTTCCATTTTTTCATTGGAGTTAAAACGTAAATACGGTGCAGTTATTTTGGCAGTTAGTGAAACGCAGGAAGTCCGCCCACACGTCCCACATCATTCAGCTCTCAAGTTACCTGGCTACGAACTAGTGCCATTATTCTTTTCTCTCTTCATTTTACCAATCTCCACTACAACGCAATTTCCATCCCCGTAAGTAAATTATTCACTTCTTCTTTATTTACAGCAGTTCGACCTTAAAGAAGTTTGATGTAGTATTTGACTCCATACAAAGGTTGTATCCCTGTATCCTGATACTGAAATTGTAATTATAGGCGACCTTAATACACACATTCTGGACACACAGAATGGAATGGAAAAGGACGGTATGTCGAAATCTTCGTTGCGGAAAACGACATAACTTAGCTAGCAAATGAGCCCTCGCGAATAAATGAAATTGGTTGTCATATCGTGAACATCCTGGACTTGTTTTTAACTACTAAACCTGATAAATTATTGATGACCAGATACCAATGATAGTGTTTCCAGTTCTTATGTTTCAGCAAATGCCAAAGCTGCCAATAGCATCCAGCTGTCAAAATATTCAGTAAGTTTTTCCATTTCAAAAATACTATCGAAAATGGGGCTCAGTTGTAAATATGCACCGTGGAAAACTTTGAGCATGAGCACAATGTTTTGGATCTTAGGCCACCAACCTAACAAATAATGGTGCGAAATGAACAACATATAGCTGCCATAGCGAATTTGGACCTACACTCTGTTGTTGTGCTGACGCAACTAATGAAGCCTGGCGATCATAGACAACGTGATGAGTTCGCTAATGTTGCCCAGAGATCTGGATTTTGGCCAAAAAATCATCTTCTCGAACGAGGATCAGTTTTGGTTGATGGGCTTCAAGAAAAATTGCATTTATTGGGGTGAACACAACCTACAAATGTTCTGCCAGGCATCAATGCAACCACAAAGCTTGACTGTTTGTTCCGGTTTATGGCATGGCGGCATCATTCTTTCTTCATTCTGTCGAAATGTGAAAGGAGACACCGTTACCGTGTATCAGGTATAGGGCGATGTCAACCGACTTTCTGTAGTCAAAGCTTAACAACGTCGACATATCCGACTGGATCATCCCAAGGCGAGCGTTCATCAATTAGCCGCCGCGAACATACGATTTGACACCACTCGATTATTTTCTCTAGCAGTACTCTTAACGCACTGCCAACAAAGCCGAGGCGACCGTTTGATTGATGTGCTATTACACATATAAGGGCATGAACTAAGCTTCAAAATAAAGTGAGAATTAAGTTTATATCTCACCCCGTTGTTGTTTTATTTAAAAAAAAAAAAAAAACACATCCTATCGTTCTTATCTGGTCACTCATATAAAGTCGATGTGATACCCCTTCTAGGCATGTCGGACCGCTGTGCCATATCAAATAATTTCTCGTATACTGACCACAAAATTAGCAAAAAAAAAAAAAAAAACCGTACGAAAATACGATAAAGCCAATTGAAGCGGACTTAACGCCTTCTTTAAGAATTTTAACTGGTCGTTATATTTATCTTCGATAATGACTTCGATACTAAATAACCACAGATACTGTTCTCTTTAGAATTAGAGCATCTATCTCTCAGGAAATAGAGTATACAACAAAAAGATAAAGCGAAGTACGAATGGACTGTAAAGAGGATGTAAGGGTTAGACCAAAAATGGAGGCATAAAAATACTACAATGTCCCAAAGGCAGTAAAAATTATTGATAATTCACCAAGAACGTCAACTTTCTGCCTCATTCTCCAAGGCAAGTACAGTCTGCATGCTGCACATTTTTTTAGAAGTGGTGTTCTTGCATGCTGGCAAAACTACTGTGTAAGCTTTCATCGATCCTGCTTTTTAGAACCCTTTCCGAACAGATGGAAAACAGCATTTGTTCAGCACGTTCCTAAAAAAAGCGATTCTTTTTCTCTCTTCTCCTATAGACCCACAACACTTACATCTCTTCCTTTTATCTTCCTTGGCATCAGGCTATTTTTTCGAAAATGGGTGCATTTGGGATGGATTAGAAATTACCGTTTGGAACCTTCGATTTAAGTTGTCTTGAATGACTTCAAGTCTTATATTCACAAAATATATGCTGGTGTGCCCCAGGGTTCCAATCATCTCATAGGTGATGATGGGAAGCTCATACCCTCGAATATAGATGTAATGCCCTGTACACTCAAACCCATTTTCAGACGTACTCTAAAATATTGTGATTTGTTCATAAGCCGTACAACTCGTTTATGGAATGTCTTAAAATAGAGGTATATTCTAATCATTATAACATTCAGAAGTTTTAAGCCAATGTACATCGGTGTCCCTCTTCCTTTGCTCCCTGATTTTTCAACCCCAAGAGCATGGGCTAACTAAAAAAAAAACTAATATCACTCCATATATTGCCAGTAGTATTCCATCCTCTGCAAACATACAACCCGTAACAATTCGTTTCGCTACAAATAATCAAGCCTACTTTCGGACATACGCTGAAATATCGTGATTCTTTCCTTATCCGTACAACTCGCTTTATTAACGCCTTGGCTAGCTCTTTATGTCTTAGTCATTATGATTTGCAAGCATTTAAGACCAATGTACATCAGTGTGCAGACATTTGTTTGGTTTTTCTGTGGCGCAACCTATTCCAATGATGGCTTAAAATAAGAACATAATTCTAAATAATAAATTTTTAGGCGGCCATGCGGCGTCTTAGCTGGTATCTGATATCCAATAGAACAAAAACAAGAAACAATACGTGACTGCCTGCTTACTTGAGTTGGAGAAGGGTGCCGACATCATATTATTACAGGGATTATTTTTCAAGTTGAATAGGCTGAGCAAAAGTTAACTACTTTTGTATAAATATTATAATTAATCAGATTAAATTATTTGTTAAGATAGATATAAAATTATTTGTTACGATATGTTAAAATTTTGTTAAGGCAGGTTATGTTTTATATATAGTATAAAAATAAAAAGAAATGTTCATATATTCTGGCCACTTATGGATTGATTAAAAAGGTAGTGTCCCGATCGAACGGTTCGGGGTTCAATTCCAGCCGTGGCAAAGGGACTTTTTTTCAGGCATCTAAAATCTCGTAAGATGAATGGTTGCCTAACTAAAACCTTAAGTCAATTTACACTAATAATTTGGTCTCCCAATTAAATGTTGGATGCCACACATTGAGCGAAAAAGCCACTGAGCCCAAACATCTTTCTTTCTCTTTCTGTACCACTTTCCAAAAATACTTAACACATGCTTTTGCATCATAAGTGTACATAGCCATATCCACTTGAGTGTTAAGTTCTTTTAAAAATGTTCGTTTCCCTTATTCACAACAATTCGTCGTTGTCGGAGGTGTAGAAACTCCATTATTTGAAATTTAGCGTCAGTGGTGAGGCAGAGAGGCTTCTTCAATACTTGGCAATCGACAAGAGAAACTATGCGAGAGCATGGAAAATTCTTAGACAGGTATGATCATAAGAGAGTGTTGGTGAACACACAGCTGAAGCTTTTGTTCGGGTAGTCAGCTTTAAATTGTGAGTCATCGTCTAGTATTAAAAAAATACTCGACACATCACAAGAGGTAATTCATTTCCTTAAGAATTTAGAGTTGCCAATGGAGCACTGGGACACAACACTAATCTTCGTAATTATTCAAAAGCTACATTTAACAACACAACAACAATGGAAAGAAAGATTGGGTAGCAATAAAGAATTACCGAAGATAAACAAATTTTTTGAATTTTTGCAGTGTAGTTTTAGAACGTTGGAAGCTGTTAAACAACTACAGTTACCCTTGTGTTTCATACAAGCCAGGTACAAAAGCGGCAACTAAGTTTCAAAGTTTTTCATAAAGTGCAACATTCATTAAGAGAATGTAGGAGATTTTTAGAGATGGATGTAGGCCAACGAAGACAAACCGTTTTCAACATCAAGATTTGTTAAAATTGTCTTGCCTACAGCCATTCTAAGAATAAATGTCCAAGCTCAAACAAGCCAAAACTATCGAGTCCATCACATTCACACCAACACGCAAGTTCTAATTTCCACAGCGTTGATTTATGTGAAAACAGCTAATGGGAATTTTGTGACATTAAGAGCCCTGTTGGATACTGGTTCAGAGGCCTCTTTCATAACAGCAGCAACTGTCCAGCGTTTAGGCTTAAGGACAAAATGGACACTTAACCAAATTAGTTGGTTGGCGGAGGTCAGCAGTGGAGAAAGAAACAAGATCGTCAATCTTACCATAGCGTTAACGCTAACTGGGCTCCTTCCGGCCCAATATACTAATATAGTAAAGTGGACTTACCTGGACGGATTGCAGCTGGTGGATCCAACATTCAAGTCTGTAAAACAGAAGAGTATGAAAAGTGCGAAAGAAATTTTAAACAACACACAACGTGATAACCTGATGGCCGTTATCTAGTCGGTTTGCCATTCAAGAATGGTGAATATCCGAGTATGGGCCCCACATGACAAGGTGCGGTCAGACGTTTTTTGCAGTTGGAGAAGAGACTGCAAGCCAACACAACTCAACATCAGGAATGTGTTCAATATATGACCGAGTACCTTAAGCTCGGACATATGTCTCCAGTCGAGGATTCCAATGAGGTTCTTAAGTCCACCTTCCATTATTTTTTTTATTCCCCATCACGCAGTCATCAAAGAATCCAGTACCACCACAAGATTGCGGGTCGTGTTCGATGCAATCTTTAAACCCTTTTTTGGGTCTTCCTTGAATGACATGATGATAGTAGGACATAAAATCCAAAAAAATATTTTAGATTTTATTATTGAGATGGCGAAAATATAGATACACCTTCACTGGCGATGTTGAAAAGATATACCGTCAAATAAGAGTCAACACGGCTGATAGAAACTACCAGTTGATTTTATAAAGAGAAGATCCCAGCCCTGATCTAAGAATATATCTGTTAGATACAGTAATTTTTGTACAGCATCAGCTTCGTTCCTCGCAATCCAGGTACTTTTGCAGCAAGCGGAAGACGAAATATCCCATTGCCACTTCGGTCATCAGAGAGGGGACATATGTTGATGATGCTATGAGTGGAGCCGACATAGTTGCTGAGGCCCAATATAAACTTCAAGCGGTATGGGCACTCCTACAAACAGCAGGTTTTCATCTGCGCAAGTAAGTGAGCAACGTAGAAGAAGTTTTGAAGAACGTTCCAAAAGAACAGCAGGCAATACATTTCTCGCTACCATTTAACAACACCAACGATATTAAGACACTTTAAATTAAATAGATGTCAATCCCAGATGTGTTCTCATTTTAAGTCACGCAGGTCAATGAAAAAGAAGTCACAAAACGGTCCATCTTACCATCCATAACAAAGCTTTATGACCCAATGGGCTGGATATCACCCTGCATTATCAAGGCAAAAATAGTTATGCAGCAGCTTTGGATCAAAGGGTTGGAACGGGACAAACCAATTCCAGCTACATTAGAAAGAGAATGGAAAAATTTATTAATGAGAATTTGTCAAAATTTTCAACACTACGTAAGGCATTGCGAGTAGTTGCATACTGCTCACGATTTCGAGAAAAGAACAATTATTGTCACCATCATTTCGCTATTTTATCACCCCAGGAATTGGAACAAGCACTGATGAGAATCGTTCGTTTGACCCAAGAGGAAATTTTTACTACAGAAGAGGAAGAGAACAAAACGAAGGGGTATAAATCAATCAACCCGTTTAAGGATGAAGAAGGCGTCTTAAGAGTAGGAGGAAGACTTTCTAATTCCACTCTCATATACAATAAAAAGCACCCAATCACATTTGAATCACATTTCTTCAAAACTGATTATTGATGACGCACACAAAAAAGCCCTTCACGGTGGTAATCAAAAGATCATTGCTTATATACGCAAACGGTTTTGGATTTTTAATCTTAAAAATGCAGTTAAAAGACAAATACACAACTGCAATATTTGTTTTAAGATCAGAAACAAACCGTTGGTGCAATTAATGGGCAATCTTCAAAAATCCAGAACAATCATTTCAAGGCCGTTTACATTCACCAGTGTAGACTACGCACGACCCATCGATGTAAAAACTTGAAGAGGAAGTAATGCGAAAACGCTAAAGGGCTACTTCGCAATATTTCTGTACTAAAACGTCAATTCAAACAAGCACAGTTGGACTGGAAGAATGTGACAGAAGTATTAGCAAAAGAAGGCACAAAGTAAAAATTTGTTCCCACGGCTTCTCCCCACTTTGGGGCCTACGGGAAGCTGGGGTGAAATCTGTAAAATTTCACCTCAAACGTGTGTCTCGCTACCAGGCGCTGACCTTCGAATATCTTAATACGCTTCTAACACAGGTAGAAGCGTGCCTGAACTCTAGACCATTGTTTCTACAGACAGAAGATGTCAACAACCTGAATACGCTAACACCAGGTCACTTTCTCGTTTTAGAAACACTCATCGGTCCCCCCGAACCAGAATGCCAGATAGAGAGAGTGTCTCATCTTGAGGGATGGAAGAGAGTTCAGGCCCTGACCCAATCATTCGGCAAGCAGTGGAGCAGAGAGCACCTGTCCAGACTACAACAACGCACGAATTGGATTCGAGTTACTTTTGTCGAGTTACTTACTTTTGCATTTTTATTTCATTTGCTAACGCTGTTTGTCTTTACATATTCTGAGATGACACTATGTATAAACGAAAAGGAACATAAGGGTCGGTATTAAAGTTACAACCTTAAGGTGGAAATTAAAGAAGCACTAGGTGGGATGAAAAGTAACCTCCTTGGGAATGAAAATATTTTATTCAACATAGTCTTGATCCCGTCCGAAAATTAATTTTCCGGAAGGTCTGCAAAATACTTCTCCGTGGCGTCAATGATTTCCTCGCGTGAGCTGAATTTTTTATTGATGAGCCATCTTTTGAGATTTGGGAAGAGATAATAGACCGAGGGAGTCAAATCGGGCGAATACGGTTAATGCGACAGCAATTGGGGCCGTAAGTCATTGATTTTAGCCGTGGTTGCGATGCTCTTATGCGCCGGTGCATTGTCTTACAAAAACAAAATTTTTTTATGCTTCATGAGAGGCCGTTTTGCAGCGATTTCGGCCTTCAA
This sequence comes from Volucella inanis, assembly GCA_907269105.1. Taxonomy (NCBI): domain Eukaryota; kingdom Metazoa; phylum Arthropoda; class Insecta; order Diptera; family Syrphidae; genus Volucella; species Volucella inanis. Next base: position 81,380,999 of record OU026153.1, read on the forward strand.
TCGCTCCAATAATGCACAGTAATACTCGCTGTTGATGGTTTTTCCTTTTTCGAGGTAGTCCACGAAGAGTATGCCATGACAATCCCAGAAAACCGGCCACTTCAGTCCATTGACGGGCACTCATTCTGTTCTCTGGTGTTCTACCAGAGTGCTCTCGCGTTCGTGTTTTTGGGCAGAAGTGAGTATGCGCGGCACCCAGCAGCAGGATAACTTTTTCATATGCAGAATATTGCCCAAAATATGGCGTGTGCGTTCAGTACTGATCTTTGTGCTATCTGCTAGCTCACGCACCTTCACTTTCCGGTCAGCCAACACCATTTCATGTGTTTTTTTGACCGCATCGGAGGGCCTGCTGCTGCGAACTTGATCGGTAATGGAGTTGCGGCCACCACGAAGCTCTCGAAACAAATATTTGACTGTGTAATCTGACGGAGCATTAGCCCCATAATATTTATCCAACTTTTCTTTTGTTCCCTTCGCCGTTTTGCCCATCAAAAAATAATGTTTTATGATAGAACGAAAATCGTTTTTGTCCATACTGAACATGATGCCAAACACGTCAACAACAAACAGCTGTCAAAACAAAACTAAAGACAGTATCGCATGTCTGCCTAAATATGAACGGACTTCAAGGCACCATAACCTTTTTTGCAATAGCAGCGCAATCTGGCAGTCAAGGAGGTTACTTTTCACTCCACCTAGTAAATTGCGAAGGATATTCACAAAGCACAAGGTTAGCGCAAAAATCAAGCGAGATCCACATCTAAATACGAAATGTTCGAGATTGAAAATTTAGTTATTGACGAATATATGAGAATATATGTTGAATTCACTAAATAATGTGTTGAATTATGTATAATTATAGCATAGACAACTAATATGTAAAAACAAACAAGACAACACAATTATCAAAATATATTAAAATATTTTGCAAAATATAAAACAACCAAAAGCAACATTTGGTTACATTATATACTATACAGTAATTTAAAACTGCTATTTAAAACTGAATATATTTTATAACGTTTTACAACACAGAAGTGAAAAGTCGTTTTATTTTATTTCAAGTAAAAGTTTTATTACATAATTTAAAAAGAAAATATCCTTAAAGTTCTATTCAACTCAATAAACACATACATAATGTTCTCGAAAGAGGCAGGGAAACCTTTTTGGAGATCAACAACAGTCAGGTGACAAAAATTCTTGGTTTTATAGGTAGCCTGATTCAGATGAGTTTCGTTTTTCTTGTGCACCGCTAGAGTCTTCTCAAATTGCGACAAATAGGTCAATACTACCAGTTTTGCCAAATTTTATGATCCACTCGGACTCATCAGTCCAATAGTTGTCAAAGGTAAAATGCTTATGCATGCTATTGAAAGAAAGGTTGCATTGGGACGAATCGTTTCCACAACATCTTCATTGGAATTGATTGAATTTTTCTAGTCAACTAAGATATACAAGCCATCTTAAATTTCCTCGATATACACTGTTACCAAACTCTTAATTTCAACTATATGGATTCGCAGATGTTAGCTAAAGGGCTTACTGAGCTTGCATGTATTTACTTGGTCAAAATTCATTGAATGCTTCCTTGCTCCAAGTCCTGAGTAGCACCGGTAAAAACTATATCTATACCTCGGTTGGAGTTGTGCGCCGCACTCCTTTTGGCAAACCTAATGCAACGTATACAACAGATTCTACGTCTGAAAAACTGTAAAGTATCTTTTTGGAGTGATTCAACTATTGTTCTTTGGTGGGTCCATTCCGATGCATGCAACTGGAATGCATTTCTCTTTAATAGGGTAGGGAAAATTCAGAGCTTATCAGAAAATATTGCTTGGCGGCATTTACCCTCAAATTTTAATCCTGCCGGCATTCTATCACGTGGTGCATTTCTTTGGAATTTCGGTCCAGATTTCTTGCTAGATTAAGTAAGAGATATGGCCAATGCTTCACACAAACTTATTTGTACTAAATCCTCCTTTAAATACTGAAAAGGAAGATATATTGATAAGTTGCAAATACCTAAATTCGTATACGAAGATGAGAAGAACATTTTCGTATATTCACCGATTTTTCATCAACTCGTCAAATGGAGCAAATCACACGACCCTAGAACTGGATCGTGGGTTGAAATATATAACAAGAATGATACAAGTCCGTGAGTTTTCGGATGAATGCAGACAACTCAAGAAGTATATATGTAGAATAAGTAGTTTGAAGTCACTTGTTGCTTTCCTGCGTGAATTTGGTGTCATGAGAGTTCTGGGGCCTCTTCAAATCGCATCTTTACCTTTCACAAGCAAACATTCTATCATTCTTCCGAAATATCATCCATTCACGTTTTCTATCATTAATTATTTTCACCTTCAGAATATGCACGCTGGACCTCAAGCTCTTTTTGTTGCATTTAGAACGCGACTTTGGCAAATTGGAGGCAAGCATCCTTTGAGGAAACTGATCAATAAGTGCATCCATTGCTTTAGGATTCGTCTGGTAATTATGCATCAACTTCAGGAAATCTACCAGCGAGTACAACCATCGCGGCCATTTACAACAACGGGTGAAGATTATTGTGGACCTTTTTACATTCGCTCTGGAATTCGTGGCCGAGCACCTAAGAAAGTCTACATATGCCTTTTTGTCTGTTTTGCAATCAAGGCAGTGCACTTGGAAGTAGCAACTGATCTTTCGTCTTCAGCGCTTCTAGCCGCTCTTAGAAGATTTGTCGCCAGAGGCCAAAAACCATATATTCGGATAATGCTACAAATTTTGTTGGTGCAAAAAATTAATTAAGTGAGCTAAAGACTTTGTTTTACTCACAACAGCACATTGATTTGATTTATCAAGCTTGTTTTAACGATGGTATACAGTGGAAGCTTATAGCACCTCGCTCCCCGCATTTCAGAAGATTCTGGGAGTCCTCAATAAATATAGCTTAGAATCACTTGCGTCGTGTTTTTGGTTATGCAACTCTATCCTGCGAAGAATTTCATACATACATACATCAGTTTGTCAATTTGAGGCTATAATTAATTCACGTCCTTAAAGTACAATTTCAGATGATTCTTCCAGCTTCGATGTTCTAACACCAGGTCATTTTTTAATTGGAGGCCCTCTGACCGCAATCTTAGAGCCTGATATCTAGGACGTTAACGTTAGCAGATTAGCGAGATGGCAAGTGGTGAGACAAATGATGCATAGCTTTTGGAAAAGGTGTTCCAAAGAATATTTGACTTGTCTTCAACAACAACGAGAGAAATTTAAAATAGCTGTTGGAAACATGGTGCTTTTAAAGGACGACAATTTACCACCATTGCAGAGTGAATGAAGTCTTACCAGGAGTAGATGGTCCCATTCGTTCAATCACAAAAATTTGCAATCTTCCTATGGATTATGAACAAAATTCGTCTTGAACGCAGAGCCTTCAACGTGTGGTGCATGTTCAGAATAGTTTGTCAAAATATTTTATACTTATAAGTTATTACCATAATATTATACGCCACTGTAGTCTGGCTGCATTATTTATACATCTTAATTATGTACATTCCATTACCCCATATCATAATTATGAAATAGGGGAATCATACATGTATTTATGTAATATATTGTACACAGAACTGATCATGCCATTTTGCAGTACCAACATCATGTACATAATTTTATCTCTGTATCGCTGACCACACGCAAGAAATGTAATAAAAAGAATTGTAATATTCTCTCGAACTGAGAAGTAAAGCAAATAAACAATGTTCTCGCTTTCGTCTCTTTTTTTTTTTTTTTTTTTTTTTTTTTTTTTTTTTTTTTGTATTTTGCTTCTTCGGGGAATTTCGTTAAACTAAATATGTTAACCAAAAAATCTTGGATTATCAACCATTGGGTACAATGTCTCTAGTACCTTGTTATATAATGTCTGAGGAAGGTGAGACTGAACTATATGATATATAGTCATTTGATTAAGCAATGAAATATCTCGTTCGGTGTTGCATGAATGCAGTACCAAGAAAATGACAGCCAATATCATGTTAACACTGCAAACGTTTTTAACAACGTAATATATATACGTGAAAAAAATTATCGGAGTCTTACAGACAATACGATATAAGACAGCAGCGGATTAAAACTTGTCAGCAACAATGAGCAATCTGACTAAGTAATTAAGAAGAGTAGTAAAAACAATAAGGCTTAGAAAACCAAATCAAACAATGCTAAGGGAATCGATACGGTAAAGGTGAAACCACCAAAGTCAAACTAATTTTATATCATCGAGGTACTTTAAGGCTGTATTAACTCAAAAAGTAAATTCAGCAGCTCTCGCTCTACTTTGTAATTGCTACGGCAGAGTTCTGTGTAGTGCCTAATAGAGCTGAAGCAGGAACTCCCTCGGTTTTACTCTGGCAAACTTCATATTTTTATATATGTATTTTATATATTTTTACTACTGTTCACTTCAACCACATTTTCTATACTTTTATTTTTTTATTTTTTTAATACATATAAGATGTCCTCTAGGTCAGCACATAAAATTTAAACCCGACAAATGAAAAAAAAACTCAATTCAAAATTTAATTTAATTAAGATTAAAGAAAACAAATATATAGTTGATGAAATTCATTTAAAAGAAACAATAAAGGTATTTAAACTTCCGAATAACGAAGTAACATCGACTTCTTCGGATTGCCGTCAAAAAGCAACAACCTAGCTTTCCTTATCTGTCAAATTTACTTCCTGTGGAAAATGGTGAAATAAAGTACTACAAGGTGCTTTAAAGTTCGGCCGTCCCGCAAGCTTCCTTCGCCCTCGAGAAACTTCAAAAATCAGCATAGTACAATCGTCTTTATGTCTTTATAGAGTTCATCATCGTCGAGGGTCTAATTATTTGTTTTGACTTTCCTTCTTAGGTTCATCTTCAGTTTCTTCGTTTTAACGGCTCCTATCGTTTTGGCAGTTGAACAGTTTTTGTCGCCTTTTATCGCCTTATTTTTCGTTTCATCTTCATGTTTTATGGTTTGGACAAGTAAGTTGTCGTATAGAATTTCGCATATTTTTTGTACGTTCGCCTTAACAATTTTTTTTTTTAGAAATATCATTGACTTGGTATGTTTCGTTATTCTGGCACGTCTTCGTCTTCGTCTTCGCTGTCGGAAGAGTCACTGTATTCTGTATTTTTCCACGGCCTCATATTATCTGCGCTAGTTGTCGTCCTTCTTGGTTATTGACCTTGCACACTTCATACCTTTCGTTGGGAGAGTACCAAATTGTGTACGTTTAATGGCTACCAAATCATTTATTCTGTACTTTGTAACGGACTTCTTTATTCTGTTGTATGTGACTCTGTGTGTGACTTTGCGTGTCTCCTGAATTAGCTGGTACCTTTCATCTTTAAATATTTTTCGAACATCCTCGTCGACGATATTGGCTAATGCTAGATCTTGTGAATTTCTCATTTTTATCCCCATTAACACTTTGAAAGGACTTCTTTTTTTACTACGCTGGTATGTTGCATTCAGTAACATCTGGAGTTTTGAGACATAGAAAAACCACTTACTAGAATTGCTCATCGTGAGTTTCATAAGGATCTAGTGGTAGTTTTTTTTTAGAAATTAGATGCAGGTACCCTTCCTTCTTTCCCGCTTTCCGATCACTCGTTATGCACGGAATACAATTTTTCCTTACTTAACCAATACTTGTTCCAATTTTGGGTATATAATATTCCCTGCATAGGAGACCTTCGAGTTTTTTGTATCGAAGTGACCCTCCTCGTACGCTGCTTTGACAACTTCTTTTGCCATGGTGTTCTGGATACAAAGCAATTTGCCTCCGTTCCGGTCGTCCGATGAAATAGCCTTCATGCGGGCTAGTCTGCATTATTTTCTTTATTAGCCTGATAGTTTCATCATTATTCTGCGTTGTTCTTACTCGGTGAAAGAATTCACTTGTAATCATCATACAATCATGGATGAAATTTGCCATCATATGACTTTTGTAGAAGAACTGCTCCATATTGTTGGCAAAAGAATTGGCATTTTTCCATTTAATATTCAAACCGTAACTTGTATAGAAGTATATACCCCTTCTTTATAAGCGGTTTATGCACACAATTGATAAATTTTTGAAATATGGTCGGCGAAGTGCGTTATTCAAATGGAACACAAAAAAATTCCCACTACCCTAAGGGCATCGATCTGGTCTTCTATCAAAGGCAACGGGTAATGGTTCCTAATCATCTGTTTATTCAGATGCCTGAAATCAACGCATAAACCCTTGATGTCATCCTTTTTGTTAGCTAAAACCACAGGGCTAACATATTCGAAGGAGCGTGGTCGGATAATCTGATATCCACTGAGACACATGTTTACCGAAAATCGTTTTCTCAAGCGGTACTAATTTTCGCGGGGGCTCTTAAGTAGTCGTATCAAAGTTTAAAACATTGGGCTCGTAACTAGATACTAAATTCTCGAACCCATCTCTATATTTGGGATTGACTTTGTTCAAAACAGGTTTGATAATATTTGTTTTATAAACGTCGTCAAATTGGTTAAGCACTTATACCGCTTGAGAAACAATTACTCCATTTGGCAAAAGTTTAATACTTTTACCAGCACTGAGGTTCCTTTCTATAATAAGCGGAGTCATCTTTACTGAGTCAAACAAAACAAAAACATAACTGCGGCAACAACAACCGTCCACCTTAACATAGCCAACAAAATATCTAAGAGCCTCTACCGATTTTGATGGAAGACCACGTACTACCATTTGAAATTTTTTGGAACGTCAATGAAACCATTTTTAAAACGCCTGAATTAGACGTATTAGCAAGTTTAGAATCCTTCTCACTCTTCTATAGACAAGTAAAGAATGATTTCGTTTTGTGGATAATCTATTATACCATCGATGACATACACTATAATGGACCTGTCATGCAGCCTTCCTTTCGATACCAATTCCCTTATCGATTTTTTGTACCAATTTTCTACGCACGTCCGCCACAGTCGTTTTATCAGAGGACTCCTCGATTAAAAATTCTCTTAACTCAAAATATTTTATTAGATTCAACAATCTTTTTCTAAATAGTATACACTCAAAATCGTACCAGTGCATAATTTCAGAAGACTTTTTAACGTCCTGAACCCAACTATGAACGTCATAATCATCACTTCCATTATGCTTTGGTAGGACCGCAGTAATATCTTCAAATGAATTCAATTGAGTTTGGCAATCTCGTCTTTCATAGATGCTCCTTCAAGGGACATTTCTAACCGCATCCGAGCCTCTTTTTCTTTCTCCCTAATATCACTTTCGCGGCAAAGTATCTTTATTTCTCGCTGTGTTATTTCCTTGTCCCTCGCAAGGTTTTCCACCCGAAAAGATTCATGTCTTCGTTCTAAATCACGCGTTACGTCTGAAAAGTCAACTGATTAATTATTTATTCCCATACTATTTTTCTTCCAATTTTTTGGCAACGTAGCAACCAAGATTCTTTTTTTTTTTTTAAATAAAAAATTGATTTATTGTGTGATTGATTGTCGACGACGACGACGTTTACAGTTGCTGTCAGACAATGAACAACAAAAGTTTTTCGGACATCAAAATCCTTTCTTGTAGATGACACCGCAAGCAGATCAACCCTTGTGTCAACACCCGAATCTGACACTCAACGATCAACACCCCACGTACCCGGGTATGCACGTGGATTTTTATACATTTTATAGTATCTGAACAACGAATATTCTAACAGTATTGAAAATGTTTGGTAACTGCTTTTCATAAAAGTGAATGGCTATACGAACAAATATTTTAACAGTCTTTGGAAAATAGGTTATTTAAGGTAACAGAAGATATTCCTAGCATTAGTAACAACAAAACACCATCCTTTTTTTTACCTGCTCAGGGAAATTAAGTGTATACCAAAAAAAAAAAATACCGGAAATGTAGTTTGTCTCTCTTCCTGTTTCAAAATATTTCGAAATTATATAGTTAGTAGCAATTAAACTGGACAAAAAATGTTTTAAGAACCAAAGCCTAGGTTTTTTTGGCGTTACCTTTTGATAAAGGTCAAATTTAGGATGACGATATTAAAGTAACAGGGAGTCCATGTATGTACATTTTGTTAATATAAGTGAATCGAAGTAGATGTTCTTTGCAGTTTATTCGGTGACTAGCAAGATTAAACAGACGGAATATCTCAGTTGTGTTTTAGTATTTTAAGTTTTTGATGCGTGTTGTTTTATATGTCTGCTCAATGTCAAAAATTCAAATTTGATGATGAGTATCCCACTTGGTTACTGGATGCAATTTTATCCGACGAGGAAGAAGACGTAAGCTTACCTACATATGAATAAAAATAAAAAGTGTTATGCAGAACTTCATAATTGTGCTGTTTTGAGTAGATTTCAAACCATGATGCCGGTCCTAAACATGATCTTGACCCTGATGAAATGGTCAATAAAATAAAAGGACTTAGAAATGAAAAAAAAGACACTGATTCCGACATTGAGGAATAACCAGGTGAGATTGAAGCATAAGAAGAAGACTCCACCGAAATAGAAAAAGAGTTTGAAGAGGTAACTGCTAAAAGTGCTTCCGAACCTGAGTGTTATCATGCAAGTGGCGGAAAGGTATGACGTAAAGATCCCCCAAACCCAAGTGGTCATCAGCAGCATAGTATTTTTAGAGTCCCTTCCACAAAAGTCGGTCTAACTAACGCCACAAAATTATTAAGCATAAAGCATACTTTCCAATTGCTAATTACATCGGAATTCTGTGATGTCATCTTACGGGAAACTAATTGTCGGGCAACACAGACTTATAAAGAATGGAACACAAAGTATCCTCTCAATCCGCCGCGTATATGGAAAGAAGTTACAGAAGAAGGATTAGATGTCTACATGGGAGTTCTACTTTTTACTTGTGTTAGCTGTTCAAACTATGAGCATACAAAAGACCTTTGGGGAAATATTTCCCATCCACTATATCGCGCTACCATGGGACTTCGCCGCTTTTGGGCCATTGGAAGGTTAATTCGCTTTAACAACGGAAATACGCGTATTGAAAGGCTCAGGGAAGATCAAAGACCTTTGGTTGAAGCTCAACGTAAACGTTCAGAAATGTTATGTACCTTATGAAAACATAACAATCGACGAGCAATTATTTGCGTTCCATAGGCGTACTCGATTTACTCAGTACATTCCATCGAAACTCTCCAAATATGGCATAAAAATTTGGTGGGCATGTGAAGCGAAACATCACATCCACTGAAAGGGATTATTTATACCATGTAAGGCCCAGATGGTGTGAGGTGGTATAACAACTTTGCTTAGAATACAAAGGGAGTGGACGAAACAGCACATGTGATAATTTTCACAATTTAGCACAGCCATTGATAAATTATCTATTTTGGGGACGGTAAATAAAAAACGGAAATTCATAGTGAAAAAAAGCATAAAACGGGCGGTTCATTTCTCAGAATTTGGATTGCTAAAAACAAAAGGCGGTTGTGTTGCTGTCAATATCTAATTACACCAAAGATGTGGTTGGAGAAGCGAAAAAACCGCAAATGATAATTGACTTTAATACTCCCAAAGGTGGGGTCGATAATATGAATAAAATGCTGTGTGAATATAGCTGCAAACGACGTACGAAGCGGCCATGTGTTATAATATGTTGGATGCAGCTGCCTTGGCCACTTACATTATATATTATAAAAAAAAATCTACATCTCAGAAAAACTACCAGTAGACGTCGACAATTTTTTTAGGAACTCAGCAATAATTGGTTTTCCTGCTATCACTGCACGTGCGGAAAATCCCCAGGTTTCACGAAACTTTTCCACCAAAAATGGTTTGAAGGCATGTTAGGTCATTCCTTGCTTTCAAGTTCGGTATCTGAAGGAGAGTCTTCTGGTTCCAAATGGTGGAATTAGGAACAATCAAACACAAAAACGATTTTTTCATGTGTGACAAACGACGTTCGACTAGTGTTCGCGTCAACTTATTTAAATTGCAACGAACATTAAATATTCGATGTTCAACCTTTCACTACGATAGTTCGTCCATTACATACATAGTATAAAAATAAAGAATATATTAAAATTAATTTTCAGTGGTTGATAATTCAAATTAATTAAGGAATATATTTCATGGCGACCGTGACAGGACTTGTCAATTAGTTCAAATAAATAATAAAAAAGTGACAAAGTGGTTTTTAACAACAAATTGTTCATTCTTTGAATCAATCCCGCGATAGTGTTTGAATACAACGGACAAAGTTCAAATTAAATGAAAGCGTTTGATTACGGTCCACGTAACAGGGGTAACAGATGGCATCAACCAGTTAGCTCTACAGCTACCGGAACAGCTACTTACGTATGCATATATGTGGATCTATGGATGAGTTTGCATCGTTCTTTAATTTTTTTTATAAATACTATATCGACTTTATTTAAAAATTCGCACCGATTGTTATTGGTTACAATCAAACTAAAATAGCTTGAACAAAAACCCACCTCTATGTTAGAAATTTCGCCTCATACTATTCGAAGGAAGCAATCGCGGATAAGAACAAGTAATAATTGAAAAAAAATTTACAATTAATAATTTTTATCATTTTTACCCGCACAAACATTTTACAATATATTGCTGAAAACGTTTGGTTTTCGAGGTTTGCCTTCTTCTATCAAAAATTTGTTGTACAAAAATCCGACATCCGACTGAATGTACATCAGCGAATATTAAAAATCAAGTCGTTTGTAAAATACGAGCCATAGATTAATATTATTATTAAAATAACTTTACATTCAAGTTAATATGGCTGCGTACACTTATGATGCCAAAGAATGTGTTAAGTGTTTTAGAAAAGTGGTACAGAAAGAGAAAAGAAGATGGTTGGGCTCAGTGGCTTTTTCGCTCAATGTGTGGCATCCAACATTTAATTTGGAGACGAAATTATTAGTGTAACATAAATTGACTTGATGTTGAAGTAAGGCAGCCATTCATCTTACGAGATTTTAGTTGCCTAAAAAAAGTCCCTTTGTTTCGGCTGGAATTGAACCCCGAACCGTCCGATTGGGAACCCAATACACTACCATATAAACCATCCACCTACTTCTGCCAACCTTTTTAATCCAGCAGTCACATATTGTTTCTTGTTTTTGTTGTATTGGATATCAGATACCAGCTAAGACGCCACATGCCCGCCTAAAAATTGATTATTCAGAATTATGTTTTTATTTTAAGCCATCATTGGAATAGGTTGCTCCACAGGAAAACCAAACAAATGTCTGCACACTGCGCGTGCGAATGAAAGTTAGGAAATAAGGAAGGAGAGATGCTGATGTACATTGGTCTTAAAAGTTTGCAAACCATAATGACTAAGACATAAAGAGCTCGCCATTATTTGTAGCGAAACGAATTGTTACGGGTTGTATGTTTGAAGAGGACGGAATTCTACTGGCAATATATGGAGTGATATAAGCATAACATATAAGTTTTACCGCACAGTTTTGAATTTATTTTTTTTTTTTTTTGTTTAGTTAGCCAATGCTAACTAACCCATGCAACCCCATCTTGGGGAGCAAAGAAAGAGGGACACATATATACATTGGTTTAAAACTTCAGAATGTTATAATGACTAGAATATATCTTTATTTTAAGGCATTCCATAAACGAGTTGTACGGCTTAGGAATAAATCACAATAGAGTACAAATGGGTTTGAGTGTACGGGGCATTAGTCTATATTCGAGGATATGAGCTACCCATCATCACCTATGAGTTTTATCCCACGAAGTTGAATACTCTGTATATGTTGTTACTCAGGTTGAATGTTGTTTTAGGCGGACCTGACCAGATGTGGGTATTGTACTCCAATTTTAATTGAATAAGTGTCTTATAACATATATTGAGGCGTGATCAGAGGAAGTGAAGTATTACATATGCTTCTTCGCATGAGAAAACCTAGATATTTTGCAGCATTTTTCACATGAAATATGTGGTCAATCCAAGACAATTTGTCAATGACACACATACCGAGAATGGAAAGTTTTTCGGTTTCGAAGATTCAAGTGCCATTCATGGATAATGCCAGGTAGCAAACATTTGGATGCATTAAATTTCGGTCTATTGATAGTTCTTCAATTAGCTATGCTGTAAATATCGGAATGAAATGAACTTTATATACGCTGCCAGTCCCGTTCTACAGCCGAAGAGCAGAGACGTGAGTCCGGGAGCGAATATAAAAAGCAGAGGGTACTATCGTCAGCAATCAGCAAAACTAAAAAGGAGTCTCGGAGACAGAATGGAACCCTGGGGCACACCAGCATTTATTTTGTGAATATAAGACTTGAAATCATTCAAGACAACTTTAATCGAAGGTTCCAAACGGTCCCAAGTCGGTCCATAGTCGCTCCCAAATGCACCCATTTTCGAGAAAACAGCCAGATGCCAAACTCTATCAGTTACCTTAGAAATATCAAGTGCAACTATCTTTGTTCTGCGAGATTTTTGTACGCTTTAGTTTCACTTTTCGGCGAGATATGCTATCGAATTACTAGTGCACCTGTTGCTACGAAAATTGTTCTGCCGGTCATTGCAAAGTTTAGCGAAGGCTTAGCAGTGTTTCCATGACCTTGAAAGGAAAAGACGTAAGTGTTGTGGGTCTGTAGGAGAAGACAGAAAAAGAATCGTTTTTTTTAGGAACGGGCTGGACAAATGCCGTTTTCCATCTGTTCGGAAAGGGTTTTAAAAAGCAGGATCGATGAAAAAGATTACGCAGTAGTTTTGCCAGCATGAAAGAACACCACTTCAAAAAAATGTGAGCTATCAAAAATTTTTACTGCCTTTGGGACATTGTATTATTTTTATGCCTCAGTGTTTGGTCTAACCCTTACAGCCCCTTTACAGTCCATTCGTACTTCGCTTTATCTTTTTGTCGTTTACTCTTTATTTCCTGAAAGATAGATGCTCTCATTCTAAAGAGAACAATAACTGTGGTTATATTAGTACCGGCATCGAAGTCATATAACGACCTGTTAAATTTCTTAAAGAAGGCGTTAAGTCCGCTTCAATTGGCTTTATCGTATTTTCGTACGGTTTTTTTTTTTTTTGTTTTTGTGAATCTTTTTTCTAACTGTGTGGTTAGTATACGAGAAATTATTTGATATGGCACAGCGTTCCGACATGCCTAGAAGGGGTATCACATCGACCTTATATGGGGTGACCAGATAAGAACAATAGGAAACGTTTTTTTTTTTTTTTAAATAAAACAACAACGGGGTGAGATATAAACTTGATTCTCACTTTATTCTGAAGCTAAGTTCATGCCCTTATATGTGTAATAGCACATCATTCAAACGGTCGCTTCGACTTTGTTGGCAGTGCCTTAAGCGTACTGCTAGAGAAAATAATCGAGTGGTGTCAAATCGTATGTTCGCGGCGGCTAATTGATGAACTCTCACCTTGTGATGATCCAGTCGGATATGTCGACGTTGTTAAGCTTTGACTACAGAAAATCGGTTGACATCGCCCTATACCTGATACACGGTAACGGTGTCTCCTTCCACATTTCGAAAGAATGAAGAGAGAATGATGCCGCCATGCCATAAACCGGAACAAACAGTCAATCTTTGTGGTTGCATCGATGCCTGGCCGAAAATTTGTGGATTGTGTCCACCCCAATAAATGCAATTTTTCTTGAAGCCCATCAGCCAAAACTGAGCCTCGTCCGAGAAGATGATTTTTTTGCCAAAATCCAGATCTCCGGGCAACATTTCCAGGGCCCAATTAGCGAACTCATGACGTTGTCTATGATCGTCCGGCTTCATTAATTGCATCAGCACAACAACAGAGTGTAGGTCCAAATTTGCTATGGCAGCTTTGTTCATTTCGCACCATTATCTGTTAGGTTGGTGGCTTAAGATCCAAAACATTGTGCTCATGCTCAAAGTTTTTCACGGTGCATATTCACAACGAAATCCCCATTTTCGATTATATTTTTCAAGTGGACAGCTGGATGTTATTGGTAACTTTGGCACTTGCTGAACCATAAGAATTGGAAACACTATCATTGGTATCTGGTCATCAATAATTTATTAGGTTTAGAAGTTAAAAACAATTCCAGGATGTTCACGATATGACAACCAATATCAGGTATTCGCGTGGGCTCATTTGCCAGGTAAGTTATGTTGTTTTCCGCAACGAAGATTTCGACATACCGTCCTTTTGCATTCCATTCTGTGTGTCCAGAATTTGTGTATTAAGATCGCCTATAATTACAATTTTGGTATCAGGATACAGGGATACAATCCTTTGTTTGGAGTCAAATACCACATCAAACTCCTTTAAGGTCGTGTGTGCAGTAGTGAATAATTTATTTACGGGGATGGAATTTTAACCACATGAAGTTGAATTCTGAATTGGAACGAAAATTGCGTTGTAATATAGATTGGTAAGCTAAAGAGAGAAAAAAATAATGGCACTAGTTCGTAGCTCGGTAACTTCAGAGCTGAATGATCAGGGACGTATGGGCGGACTACCTGCGTTTCACTAACTGCCAAAATAACTGCACTTTATTTGTAGACATGCACGTACGCAGAAAAGAGGTTACATTTTAACTCCAATGAAAAAATGGAAATATATATAAGGAAACTCGTATAAAAATTGAGGCGATAATCAGCAATATAAAGGAATTCCAAGAGATGTTCACTTATAATTCCAAACAAATTTATGAAAACCGAAAAAAATACTGTTGTAATACTGTTATGTTATTTAAAAGGATGCCAATCACCGTCTGCATAGAATAAAGGAAGTCTATTATATATATTATTTGCTATTGGTTTATATTAAAAGAAAGAAGTGACAATGAAGGAAATGAAAATGAAAGAAATGAAAGCACTGCCAGCGATTAAAAATACGTGTTTGAATACATCGCCATTGAACACAATCATTGTCCAACCCTTAACCAAGACTAAACCTAGTAACCTTTTCTAACCCATCGCTTTAAATAATATAAGCGCTTGTTTTACTCACGAAATTTGGTTAAATAAAAAACCAGAAATAAAAGCATCGCATAAGGTAGAAGATTTCACGAAAAAATCACCTTTATATGGTTTTCATTCGGTAAATAATTGCTGTGTAGGTTATTCCTATATATATACATATATATAGGTTATATAGGTATAATCTATTTTATAATATTGTAATATGTTCGTGTGGGTATAAATGATAGAACTTATTATTTCAATACAATCTCTTTATTTAGTACAGTTACTATCCACATTATAATCGGTTGTCTCATCCACTTTTACTTTTCTTTATCTCTTACTTAAAACTTTTAATCACGGTTTTAATTCACGCTTTAAATTTCATCTGATGAACTGACTTGCATGCATTGGGAATGCCTATATTAATACTCCAATAACATGTTTTGAGAACAATCTGCGCCATCCAGCATTCCATACATTTTCCATTTTGCTAGAAAATTCGATTCTATTGTAATATGTTTGTGTGGGTACAAATTATAGAACTTATTACTTTAAATACAATCTCTTTATTCAATCCAATTAGAATTCACAAATTAATCGCTTATCTTAACTTTTTGCTTTTATTTATCTTCAACTTAAGCCACTCACTGTCTTAATTTAAGTGACGAGAGGGAGCATCAGCATTTGAGTGGAGTTTTCGCTCGTATTTTACAAACGACTTGATTTTCAATATTCGCTGAGGTTCATTCAGCCGATTGTCTGATTTTTGTACAACAAATTTTAGATAGAAGAAGGCATGCCTCGAAAGGCAAACGTTTTCAGATATATATTGTAAAATGTTTGGGTATGTACAAATGATAGAACTTATTACTTTTCAATACAATCGCTTTATTCAATCCAATTAGATTTCACAACACAATCGCTTATATTAACCTTTATACTTTCTTTAACTTTTACTAAAACCACATAATTACTGTCTTAATTCAGACTTTAAATTCAACTGATGAACTGACTTGCATACCTTGGAGATGTTAATATTTATACAATACTCCAACGACATATTTCGAGAACAATCTGTGCATTCCAGCATTCCAGACATTTTCCATTTTGCTAGAAAATTAGATTCTACTCTCCAATCACCAATGGTTGAGGCTTCTAATATCGAAATCTTCTGCTATGGAAACAAAGATGACGCTGCTTACATCACTTATCTGTGTCAAGTTTTCATTTCCCATTAGTTAGCAGCACCATCGCTAAAAATGACAGCTTGATTTTTACGCTTACAATATAACGCCACTCAGGTATTGTACTATCCATTTTTGTATTCAGTATTACTTATAATATAAATATTATAATTAGTTAAAACGACGATTGTTTCAATGTGGCTCACAACTAGCAGCCACAAACTGGTTACCCCAATGCAGTCAGTCGTTCATAGACCTCCGCGGAGTTTGAATGTGTTTCGAATAATAAGTGAGAAGTGATACTTAACTAAAACATTATCCAAATTGGATTTAGGCTCCAATTAGCGCAGCGGTAATGTGTTTGCTTGAGGCTGCAAAAGTTGTCGGCAGACAGTTTTTCTTTTTTATTTTTTTATTTTTTTTTTTTAAATAAAAATAAGTAAAAGTGGATTAACATCTCGTAATGGATTGTGGTGAGCGGTCCGCTATGCATATAGCGGGATCTGCTGAAATGTCAGGTGAGGCTTCGAGTGGTTCAAGCCAAACGCCAAAGACAAAGAGAAGGAGGAAGCTACCAACGACCACTGTAAAGCTGCTTGGCGGAGTGAGGGAAGGGAACATCTTCGCTTCATTGGCCGCAAGCGAATCAGACGATGAAGAGGAAGAAATGGAGGCAATAAGTAGCACCATAAAAATGCTACAACAAAGAGTGCTGGCCATTAAAGAAAAACAAATGGTTAGAAGGAAGAGGGAAGAGCAAGAGCAATCCCAACCAGCTCGCATAAATCAAAAGCAACAGCAAGGAAATACAATAGCACAAGTGCTAAAACACCAACAAAAACTTACGAAACGCCAGCAACAACAACAAGAGCAGCCACAGCAGAAACAAAAACAGCAGCAGCGACAACAACAACAACAACAGCAGAAACAACAAAGGGTTTCACCTATTAATACCTTTAAGATGGAACTAAAGGAAACTAAACAACTATGTAAGTCGGCCATAGGAAATAATTTTTATATTAAAAGACTTAGCTTAGATAGGCACGCGATCCACTGTAACACAGTGGAGTGATACCACAAAATTAAAAGTTTATTGAGGGATTCGACAACGGAGTTCTTCTCCTACACCCCGAAGGGGGAGAAGCTGCAGACAATGCTGCTGAGGGGGTTAGAGCCGTCGACTGATCCTGAGGAACTCCTTGCACTGCTAAAAGAAAAGGAGTGCGAAGGGTTAAAATTCGTAGGGGTTAAGCCATTTGTCACGGCTAGAGCCAAAAGGGAGAATCGGAAATTACCGATTTTCCAGGTCCAGATAAGTCCCGACAGCAAACTGGATGGTCTGAGGTGCATCAAAGTCCTAGACTACTAGATTGTACACTGGGAAAAATTAAAGAGGAGCGAAAATATTTTACAATATGTTCGCTGCCAAAGGTTCGGGCACGCAGTGTCGAACTGCGAAATTCAGCCTCGATGCGTGAAGTGTGGAAAGAACCACAAGTCAAACGATTGCGCTTTAGGTAAGGACGGAGCGTCGGGAAAAAGCCAACTCTCTTGCGTTTTATGTAGAAACACGGGGCACACCGCAAACTATCTGGCTCGGCAGCAGAAGATGAAAGTTAAACGACCACCTGTGCGTATACAAACACCAGCCGTTACTCCCCAAGTCACCTTCGCCCAAATGGCGGCAGGTAAGGGAAGTGCGGAACAGCAACAGAAGGCTGCTTCTCAGGCCCCAGCGCCTAGAACACCGGAACCTGTACCTGACATGCTGGCTATTTTGCTCTTTATTCAAGGACAAATGGCTCAGCTTCAGCGTCAAATACAGGAACAGGCGAAGCGGGTAGATCAAATATACGCGCTGCTGCCGGGTCTAACGCACCTCCAGTCGTAATGGGCACGAACATGGCGGAGCAAACCCTGAAGATCCTTGCAGTGAATGTTAATTCACTGATTAGGATTGAGCGAAGAGCCGCATTATTTAAGTTGCTTAAAGACCATGTCCCAGATGTGCTTTTGGTTAGCGAAACTAAGCTATCCAAAAAGCACAAAATGAGACACATAAAATATAAAATCATACGAAGGAATCGACCTAACTCCATTCAAGGAAGAGAGGTTGCAATCTTTGTTAGAAAAGAACTGCGTTGTAATAGAGTATACAGTCGTGTAGTACGTAGGTTTCAGGTGCTGGAGGCATGCATCAGCTATATCCCTCTCCGAAGTGAAAAGCGGCTGTACATGGTGTCTGTCTATGCACCTGAGGCTACTCAATCCACATTCTTCATCTCAGAGCTCGAGACACTTTTTCGATTGCTGAGACTTCAATTGGAACAAAACTACTTTATTATCGGCGGAGATTTCAACGCCAAACACAGAGATTGGGAAAATAATACACCAAACACTAGAGGGAACCAACTACTCAATTGGTGGGTTCAGCACAGTGTGATGTATAGACTCAGTCTTAAGGCAACGGACAGTCCGTCGTTTCCTAGACACGGTGTTCCTATTTGGATCTACTATTGTTCGACGCCCGAATTCAACTGACAGGTACGAACCAACAAACTATAAACTGTCTACGCACTTTTGTGTATGACAGCGACCATTGCGGTCTTAGTACCGAAATAACCGTTCCAAACGAAAATGCGGAACTAGATGAATTTGTTCATCGGCACACTTCTCTAGGACACTGACAAGAGCACTCTCCTCGAATTCGCTTTACTCACCGTCCAACAGAAATCTGTCAAACGAGGAGATTGACAGATATCTAAAAGTAATGGACGAGACAATCAAACAAACAATGGACAAAACGATACCTCGGTATCAACATACTGACAACGAAGACTTGTTCCGCAATTCAACTATTGACGCACTGCACCGACATAAAAGTAGACTACTGTCAAGACTAAAAACCTTGTACAGACAGTACACTGACAGACATAACCCGGAGATTATGACATTATAGTCGTCGATCAAAAACCTCCAAACATTAATAAAAGGAAATTACAGGGCTTCTGTAAGTTTGTATTGGAACAATAAAATTCAGGCTGTAAATACCAGCAACCCGAATATGTTCCCGCAAATAAATAAAATATTTCGGAGGAAAGTTCAAAACGACCTTTCATGTCTCAAAATCGCCCGAACGACAAACAACGAAAACATACTTTTGGCAGCAGGCATAGATCCAAATGAGGCTGTGGAGGATGACAACTTCTTTGTGATCGAGGATCCGCAGGAGAAAGTTGAGGCTATAGGAGCGACTTTTCAGGAATTATATAGGGCGAATGATATCATTGGCCCTAACCACGACTTGGAAAGTCGAGTCCTTGCGCACAATTTCTACCTTCGAAACGAAATAGTGAACTGGCGAATCGAGAACTCGGGTTTCACCCAGTTCAGTGACGAGAATATGGCAAATAAATGTCATTGCCAATTAAAAGGAACTTCCCCCGTTCATTTCAAAGGAAGAGCTCCAAATGATCTTCGACACAATCAGAAGTAAGAAATCTGTGGGAATCGATGATATACCGAATATTGTGCTTCGACATCTCCCTCTAGAAGCGGTGGACATTTAACCCACCCTGTTTAACAGTGCAATGAATAATGCACATTATCCGACGCATTGGAAAATTGCGGTGGTACATCCCATCCCCAAAAGGGATAAAGACACCTCCAATCCGGCGAATCTCCGGTCGATCAGTCTCCTTCCAAACATCAGCAAGGTTTTCGAGAAGGATATCAATAGGGTTCTGACTAAGTGGGTTGAGGACAAAAATATAATTCCGGATAATCAATTCGGTTTCAAGGCGGGGCATGATATTATTCACGCCGCGTCTAAACTGGTTTATGATATCCAATGGAACAAATCCAAAAAACAGTGCACTGGTGCCTGCCTGATTGACTTGGAGAAAGCCTTCGATACCATATGGTCAGAGGAGCTCTTCTACAAACTGAATAGGCTGAGCATTAGCAGACCATTGCTGTATATTCTTTTCAATATGCTCACAGATAGACAGTTCATCGTGAAGAATGGCGATGTGACTTCTACTGGAACTTTTCATTTTAAAAACGGTCTCCAACAAGGTGCGGTTAATTTGCCGATTCTTTTCAACATTTACACAAGTGATTTGATAGGTTCACTTCACCATGCCATAGCGTACGCAGAAGACATAATCGCGTACAGATCAGGTCCAAAGATTGAGGTCATAAACATACTCTTGCAACGTGACTTCGATAAAATTAAACAATATTGCGACGACTGGAAGTTGAAGATCAACTTTCAGAAGTCGGAAACCATTCTTCTTAGGACGCCTTTGTCTGGGGCCTCTGCGGATACCAGAAAGAATTGGCGAAAGTTTCAGATCGTCGGACAGTACGGTCAAACACTTGCTTGTCGAAATGTAGTCAGATACCTTGGGATCTGGCTGGATCAATATCTGTATTTTAATAAACATTTAGATGTTGCTCTGGCCAGAGCCAGAGTAGCCTTTGCCCTTACAAAGAGACTGTTTTATAGCAGACAACTCGATGCGAGGGTAAAGGTGATCTGCTACATGGCCCTTATTCGGCCTATGCTAACATTTGGTTGTCCCGTGTGGTTCAACGTGAGAGCAAGTCTTTTGGAAAAGATTCGGGTGTTTGAGAGGGCTTGCCCTAGGGCTTGTCTTCGCCTTTACAGAACACCAGAGTCTGAGTACATAAAATTCTATCCTAATGAGGTTTTGTACAATAGGGCGAACCTAATAAGAGTGGACAATTTTGTCATTAAGTTGATTCGAAGACACATTGGAAGAGCAATGACCTCGTCGAACAACCTGATTTCTGGGGCTTATTACCCCAATTATATGTATCACGAGAGAGTTCGCCTTGACGGCTTTACTCCACCAGAAGCGTTCCTCTATCTTGATAAGAAAGGCTTGATCCAGGACAGATTAGCGGTGCCGTAAATCTTTCACGTCGCTCGAACAGCTGCGGACAGGCGACTCAACTACGACAGAGATGTCGCACACGGCAGTGCGGAGCGTCTCCGGTTCAGTAGAGCGGTAGGGAGTCGCGACATGAGAGATATTGCTCGGCAGCACCAACAATTTTGGTGGCTTATTTAAGAAGAGGATGCTTCGTCGTCGAATTCCTCAATTACTAGGTAGCTTCCTCGAGTGAAGCAAAGTTGGCCAGCCTATTAGATTTTAGTCATGGTCGACTTACATAGTTTTAGATAGGATTAAGTTAGATTTAAGAAAAAAAATAAAAAAAAAAATAAAAAAAATAAAAAAAAAATATAAAAAATATATATAAAAAAACAAAAACAAAAAAATACGTGTATATATATATATATATATATATATATATATATATATATTAAGTATATATATATTATGTATATATATATATAAAATATTTAACTTAATTGTTTATTAGATGTAAGTAGGTTAAGTATATTAAGATTTATTTTAGGTAGTTTGAAAGCTTTAGTTTTAAGTTTTATATTTCAACAAAAAAAAGTCCATTTACTAAGTTTTTGTTAAAATCTGTTTTCTTAGTTTTAGGCTTAATTAATGCAAATATTAAAATAAGAATAGACTGTAAGATACGTCGAAAGACATAGATAAATGTGTTAGGCTTATCTTAGAGTGCCCGCATGGGGCCAGTAAGTTAGATTAAGATAATTTTAAGTTAATTAAGCTAATTTTTTAAGCATTTTTTTTTTTGTTTAGCCTATAAAAATTAATATATAAGAAAATAAAAAATGCATTTAAACTGAAACTGAAACTGAACCCGATGCAGGAAACCACAAATTCAATACCCCTTTGTTACTTAAATGCAAAAATTCCTTTTGACACAAAATCCAAACTGTGCAAACACGTTTCAGCATGAATGTAACTGTAGCAGAGAACGACTTAATAAGAGAAAATCAGAGCGACATGCAAGAGATTTTTCAGGCACCTGCGATAAAATTACCTACGTTTTGGGAAGAAAATCCATCTTTACCTTCACTACAGGTTCAGGTAAATATGATTCGATCAAAGCGTCTAATCTCATCTTTTTCGGAAACAAACGAGTCAAAACTTCGATGTTTGTTGCACGGGCTCGAATTAGCTGATGGAAAACTATCGAATCTGCTGCAACGTATACGAAATCTCGCAGAAAACCAATTTCCGGACAAAGTACTTCGCACATTTTATTTGAACACTTACAACAATTTTCGCAGGGTGGGTAAGTCGATTCGGTTCACCCTTTACTATAACCAGTGACAGAGGTACTTAGTTCGAATGGAAACTTCAACACGCTAACCATATTATTGGGATGCAAACGTACTCGAACTACCGCTTATCATCCAGCGCCAAACGGAATAATTGAACGACGGCATAGATTCCTGAAGTCAGCAATCATGTGCCACAGCTCTGGTGACTGGACAGCCATTTTGTTTGCAGTTCATCTAGGTCTCCGCAACATTTTAAAAAAAGATACAAAAGCGAGTGAGGTGTTGTATGGAACGGCACTTCGCGTATCAGGTTAATTATTTATTGATGAAGAACTTAATCTTCACACATAAATATTTATCGAGAAATTTCGCGTTTTTATGAGAAAGGTACGTTCAGCTCCTATGGCATATTATCATAAGGCAAGGGCTTTCGCTCGCAAAACACTTTACGTCGACGAGGTCAAGAAATCTTTAAAGTACCATACGAAATAATCGACAGACAGTCAATTATGTGTTTATCAATGAAACTAAAATGCAAATAATTCACATAACCACTTAAAACCTTCGCAAAACATATACAATAACACAACCTCGTTTATATAATCACATAGGTCCAAGACGTTTTACTTGTCGCCAAGTCCTTGCCAGACGCATCAAAATAATTTAAATCCTTCAAAAGGAACATTTTCATTTTCCACTACAAAACATAATAGCTGTTACTTAATAAAAATAACACTTAAACCATAAAATTTTATAATATTTAGTTTTTAGTAAAAAAAAAAACATAATTTTAAATTTATGAGTCACTCGTTTCGTTTTCGGATTCATCGGAGGAATCGAGATGACAACTATAATCTTCACTTTCAGATATACTTATTTCTAACAATTTCAGGAACATCTTGTAAGCTATTAGGGACCACCTCTTCATCAAACCATTTCATTTGAAGCATATTGTTGTTAGGTCAGGAAAACGACATTTCAATTCTATTTCAAAAGTGTGACTGGCTTTATTTATTACTTCATTGTTGTGTTGTCAAATGTTATATACGTACAAAGCCAATTACATGTTGCATATAATTCAAGTGCATGTGTGTGTTACATACTAAAACACCTTCTCCACTTTAAATTTAAATAAGAAAACAAATTTAAAAAGAAAATGCTGTTAAAACATATGTATATAGAAGTGTAAAGCGAATTTCAAAAATTTTCAAATACATATACAGGATAATTTAAAAATTAAAATGAAGTTACTATTGATCATAAAGGAATCGTACTGGTCGACGAACTTATCTTCTGGGTCTTCTGGAGGACTGTAACATTGGCGGTGACATTGTTTTTCTCATCTGGAATTGTGATTGTTGTTGCTGGTTACTTTTATCTAAAATACATCTGCTTGGTGATCTTTATTAGTAGATTTGCTATCCACCCGTTCTCCGAAACGCCTTTCTTCAGCATTGCACTCGTCTTCGCCAAGATTCATTTCTTGCTGGGAGCTTCTTCCACTGTTCAATTCACCATGGCCAGATTCAATGCGAATAGCGTTATTGACTGGAACTTGCAATATACGTTCTCGGTTACGCAAATATTGTTCATTTCCAACCTATCCGCAATATGACCTTTGGTCCAGGTGGCGTCTCCTAAACTTCGTTTAAGTTGAGATAATATATTTTGATTATTTGTTTATGATGAAATATTTTCTCTTTAATGTTGGATTGCAGCGTTGGCTTAAGTTTTTCTTACGTAACCGGAATTGAACATCTAGTGCGCCTGGACATTAGACGCTGAATGGGGCTAGTACCGATTTGATTTTTCTGTGTTGCGGTATTCCAAAAGAATTTTCCAAAAACAATTTCCCAATCTTTTCGATTTTTTCAATCAATTTTTAGCTATTTTAACAGCTGACTCTGCGTTTCCATTTCCTTGTTGATGATGAGGTGAAATCCTAGAATGTTGAAACTGCCATTCTTCTGTGAATTGTTCGAACTCTTTATTGATGAATGCAGTACCACCATCTGAGATAACAAAGAGCTACGGCTCTAAACAAGGTATCAGCCAAGTACAATTCTTTTCCTTTTTTGTAAACAATTTTTATATTATAGCGTTGCAAGCTCATTCGCATGCGCTTTAAACGTTTTGGTGTATCTTAAATGGATTTTCTAAAAATTGTTTGTATGGGCAGGTGGTAAGACTACAAGTTTATTCTTTTTGACACAAAGTTAGTAGTGTGCGCAGTGCTGCTCAGTTGTTGTCAAGGATATCCGTTCTGTAGAAGAAGAGCACCCAAGCCATCTTAACTGGCATCGCATTGTATTTGGACATCTTTATTGACATTATAATACTGCAGTATAGGTACTACAGTCAACAACAAAGGATTGCTTTTTTCCTATTGGCCATTTCTATTTTTCATTCACACGACCAATTTTTCGTAACGGTGCCGAATAAGGGCCATGTAGCAGATCACCTTTACCCTCGCATCGAGTTGTCTGCTATAAAACAGTCTCTTTGTAAGGGCAAAGGCTACTCTGGCTCTGGCCAGAGCAACATCTAAATGTTTATTAAAATACAGATATTGATGTCGCACACGGCAGTGCGGAACGTCTCCGGTTCAGTAGAGCGGTAGGGAATCGCGACATGAGAGATATTGCTCGGCAGCACCAACAATTTTGGTGGCTTATTTAAGAAGAGGATGCTTCGTCGTCGAATTCCTCAATAACTAGGTAGCTTCCTCGAGTGAAGCAAAGTTGGCCAGCCTATTAGATTTTAGTCATGGTCGACTTACATAGTTTTAGATAGGATTAAGTTAGATTTAAGAAAAAAAATAAAAAAAAAAATAAAAAAAATAAAAAAAAATATAAAAAATATATAAAAAAAAAAACAAAAACAAAAAAATACGTGTATATATATATATATATTAAGTATATATATATTATGTATATATATATATAAAATATTTAACTTAATTGTTTATTAGATGTAAGTAGGTTAAGTATATTAAGATTTATTTTAGGTAGTTTGAAAGCTTTAGTTTTAAGTTTTATATTTCAACAAAAAAAAGTCCATTTACTAAGTTTTTGTTAAAATCTGTTTTCTTAGTTTTAGGCTTAATTAATGCAAATATTAAAATAAGAATAGACTGTAAGATACGTCGAAAGACATAGATAAATGTGTTAGGCTTATCTTAGAGTGCCAGCATGGGGCCAGTAAGTTAGATTAAGATAATTTTAAGTTAATTAAGCTAATTTTTTAAGCATTTTTTTTTTTGTTTAGCCTATAAGAATTAATATATAAGAAAATAAAAAATGCATTTAAACTGAAACTGAAACTGAACCCGATGCAGGAAACCACAAATTCAATACCCCTTTGTTACTTAAATGCAAAAATTCCTTTTGACACAAAATCCAAACTGTGCAAACACGTTTCAGCATGAATGTAACTGTAGCAGAGAACGACTTAATAAGAGAAAATCAGAGCGACATGCAAGAGATTTTTCAGGCACCTGCGATAAAATTACCTACGTTTTGGGAAGAAAATCCATCTTTACCTTCACTACAGGTTCAGGTAAATATGATTCGATCAAAGCGTCTAATCTCATCTTTTTCGGAAACAAACGAGTCAAAACTTCGATGTTTGTTGCACGGGCTCGAATTAGCTGATGGAAAAATTTCGAATCTGCTGCAACGTATACGAAATCTCGCAGAAAACCAATTTCCGGACAAAGTACTTCGCACATTTTATTTGAACAATTACAACAATTTTCGCAGGGTGGGTAAGTCGATTCGGTTCACCCTTTACTATAACCAGTGACAGAGGTACTTAGTTCGAATGGAAACTCCAACACGCTTACCATATTATTGGGATGCAAACGTACTCGAACTACCGCTTATCATCCAGCGCCAAACGGAATAATTGAACGATGGCATAGATTCCTGAAGTCAGCGATCATGTGCCACAGCTCTGGTGACTGGACAGCCATTTTGTCTGCAGTTCATCTAGGACTCCGCAACATTTTAAAAGAAGATACAAAAGCGAGTGAGGTGTTGTATGGAACGGCACTTCGCGTATCAGGTTAATTATTTATTGATGAAGAACTTAATCTTCACACATAAATATTTATCGAGAAATTTCGCGTTTTTATGAGAAAGGTACGTTCAGCTCCTATGGCATATTATCATAAGGCAAGGGCTTTCGCTCGCAAAACACTTTACGTCGACGAGGTCAAGAAATCTTTAAAGTACCATACGAAATAATCGACAGACAGTCAATTATGTGTTTATCAATGAAACTAAAATGCAAATAATTCACATAACCACTTAAAACCTTCGCAAAACATATACAATAACACAACCTCGTTTATATAATCACATAGGTCCAAGACGTTTTACTTGTCGCCAAGTCCTTGCCAGACGCATCAAAATAATTTAAATCCTTCAAAAGGAACATATTCATTTTCCACTACAAAACATAATAGCTGTTACTTAATAAAAATAACACTTAAACCATAAAATTTTATAATATTTAGTTTTTAGTAAAAAAAAAAACATAATTTTAAATTTATGAGTCACTCGTTTCGTTTTCGGATTCATCGGAGGAATCGAGATGACAACTATCATCTTCACTTTCAGATATACTTATTTCTAACAATTTCAGGAACATCTTGTATGCTATTAGGGACCACCTCTTCATCAAACCATTTCATTTGAAGCATATTGTTGTTAGGTCAGGAAAACGACATTTCAATTCTATTTCAAAAGTGTGACTGGCTTTATTTATTACTTCATTGTTGTGTTGTCAAATGTTATATACGTACAAAGCCAATTACATGTTGCATATAATTCAAGTGCATGTGTGTGTTACATACTAAAACACCTTCTCCACTTTAAATTTAAATAAGAAAACAAATTTAAAAAGAAAATGCTGTTAAAACATATGTATATAGAAGTGTAAAGCGAATTTCAAAAATTTTCAAATACATATACAGGATAATTTAAAAATTAAAATGAAGTTACTATTGATCATAAAGGAATCGTACTGGTCGACGAACTTATCTTCTGGGTCTTCTGGAGGACTGTAACATTGGCGGTGACATTGTTTTTCTCATCTGGAATTGTGATTGTTGTTGCTGGTTACTTTTATCTAAAATACATCTGCTTGGTGATCTTTATTAGTAGATTTGCTATCCACCCGTTCTCCGAAACGCCTTTCTTCAGCATTGCACTCGTCTTCGCCAAGATTCATTTCTTGCTGGGAGCTTCTTCCACTGTTCAATTCACCATGGCCAGATTCAATGCGAATAGCGTTATTGACTGGAACTTGCAATATACGTTCTCGGTTACGCAAATATTGTTCATTTCCAACCTATCCGCAATATGACCTTTGGTCCAGGTGGCGTCTAATAAACTTCGTTTAAGTTGAGCCATCAAATCCTGTCCGTATTCTGCTCGATTTATCATAATATATTTTGATTATTTGTTTATGATGAAATATTTTCTCTTTAATGTTGGATTGCAGCGTTGGCTTAAGTTTTTCTTACGTAACCGGAATTGAACATCTAGTGCGCCTGGACATTAGACGCTGAATGGGGCTAGTACCGATTTGATTTTTCTGTGTTGCGGTATTCCAAAAGAATTTTCCAAAAACAATTTCCCAATCTTTTCGATTTTTTCAATCAATTTTTAGCTATTTTAACAGCTGACTCTGCGTTTCCATTTCCTTGTTGATGATGAGGTGAAATCCTAGAATGTTGAAACTGCCATTCTTCTGTGAATTGTTCGAACTCTTTATTGATGAATGCAGTACCACCATCTGAGATAACAAAGAGCTACGGCTCTAAACAAGGTATCAGCCAAGTACAATTCTTTTCCTTTTTTGTAAACAATTTTTATATTATAGCGTTGCAAGCTCATTCGCATGCGCTTTAAACGTTTTGGTGTATCTTAAATGGATTTTCTAAAAATTGTTTGTATGGGCAGGTGGTAAGACTACAAGTTTATTCTTTTTGACACAAAGTTAGTAGTGTGCGCAGTGCTGCTCAGTTGTTGTCAAGGATATCCGTTCTGTAGAAGAAGAGCACCCAAGCCATCTTAACTGGCATCGCATTGTATTTGGACATCTTTATTGACATTATAATACTGCAGTATAGGTACTACAGTCAACAACAAAGGATTGCTTTTTTCCTATTGGCCATTTCCATTTTTCATTCACACGACCAATTTTTCGTAACGGTGCTGAAATTTGTGATAAATTTGGTAAGAATCTATTGATCTATTTGTCCTTTTTCTTCGGTCACTCCTTTTCCATACACTAAAATGTCGTCCGCAATAACCTCGACGCCATTTAATGCATATAATATTTCATGTTGAAGTTTCTGAAAATACTCGGGAGCTGCTGCTATGCCAAATAGCATGCAATTCCAACAATATCTTGCAAACGGTGTCCAAAAAGTAGTTAGTTCGCGGCTTTTTGTCTTATTGGACTTGCCAGAAGCCATTCTTGGCATCCAGTTTAGTAAAAATTTTGGCATCCGTTAGATTGGGCAGCATTTCTTCAATTGTAGGAATTTGATAGTGCACCCTAAGCAGGGCTTTATTAAGTTCTGTTGGA
The DNA here is from genome assembly GCA_907269105.1 of Volucella inanis. NCBI lineage: Eukaryota > Metazoa > Arthropoda > Insecta > Diptera > Syrphidae > Volucella > Volucella inanis. The sequence continues at coordinate 81,409,954 of OU026153.1, forward strand.
TCCAAACATATTCGTAATTTTTTATTCTTTTTTACCAACATGAAATTACTAATCTACGGTGTATGGTGTTCAACTTGCTGATAATGCCCTTCTCTTCCAATTCTTCAAGTTTCTTCTGGAACCCTGATCGCAAAGCAACCGGTATTCTTTTTGGTTGTTAATGTGATGGATTTATACGAGTATCAGTTTCCAATTTCAAGGGTACTGGCAAAACATCTTCTCCTTCGAATACGTCTCTGAACTCTTTTAGAATGAGATTTGTTTTTTCGTTTAAGGTTTTCTCTTCAATGTGATTTACGCGGACAATATCCAAGTCTTATGAGCTACCTACACCGATAATAGTTTTGAACTTTTCCTTTAAAATTTGAAACTCCATTGGATAAGTCATTCCATTTGATACACAATCCGAATTTGCTGCACCTATTGGCTTAATCGGATGACCACTGTAGCTTTTTAATTTCTTCTTCGTTGTTTTAATATTCTTTGATTGACCTGCAATATGCTCGAAAACGTCAAGATTAATAATGTTGCATGACGCGCCCGTATCAATTACACATTTAATCATATTGACATTTTTGTTGGATACAAATGTCATTTCACGCATTATCAGATTTTGTTTAGAAGATTTTATGCAAGTGACAAGGAAAATATCATCATGTCTCTTCTTCGCTGTCCGTCTGTATGATTTGTTTGTGTGTCGTTGGCTATAGTAGTTAGTATTATTATTTAGGTTTTTTGAAACAAATGTAACTTGATATGCTTCGAATGTATGGTGTGGTTCTTCTTTAGCGAGCGATTTCATTCTCACGGCTGTTTGTTCGGTAGCTGATGTGAGTATAAGGTTGTGTTCCATGAGCATTTTTTTTTTTTTTTTTGCATTTCATTACATATGTTTCCTGGTTTCATTCTGTCACAAATGAAATCGTCCTCATATCAGGCGGGATATAAACAACTTTTTATGAGCTCGCGCAAACGGCAGACATATGAGTCTACGCTTTCATTTTCATTCTGCTTTGCCGTATTAAGTATATACCTTTCATACCTGACATTAACTTTCGGTTTAAAGTAATTTTCAAACGCATTCAAAATTCCTGCAGTCATCTTTTCTTCCTCCGTAGAAATTTTTAATTGCGCACAATTCTAAAACATTCTTTAATAATTTACGTTTTTAAAATTGCAACCCTCTGGAGGTCTGTTTTTTTTTTTTCTAAGTCAGCAGTTATTTCAAAATTATTACACTGTTTCCGAAATATCAATTTTCCGACTGATTGTCTTTTGTGCTCACGGCACGAGGAGCTGTCTAAAATTTTACGGTTGTTACTTGAGTTGGTTCCTAAATTATTTTTACTGCCTACTGATTTCCTCCTTTATATTTTTTAACTCATTTTTTACAATATTGTATAGAATATTAAATATTTTATCACACCTGACACCATGTTTTTAGGTCAGGAAATTCTATTTTAAAAGTGTGACTGACTTTATATATTACTTCATTGTTGTGTTATCAAATGTTATATATGTATAGGGTTTTCTAATAACGACTTGACAACTTTTTTTAAAATAAAAGGCAAACCATTTGAGATACTTCAAAAACTTTATTATTGGCTTGAAGTACAATCAAAACATTTATGAATGGAACTCGACTTCGTTCACATGGCCACCGCGGGCACGGTTGCAGCGGTCGATTCCTTAGACCCAATTTTCAACGACTCAGCCACACACTTCAGCCGAAACGGCCACTATATTGCGTTCAATGTCGGCTCTGAGCTCCTCCAACGTCGTCGACGTGTTGGCATAGACCAATGACTTAACGTAGCCCCACAAAAAATAGTCAAGCGGCGTTAAATCGCACGAACGAGGCGGGGAATCGACTGGCCCATGTCTTGAGATAACACGCTCACCATACTTACTCTTCAATAAATCGATTGTAGCGTGTGCTGTGTGGCTTGTAGCACCATCCTGTTAAAACCACATGTCGTCCAAGTCCATATCTTCCTATTCGGGCCAAAAATAATCGGTGATCATTGCGCGATAGTGCTGACCATTCACAGTAACGTGACGATCGTTATCGTCGACGAAAAAATATGGCCCAATAACGCCGCCATCATGCAAACCGCACCAAACAGATTTTTTTGTGGATGAAGTGGTGATTCATGAAGCACATGCGGGTTTTCACCCGACCAATAACGCATATTTTGCTTACTGACGAACCCATTGAGCCAAAAATGAGCTTCGTCACTGAAGATGATTTTGCGATGAAATTCATCATCTATGCGCATCTTCTCCAGAATATAATCGGAGAACGTACGCTTCAAATGGTCCATCGGCTTCAATTCTTGAGTCAGCTTGATCTTGTATGGGTGTAAGCCAAGACCCTTACGCAAAATACGCCATAATGTGGTCTGAGCGATGCCCAATTTTTGAGAACGCCGTGTAATTGACTGATTTGGATCGTTTGCTACGGACGTCTGAACGGTAGCGATATTTTTGACACTTCGACCAACCCGTTGTCTCACTGACACGGCGACATCACACAACGAATGTAGACTCAAATTTTTGCACTAAACTTGTTATTGCCTGTCTACTAGGGCGAGAATTACGACCGAAAATTGGTCACCGACTCCGAATATCTGTAGAAAATTTTTATAATTTGCAGACGTTGCTCGTTAGTGTACTTCACCATACGTATATTCACCGTATAATGTTGAGTTTACATGTGTGTGTTACATACAAAAAAGTGCATGTGTGTGTTACATACTAAAACACATATTTTCCAGTAAGACCCAACAATTTTGTTCTGGTGATAATACCATTGCCTGATTTATAACTACATTCTTCTAAATGCTACAACAGATATACAGAGCAAATTACATATATATGCAGCATTTGGTGTTAATACCATTGCCTTATTTATTACTACATTCTTCTAAATGCTACAAAAGATATACAGAGCAAACAAATAAACATAGTAAAAAATCAGGCAATGCTATTACCACCAGAACAAAATTGTTGGGTTTTACTAGAAAATTCTATATGCTTCAAATAAAATGGTTTGAGGGAGATATGGTCCCTGATAGCATACAAGATGTTCTTGAAATTGACGGAAATATATCTGAAAGTTAAGATATGATAGTTGTCATCTAGATTCCTCCGATGAATCCGAAAACGAATCGACTGACTCATAAACTTAAAATTATGCTTTTCTTAATAAAAACTAAATATTATAAAATGTTATGGTTAAAGTGTTATTTTTACTGAGCAATAGATAGCTGTTATGTTTTATAGCGTAAAATGAATATTTTCAGTTTGAAGGACTTAAATTCTTTTGATGTCTGGCAAAGACTTGGCAACAAGTAAAACGTCTTGGGCCTATGTGGTTATATGGATGAGGTTGTGTTCTATGTTTTGGGAAGGTTTTAAGTGGTTACGTTAATTCTTTACATTTTAGTTCTATGTTTTGTAGTGTAAATATGTTCATTTTGAAAGAATTACATTATTTTGATGCGTCTTTCAAGGACTTGGCGACAAGGAAAACGTCTTGGACTTATATATGTTTTATCAGTGAATTTTTCTCTAAATTCTAAAAAAAAAAATTAAGTAGTTATAACAATTATTCAAAATTAGAATTCTTTGATGTTTCAAATGCGTCTGGCAAGGACTTGGCGACAAGGAAAACGTCTTGAACCGTCAGATTTGTGTTGAACGTTTATTCAGTTATGTCATACTAGAAATTTGTGTGGTTACATATATTATTCAAAATTGGGATTTCGCACAAATTTCGAGTACGTCTGGAAAGCCCTTGGCTACACTTGAAACGTCTTGGACGTATATATTCCTATTTAAGCGGTTCTGTACTGTTATTTATGACTTGAATAAAGTGATTACAAAAATGTATCTCGTATAATAAGCGAATATTTTCCACATACTGTATTAACAAAAACCAATTAAAATTTACTACAAGGCCCCGAGCTGCTCTTTTTGAACGGTTTCTTATGTCCATTTAAATGGCATAATGTATCATTGATACATTTCAGACATACTGGCAACACAACTTATCCCTGAACTCATCAATTTTCCGAAATAAGCCTTGTGCTTTTAGGTTTCAGATCTGTACCCCATATGTTTGCTTACTCAGTGTTTACACTATTAAACGTGGAATTCCATCTTTATTTGCCTTTATGAAATTAAAAGGCTCTTGCAGTACTACTTCTCTTTAGTATCACAGGAGCATATAATTTATAAAGAGTAAGGATATAGATAATTGTAGTAATTAAAAAAAAAATTATAAATTTAGTTAAAGGTAGTTAGCATTAAACCGCGCAAGTTATTTTATTTTCACTTCAATTGTAATTGAAAAAGTTAATAAGCTATTATTCTTTTATTATTTATTAATGATACAAAATTACAAAACCGAATTCAACAGTAGCACGAACCAAACTCAAACTCCAATCAAGACGTATTTTCTTATAATTCTACTAAACTGTTTGGTCAGCAGGATGTATGAGCAAACGGATATTCTGGTGAAAAAAGCTGCTAACTCTAATAATTATGTAAGAACACAAAATTATTTATTTTTCTTCACCGTTTAGGTTATTAAATTTATTCGATAACCGGATATATAATATGCTTGGGAGGTTATGTGTCGATACATAACTTCTCCCCCCTTTTGATTGAAATTCTCCTGATTTTTATTGTTTACTTTAATGAATTTTTGCTTTTTACAAAACATAAAAAGGATCATTATATATTATAAAATCTTATATTTTCAAAATTTTCATTCCCTGGGTAGTAAAATCTTTCTTGGAAAATTTCTTTGACATTTGAAATATAGTGATCTAAAATCATAATTTTAGAATTATTGAACCGGTTTAATACGACTCCATTTCCAGTTACATTTAAATTTTTTTTCTCACAATTTTGGTTAATTTTCAATTGCTTTGCATTTTTTATTGCAATTTCGTCTTCTAGTGTAAGGACTTCGGTATTATTATTTTTTATAACTTTACAACTACGATTATGTACATATGTTGAATAGTACAGTGTTTACTTAAACTTAATTCATTTACTAGGTTGAGTGAAAAGCAACCTCCATGACTGCCAGAATGAGCTGCTACTACAGTTCCTTGAAGTCCGTTCATATTTAGGCAGACATGCCAAATTTTGTTTTGACAGCTGATTGTTGTTGACATGTTTGGCATCATGTTGAGTATGTACACAAACGATTTTCGTTCTCCCCTTAAACATTATTTTTTGAGAGGCAAAACGGCAAAGGAAACAAAAGAAAAGTTGTATAAATATTATGGGGCTAATGCTCCGTCAGATTACATCGTCAAATATTGGTTTCGAGAGTTTCGTGGTGGCCGCAACTCCACTACCGATCAAGTCCGCAGCGGCAGGCCCTCCGATGCAGTTACAGAGGACAATGTCAAAGAAATGCATGAAATGGTGTTGGCTGACCGGAAAGTGAAGGTGCGCGAGCTAACAGATACCACAAAGATTAGTACTGAACGCACACGCCATATTATGGGCAATGTTCTGCATATGAAAAAGTTATTCTGCCGCTGGGTGCCGGGCATACTCACTGCTCACAAAAACACCAAAGAGTGTTTGGACTTGCTGATGCGGAATCGGGCGGACTTTTGGCGTCGATTGGTAACTGTTGAACACCAGAGAACAGAATGAGTACCCGGCAATGGACTGAAGACAGCACGAGTGCTCCGAAGCTGCCGAGGGAGGCTCGATGGGTCGGAAAGTTTATGGCGTCGGTTTTCTGGGGTTTTCATAACATACTCTTCGTGGACTACCTTGAAAAAGGAAAAACCATCAACAGCAAGTATTAATGTGCATTATTGGAGCGATTGAAGGCCGAAATTGTTGCAAATCGGCCTCACATGAAGCGAAAAAAATTTTGTTTTTGCAAGACAAAGCACCGGCCAACAAGAGCATCGCAACAATGGCTAAAATCAATGACTTGTGGCTCCAATTGCTGTCGCATCCACCGTGTTCTCCCAATTTGGCTCCCTCGGACTATTATCTCTTCCCAAACCTCAAAAAATGACTCATCAATAAAAACTTCAGCTCACGCGATGAAATTATCGACGCCACGGAGGAGTATTTTGCAGACCTTCCGGAAAATTAATTTTCGGACGGGATCAGGAAGTTGGAAAATCGCTGGAATAAGTGTATCAAACTAGAAAAAGACTATATTGAATAAAATAAAAAAACCATTTCAAAAAAATTTTTTTTATTCCCAAAGATGTTACTTTTTACCCCACCTAGTAATGATCGTATATCTTGATATATCTTGATATGTTTGGAAAAACTATTTCTTTTTTATTTTTGTTTGGTACTGGAACAATAATTCATTGTTGTATTCTTTTCTATTCCTTTTAGAATTCAAGTGACATATACTAATACATCTTGCTCGAATTTAGTTATAGGTTATATTGTATGTATACTTCATCTTATTTAAATCTGTAATATAAATACTTTACAATTTCTTCGTCTGTAATGGCGTTTTCGTTTGGGCTTTTCTCCGTGCTCCGGAGATGAAAATTGACGTAAAACCGTGTTTCCTAATTTTTTTAGAAATAAAATTTTGCCACTCGTTTTCATTTGAAAATCAAAATTTCTCTCCTGGATTTTATGTCAAAATGTATAAACGTCAAATATATTAGTATAGTGTGTTAAACTAGATTTCTGTTTTTGTTCAATCGGCTGTTATTTGGCAATCGATTCGAAAGCAAATATATATATTTGAAAAATAAGAGAAGTTGGAAGCACAATTAATAAATATTTTATCATCCTCATCCTAGATAATAATAATAAGTTTTTAATGTTACTTTGGAAATAAAATCAGATTACACAAAAAAAGTCTTCTGACTGCCCAGACGAAAACGCCAAAAGTATATTCGGATGTACGATTACTATCCCATACCTGGCTGAGGTTTAATTGACTTGGATGTGCTCAATTTTTTCTATTATTATTTCATCATAAAATAAATTCTGATGTATTGTTTTACTTGCTACATTGTTTAACTGTCCTTGTATTACCATTCTAAATTTTTCTATTGTAATCCTTATTTGTTTAAAGGATTTGCTAACCTTATTGTTAATTAAAATTTGCTGGTTCGAATTGATAATGGCATTTCGGTTATTTATTTCTACATTTCTTAAATAATTTTCAATATTTTCTCTATCTTCTTCATCCATGGTGCCAAAAAGCCAAGTGTGTCAGTTCTCGTTTAAGTAGTTTTTCTATGTTTTTCGTCATGCATTTTAGTACTTCTATTTTTGCTTGTGGTGTGAATTATTATGCCTCTTTTAGTGACTAAGTCTGCCTTGTCAATTTCTGTTTCTGTGAAACCAGTCTGTTTTTTTTATTTTTTCAATATTTAATAGTCCGTTATTTGGTATATTATATGTATGTTCGAAAGCTTATTTTTCCTATATCTAGGCTGATGGTTATGCCTACTTGCTTTATAGTTTTTTTTATAAGCCCGATAGACCTTGTTTCATTATAAATAACCCTCTTTGTATTTGCCTTTTCAATGGTATTTTTCTTTACGGTTTGTAAGTTATTCCTAATTTAATTAAAATCTATTTTATGAAACTGTACTACGCTTGAAACTGGTTTAATTTTTGAATGAATTTTTTTATTGTAATTGCGAATTGCAACTGTAAAATTTGTTGTATCTAATTTTAAAATTCTACACTTTTCTAGTAGTGTGCTATGGAATCTTTCTATAACTGAGTTTCCGGAGTGAGAATTCGGTTTAGTAAAATGGATACTAATGTTTTTATTTTGAAGAAATTCTTTTATATGAATTGAATTCATTATCTGCAATAATGTTTTTAGGTTTTCCTGCGTTGGCAAATTTCTCTCTAACTCCTCTATAATAATGATGTGATTTCTGTCCGTTAAATAGTATGCGAAACCGAATTTAGAAAATTTGTCTTCTATAGTGAGAAAACTGCATTTAAGAATTACGAATGTATCGATGTGTATGAATTCATTTAGCTCTATAGCTGTTTGAGTAAAGTGAAACTTTGGTTTTATCGGTTTGTGATCATACATATATTCTTGCTGACAAACTTCACATTGATTGGTAGCTATATGGATTAATTCAAGTAATTTTGGGAAATATATTTTGTTTTACTTGGTAAAATGAAATTTGCTTCACTGCTTCCGCTTCTTATCTAATATCTTGTGCCTTATAAGAACATTTTATAAAATTTATTTTATTATCATTTGAAAATAATTTGATTAAATTTTCTTGAACTACATTGTACTGATTTAATTCGGAGTAAGTATTATATTTCTGTCGCTCCTTTTTTATAAATCTTTTTAATATATTTTCTAAATTTTCGAAATCGTATTCTGCGATATAAATTAATCGTTTATCGTGTACTCTTTCTACCTCTTCGGTTTTGTTATTAGTTAAGATTATTTATGTTATATTTGTTTTTATTTGTTAACTATTTCTTCTTTAATAGGAATGTTGTTCAATAATTCTCCTTCTGTAAAATGCATTGAAGCCAGTATTAATGCGTCATAATCTTCGTTCACAACTTCGTCCGAGCAATCTTCTTCTTTATTAAATAACATTGCTAAGGCTGAGTCGTTATAGTCTGTATTATTTAGGAAAGAATTGGTGTAAATGACGTTTGTACTTTTCTCTCCCTCGTCAGTTAGTCTTAATTTAATTTAGAAGTCGACTAACCTATTTTCTTTTCTTTACTGCATCAAATGTTTTAAAATTTCGATGATATATTTATACATAAATAATGAATATAATTTTAAAGGAAAAAATCAATTTTTTAGCGAATCTTTCGCTATGTCCCAAGTCACAAAAAAGTCCTCCACTACTGCAATGTGATTGCGGCCTTCATCGTGACTAAAATTAAAATAACAAAAAAGGTTATTAAACTTGAAAATTTTTCCAGAAAATTTGATGATTTTTGGCCGGCCAAAATTGCATTCTTCATACAATCGAAAAACGGGAGGCTCATTATTTAAACAAAGGTATACCAAATAAGTAAAAAATAAATAAAAGTGATCAAATGATCTGTCTTCGAGTTACAACTGCAGTAAATCTGAAAAATGTAATTTCAAGAAAAACGAGTTTAAAGTAGCTCAGCAGCTAATCTTTAGAAGGCTGTAACTCAAAAATTATTTAAAATATTCGTTTGAAATTTTAGTAGATTGTCTTAAAGGTATTAACTATCGAAATACTAAAAAAAAATTCACACTAGGTGTGCCCAGTAGGAAGCCAGCGTTGATGTCTTGGGTAGATCTCCATTCCTTTATATTGGGTCATATGAGAAGTCTCCGCGGTTTTTTTGGTACATTTTTGAAAAAAAAATTTTCATTTTTCATCGCCTCTAATGAATCGCTTAAAAAATGGTTCCATTTCGTTACGTTTCAGCAGCCTTTCACTGATGGTTATTCGGTCAATTAAATTTCTTTGCGTTAATTCATGTGGCACCCAAACATCGAAATTCTTTGGGTAACCTGCTCGTTTTAGATGATTCCAAACTGACATACTGTTGATGTTTAGTGTCTCCGCTATCTTAAGACAGCTTCCGTGCCGGTCTTGCTTCATCAGTTGCAAAATAACATCGACTTTTTCAGTGACAGGCCGACCAGTGCGAGGTGCATCTTTTATATCGAATCAAACGAACCACTCCTAGGTCCATCGTTCAGTCACAGCTTTCTCACCGTAAACTATACAAATTTTTCGGCATGTTTTTGCAACGTTTTTCTCTCTTTTATAGTAAAAAACCATCTCATAGCATATTTCTTCAGATATTTCACTCATTTTCAAATCAGTATAACTTTTAACACGAGCAACGAATTACAAAGCTATCTTTACAAAAAATGTAGCCTGACATGTCACCTTTCAAACACGTGTTCGTTTGACACAATCAGATTAGTGTTTTCAGATAAATGGACACCAGCACCATTTAGTGCCAAAAAATCGCGGAGACTTTTTACTATATATGACCAAAAAGTTAGAACGTAATTATTTTATCGTGAAGAATCCTGTATGTAAAACAAACTGGGTGTCCTTCATGTGAATATATTGCACTTAATGCGTAGTTTGACGCATCTGTTGTTACTTGGAATTTATTTCCATTTGGCCAGTAATCTAAGTTTTTAACTTTTCTTATGCTTCTACATAAAGTGGGTTATTGACTTTAAGTTAAGCATGCTTTTTAAGGTATTTGGAAATTGAAAGTGCTACTTTTGCGTAGTCTCTAATAAAATCCTATTAACCCTATGAAATTTGTTTCTGTGTTTTCGGCAATTGTAGCTCTTCGATCACTTCTATTGATTTTCGATTGGGTTTAAATCCGTCTCTAACCAGTACATGTCCTAAAAAGTCTTTCCCTTTTTTTTGAAAGTAACATTTGTCTATTTGCAATTTTAAACCTTTTGATTCTATAACCTTCTGCAATTGCGTTAATATGTTCATGGAGGGTCGTACTAAATATTAGTATGTTATCTAAATATATCACACATGTCTTATTAATTCAATCCCGGAAAATTTCGTTCATGAGTCGTTGGAATGTTGTTGAGGCATAAATAATATTTACAAAGTCTATCGTCGTGAAGTATTGAGATCTTCCCAATTTGTCTTATATCGAATATATATAAGGAAGTGAGAGCTTATTATCAATAGTAATTTCTTTTAATTTCCGATAGTCAATGAGTAATCGGTACTTTAACTTCTGCATTTATCATTTTTATTAATGAGCTACAATACTTTGAATTGCTTTTTCTAACTTCATTCTCATGTTTCGGAAAATAGCTATACAGTTCTGAATTTATCTATTGGTCCGTTGTTGTTTTGTTTCATGCTCTATCTCAGACGTATCAGTCAGTCCATCTCCTTGTTTTAAAAATAATCTTCTTTAGGAAGATTTAGTTCCTCACATGCTGGAGAATGTGTTTCTAATCTAATTTCATCCCTACCAATAACTGTAATAAGACAAATTGGATTCATTTTAACGATTTTGAAATCTTTCATTTTTTCGTCCATAGTGATAAAAGATGACCCCGTGTTTATTAATGTAATAAAAGTCTCTGCTATTAATTATTCAAATCAGAACGAAGACTTGATTGATGTTTCTCCTTCTACTGATTATCAAGAACTGAGCTTAAATCTAAGTTTGTACATGACAGCAATGTGTGAGTATATTGCTTGACAATTTCATTTACACGTAGGTAGCAAATATAATCAGAAATGCAGTTTATGGTATGATATTGTACATAAACCATTGATGTTTTTTTTAATAACATTTATATAGCGTTGGTGTGGTTTGCTCTCTTTTCCGCTTCTAGTTACATAATTGTGGTTTTCTTCTAATGCATCGAGAAGAGGATTAACTATGTATATTGTTCTCTATAGGTATGTTTACAACTTTACAATTTTCATACTCATACCTATTATTTTCATTGTTTCAAGTTTCTTCTTTATTCCTTACATTTTTGTCATTTAAATATATATTAAATATATATATTCTCAATGCTAGTTCGGATTTGGTCATCAAATAATAGTTCGCTTGCATTACAATCAATAAACCTACGATTGCGTCTAAAATGATTTCCATAATTTTATACAACTATATAATATGAACGGTCATTTACAATTCCACCGTTTCTTTCACAATGTCTTTCATTAGAATTTTTTTAAATATAACTTGCTCATTCAAACTCAAACGTGGTGACACTTTTCAAGTTCGATCGTAATAGCACTTTTGCTTTTCTTTTTCTATATTTACCTTTTTCTGAATTGTTTCCCGATCAATGTTTTGAATTTTTTATTGGTCATTTGATATTGTAAGTTTAGATTTTACTTGTCCACTGAAGAATAACTTTGTTGGGGAAATTTACGTGTACTTGAATATTTAAACTTTGTGTTTACATCATTTGCAAACAATTCAAATTCATGAAAGCCAAAATGGACTGTTATCAGATTTAATTTCAGTCGGTTATCCTAAGATAAGCTTTATTAACTGAATATGAAGTCCAGAAGTTTTCCTTGGTGCTTTCTCAACTACAAGGTATCCAGAATACGCGTCAACTATTGATAAATAATCCTGACCTTATTTAATTCTTATTCTATAAAATGACTATTCAGGATTTTCTTCCTGATTAAGTGGTTCTTTTTGTACAATTATTTTTAATTTCTCACAAGCCATACAATTTGTTACTAAATTTTTAATATCCACACGCATATCTAGTATCTAATAATTCATACGAGCTTTCCCTTGTGTTTTTTTTTTTCGATTCCTTAATGTGATATAACATACTAATACATGGGCCGTGCCGTTTGTAAGAGAGGGCACCACTTGAATTAAATCCATACTATTTTCAGTTAGTTACCTTCAAAAGATACGTGTAAAAATTTGACAGCTGTCGGACGATTAGTTCTCGAGATATAGCGTTGTGAGTGAAGCAACTTTTGTCATTGTGAAAAAAATGGATTCAAAGCAACCTCGCGTGTTGATTTGTCATTGCTTTTTGATGGGAAAAAATGCAGCCGATGCAAAGAAATGGTTTGATAAGTGTTACCGGACTCTGCACCTGCCAAACGAACCATTCGCAAGTGGATTAAAAAATTTAAAAGTGGTCATACATGCACCGAAGATGATGCACGCAGTGGACGTCAAAAAAGTCCACAAAATGAATGACCGTAAAATGAAGTTGATCGAGATAGCTGAGGCTCTGAAGATATCAAAAGAGCGTGTTGGATATATCATACACAAATATTTGGGCATGCGTAAGCTCTGTTTAAACTGGGTACCGCGTTTGCTCACAGTCGACCAAAAACAACAACGTGTCAATGATTCAAAGGAGTGTTTAAAGCTGTTCAACCGCAATAACGTGAGTCGGTATGTGACAATGGATGAAACTTGGCTCCAACACTTCACACCAGAGTCAAGTTGGCAGTCAGCTGAGTAGCGAGCAGGCGACGAACCTCTTCCAAAACGACCAAAAACTCAACAGTCGGCTGGCAAAGTCATGGCATCCGTATTTTGGGATACAGATGGAATAATTTTCATCGACTATCTCCAAAAGAGGCAGACTATCAATAGCGATTATTACGTTGCGTTGTTGAAGTGTTTGAAGGACGAAATCGCACAAAAACGAACGCATTTGAAGAAAAAGAAAGTGCTGTTTCATCAAAACAATGCACCGTGTCACAAGTCGATGAAAATGATGGCAAAATTGAATGAATTCGGCTACGAATTGCTTCCCCGCCCACCGTATTCTCCAGATTTGGTCCCCACCGACTATTTCCTGTTCGCAGACCTCAAAAGAATGGCCGCCGAAAAGAGATTTAAGACCGATGAAGAAGTAATCGCCGAAACAGAGGCATATTTTGAGGCTAAACCGATATCGTACTACAAAACTGGTATCGAAAGATTGAAAAATCGTTTCAAGCAGTGTATATACGAGCTATACTTTGCAATGATTTCCAAATATTTTTTTTATAAATTTCCTCTGATAAACAAGTTTGACTTATAATTCTGTGAATGACTGTAACTAATTCGTTGTTTTCCTCAACTTCCCTTAAAAAAAAAGAAACAAAATATAGAAAAAATTAACATTTTTTAAAAACTTATAGTTACATTATCAATGTCACGCTTAATTAATGATTGCAGTGGTTTATGATCACTTTGAACTACGAAATCTCGACCATACAAATAATAATGGAATCTTTGACATGCTAACACAACAGCCAATAATTCCTTTTCAATTTCTGACCATCTTTGTACATTCTTTCTCAATGTGCGTAAGGCGTATACCACAGGATTACTACCCTGTAAAAAAGTACAACCCCATCCATCGGATGATGCATCAGTTTGTAAAACGACCTCCTTATGCGGATCATAAACTGATAAAATTGCTTTACTCGAAACCAGCTTTTTTAAATTATGAAATTCACGTTTATCGTTCTTATTCCATTCCCATTTACTAGTTTTACAAGTTAAATTAAGTAGTTCTGCCGATAGCTTAGTTAAATTTGGTATAAACCGATTTAAATATTTACAAAAATTCAAGAACCGCATTACCCCTTGTTTATCAGATGGTTTTATCATTTCCTCGACTCCTTTAATGTTTTTAAGTGTTGGTTCAATTTTCCCTTTTGATATACAGTTACCCATAAAAGTTAGCTTATTTTGTTTGTATCGAATTTTATCTGGGTTAAATACGATATTATTTTCTAATACTCTATCCATAACCCTTTTTAAAATTGAATCATGTTCGATTTCATCTCTTCCAGCAATTGCCTGCAAATTGCCTACCCAATTAGTTAGGTAATCAACATATTCGATTATTTTTTCATCTTCCATTGATTTTATTTTGTTTTTAAGCCGATTTACTTAAGCAGGAGGCACACGTTTTTTTATAATATAACGACGTTATAGAATTAAACTTAATTTAATTGGATATTTCCCTGGAAATTTTCCCAAACCATTTAAAGCTTGTATACAGGATGAGTTTTTTAACTTGAGACATCCAAATTACTCGAAAAATATAGGCGAAAAATGTTTCAGACAAAAGTCACAAGATTCTGAAAGGGACATAAGGTAGTGACCACGAGTTTAACCTTGAGCACCATTTTAAAGGTCAAACGAAGGTCACTTTTGATTTTTTAATGGGAACCCCAATTTTTTTTTGACAGATTCGTAATCTGCGTGAAAAATTACAATTTTTTTACATGACACACTTTTTTCAAAAATGCGTTCTTCTCCCGTCAGAGGGCGCCATAAAACAAAGGACATCAAAATTACTGGAAAAGCACGATATATCGCAAAAAATGTTTCAGACAAAAGTCACAAGGTTCTGAAGGGGACATATGATGGTCAAACGAAGGTCACTTTTGATTTTTCAAATGATAATTCCTGATTTTCATTGCTCAGTCGTATTGCTCGTAGGCTTGTCATTTGTTTTTACATACTGCATTTAGCATAACCCAGAAACAACGACGTGGACATAGCAGTATTTTGTTTCCTTCGGGGCCAATAATAAGAGTGAGTCCCTTTGCCTCCTCCCACTGCTGAATCATTGAATTCTTCCCATTTCGACGTTTATTTCCCGAGACTATTTCAAAAAATGTTCGAAAATGTAACCGTTCACTTCAATACACTCGTACACAGAACTGAAAAGTATTTCTGGCGTAATCTTCCGGCAAGCTTCAGTTATTCGTCTTTTCATGTCCTCACTTGTTGTTGGCTTTTTTCTGTAAGCCTCACTTTTTAAGTAGGACCACAAGAAGAAATCAAGTGATGTAAGATCAGGTGATCTAGCAGGCCATTGCCTCGGAGCCCCTCGTCCGATCCATCGTTGATGGTAAACATTATTTAACACGCCCCGAGCTACTTGGGAATAATGGGCTGGACAACCATCATGTTGAAACCACATTGTTTGTCGCAACTCCAATGGCAGTTCTTCTAGTAATACTGGAGTGGCATTCTTTTCGCCACTTAAGTTGCCTTCAATAAAATATGGACTTATTAATTTATCCCCAATAATTCCCGCCCAAACATTAATATTTCAAGGGTGCTGGCGTTCAACTCATCGCAACCAAAAAGGGTTTTCAGTAGCCCAGTAATGCATATTATGTCGATTAGCCATACCATGATTGGTGAAAGTCGACTCATCAGAGAATAACACCTTGGCGAAGAAAAGGGGGTCTCGTTCAATTTGCCCATTGACAAAAGGAAACCCGGTTGCGAAAATCCTCACTAGAAAGTTCTTGATGCATTGAAACATGATAAGGATGGTATTTATGCCGATGTAATATCTTACAGACAGTCGTTTGAGATATTCCTGATTCACGACTTATTTGGCGAGTGCTAATGTGAGGATCGTGTGCAACGGCAGCTAACACTGCTATTTCATTGTCCTCAACAGCCGATCTATCTGACCGATTTCTTTTCTTTGGTTGCACACTTCTTTCACCCGATAAATCTGGTGATATATGGTCTGGAAAACGTTGGGCGTAAAGAGCAACAACACCATCGATGTTCCTTCCACTTTCCCCAGAAATCAATATCATTTCAATTTTCTCTTGAATTGAAATAGCCTGCATTATTAATCTGAAAAACGTTACTAATAATAATCAGTTCCTCAAAACAAATATCGAACTTCTAAATGAAGTACAGTTCCGTTGAAGTAGAAAAAAATGGGCTGAAGACCCAGTGCCGTTTTATAGTAAAACACAAAATTTTTGCAAAATTCAACTTTATTTATCAATATAGTTGCCTTCGAGGGCGATACAATGATTAAAACGATTTTTCAATTTTTCGATACCAGTTTTATAGTACGATTTCAGTTTAGCCTCAAAATAGGCCTCTGTTTCGGCGATTACTTCTTCATCGGTTTTATATCTCTTTCCGGCGAGCATTCTTTTGAGGTCTGCGATATATATAGTCGGATATAGTCGCTGGGGCCAAATCTGGAGAATACGGTAGGTGGGGAAGCAATTCGTAGGCGAATTCATTCAATTTGTGCATCGTCTTGATGAAACAGCACTTTCTTTTTCTTCAAATACGGCCGTTTTTCTGGGATGTCGTCCTTCAAACGCTCCAACAACGCAATGTAATAGTCGCTGTTGATAGTCTGCCCCTTTTGGAGATAGTCGATAAAAATTATTCCATCTGTATCCCAAAATACGGATGCCATGACTTTGCCAGCCGACTGTTGAGTTTTTGGTCGTTTTGGAAGAGGTTCGTCGCCTGCTCGCTACTCAGCTGACTGCCAACTTGACTCTGGTGTGAAGTGTTGGAGCCAAGTTTCACCCATTGTCACATACCGACGCAAAAATTCGGCTTTATTGCGGTTAAACAGCTTTAAACACTCCTCTGAATCATCAACACTTTGTTGTTTTTGGTGGACTGTGAGCAAACGCGGCATCCACTGTGAACAGGTCTTTCACATGTCTAAATATTCGTGTATGATATATCCAACACGCTCTTTTGATGTCTTCAGAGCCTCAGCTATCTCGATCAACTTCACTTTACGGTCATTCGTAATCATTTTGTGGACTTTTTTTATGTTTTCATCTGAAACAGCCTCTTTTGTACGTCCACTGCGTGCATCATCTTCTGTGCTTGTATAACCACTTTTAAATTTTTTAATCCACTTGCGAATGGTTCGTTCGGCTGGTGCAGAGTCCGGGTAACACTTATCAAGCCATTTCTTTGCATGGCTGCATTTTTTCCCATCAAAAAGCAATGATAAATCAACACACGAAATTGCTTTTTTTTCACAATAGCAAAAGTTGCTTCACTCACAACGCTATATCTTGAGAACTAACTGTCAAATTTATACACGTATCTGTTGAAGGTTGGTGCTAACTGAAAATGGATTTAATTCAAGTGGTGCCCTCTCTTAGAAACGGACTTATTAGGTAGCTTGTTTTCTAATTTCAAGGAATCCTTATTCAATACAAGAAGAGAGTCCAAGTATAGGTTCGTATTTGTATTCAACAATAAAAAAATACGCTTTCTAACAAAATTATTTAGAACACAAGTTAATTCAACTTCACCAAAAACTTTAATTTTATTTGAACTGTAATCTAATACCATAAAATACTTGTGTCTGCTAATTTTAAATTTAATTTCATCTTTCTGAAATGCTTCTGAATGCACATACATCACTCCCCGTGTCTAGTTTGAATTTGATTGAGCAATTGTTAATCCACAGTTCCATGATCCATCTGATATTATTTTGATTTGAATTTACTCTAAAAATATTAATTTTCTTATTATTTACTCTAATTCAATTTATTGACTTAACTATACCTGACATATTTGCCTAGCTGGCAGAATTAATGTCTTGTTTGTTGTCGTTTCCTCGCCGAGTTTGAGCTCTCCGATTTGATTGACTTCCTTCGTTGGATTGATTTCCATTGCTATATTTACTTCCACTGTTGGTTTCCCTTGGTATATGTTTCCTTTCTTGCTTACAGAATTTTGCGAATTCTCGAACATAAAGAGCACTTGATTCCATTTGCATTGCACACGCTGAGATGATTTGCTTTAAATAAAGCACCGCAATTATAACATTTACGTTCCATCTTCGATGACTGAATAAATTTAATGATTGTGATATTTGATCACATTTGTGTGCGTAAGCTTTTCATCTTTTCATACGTTCTCTTCTTACATTTCGTGATATTTCATTGACTCTTCTTTGTCTTACTTCAAAATCTTCTAGATTTTTGGCAACAATGCGGATTTGACTTATATTAAAAACTTCCTCACTTGTATTAAGGATTCATGCTACAAAACCACAATTTCTATTCTTCGTTAGGCATTTAGAAACTATGATTTCTTTTCCTATCTCCTGCCTTGGTACAAACATGTCTTCTTTCAATTTATTACCATTTTCAGTTTTCATTATTCTTAAAACTTCTGTTTTATTCCTGAGGTATTTTTCCTCACTTAGGTGTCTCGACTTAATCTCCTCATATTTGTTTTTTAGTACCTACTTTATAATTTATTGAGTAACCTCCTTAACCCTTAAACTGGGTTCAGTAGGCTCCATATCCTGCATACATCTTTTTTTGTTCTTATTGGAGCACTTGTTGAAAAGTGTCAATCTCGATCGCCTAATTTGCAGCCGCATTTGTATGCAATGATAATAGCTGCTACTATTGCTGCTACGCCTCCAATTCCAGTAATGAGTCTCCTTGTGCCTTCTGATACCGGATCTAGCACGTTCTCCCAAAAATATTTCCTCTGTAACTTTCGTATCAAAGCTTCTATTTTCGGTTTCACGAGGCTCTTCGCTATCGCTATCACAACCACTAATTGACATAAAAACCTTCCTTCAAACCCAATTTTCTAGTAAAATTTAACATGTTCCTTCATTATTTTCTATCCAACTAAGGCTTCTTATTCCTGTTATTTCTGAAGGGAAATTGATTGTATAGTAAACATCTGCTACACGCTGTTGAAGTTATTTTTATACACCCACTTTAATACCTTACTAGTAGGATAACTTGAGCATGCCGAAATTCTCTCTTAAAATTAACAATGCTTATTTTTTATTTATATTCCTATAACATATGCGAAGAACATATGCGGGCTGGAATTATAGCGAGGATTTGTATTCAGTATTAAAAGTTTTAGCAGCAAAAAATATATATATATATATAGAACAAATGAAAACAACTGAGTAACTATTACTCACGCCGTTTATGATATTTGATCGTTGGAAACTGCTATGTTGTTTATAATATTTGGGTTTTGAATTCACGTGGATACAGATATTTGAGTTGCGCGTGCATATCGTTCACCTGCATAACAATATATTAAAAATGTCCGTTTGCAATCCGGCCACTCTTTTCCAAGATTTTAACAATCCAGTTCACATGGCAGTCGACTACTTGACGCTATTTTCACAATTTTTTTTTAGTTTAGTTTAGTTTTTTTTTAGAGGTTACACCTCTGACATCATGTAATAAAAATCTCTGTTAACAACCCTGCGTAAGGATGGAGCTACATTTGACAACACCGTCTTGCCTCAAAGTAGGTCCATCTCTGAGTTGAGGGTGGCAACTACTCATTTGGCTGACAACACTCCTTACGCAGGGTTGTTAACACTCCCCCCTAATAGTTCCACCCGTGAGCTTACGTCTTTATTGTGTCTCACATCGAGGACCGCTAACTTCACAACGGGCCTCTCATATACACCAGTATACGTTTGAACAGATGCGCTTCTCACTTGACCATCTTTGGACATCTTGGTTTGAACCACTCGCCCCTTTGGCCAGCTGTTTCGTGGGCTATTTGGGTCCACTATTAGGACGATGTCTCCCACTTCAATCGCCTTGACGGGTGCGAACCATTTTGTTCGACGGCTTATAGTAGGAATATACTCTCTTACCCGGCGTTTCCAGAAGCGTTCTGCATACTGCTGCGAGGTTAGCCAATTCTGCCTAAGCGCTCTGCCGTCATCGTTGAACATTGCCAGTGATTTTACTCCATTTGACGATCCTAGGAGAAAATGGTTTGGCGTAAGTGCCTCCTAATTTTCATCAATAGGAATGTACGTGAGGGGACGTGAGTTCACGATGTTTTCCGCTTCTATCAACATCCTTCTCAGCAGTTCATCAGATGGATTCCGCGTTGGTGTTTTTCCATAGAAAACGGTCTTGATCGAGCGCACGAGTCTTTCCCAACTGCCATCCATATGCGGTGGTCCCGGTGGTATGAACTTCCATTTGGTGGTAGCTGAGGTAAACGTCTCCATTAGTTTCTCTCGATTTACCTTTTCTATGGCTTATCTTAGCTCTCGTTCGGCCCCTTGGAAGTTAGTGCCGTTGTCACCATAAATTTCAGCAGGAGTTCCTCGTCTGGCCATGAAATTGCGAAGCGATAAAATGCAAGAGTCCGATGACAACGTATGAGCGATCTCAATATGCATTGCCCTTGTTGTGAGGCAAGTCAGAAGAACTCGTCACCTCTTTTCAGTTCTCCGGAGAATGCTGGCATGCATTGCTCTGAAATAGTCGATTCCGATGAACGTAAACGGCCGACAAAATGAAGCCAGCCTAGCCGGTGGAAGTTAGGCCATGAGGCCGCGGCCTCGTACTGTTGTTTTTGCACTGCTGGCAAGTCCTTTTTACCTTACTACAGGCGGCTCTCATACGGGGAATGTAAAAGTGTTGTCGAAGCTCGTTTACGACTGTCTCATGATTACGATGCCTGTATCGACAATTAAAGTCTATTATGATGAGATTCTGAATTTTTATTATTATTGATTATTGAAATCAGAGCGAAGACTTTATTGATGTTTTTCCTTCTAGAGATTATCAAGAACATAGATGAATTAACCTTATACATTTGCAAGCCCTTAACTTCGTTCAGACACGCTGTATTTCACATACCAACATTACCAACACTTTTACATAACTATAACTTGACAGAATTAAGAAGTAAATTTGCTTGAATGAGTGGGATTTGCACGTGCGTAAATAATCTGGATGGCCTTTTTTCGAGATGGCAATATACACGTATTCACATACGTGGTCACACGGTAGAGGCAATCAGTAGAAAACCGGTTCTGGTTTTCCAATATCTGGAAAGTTAGTCATCTTTGTTATTTATTCTATGATCAAAAACTGAGCTTAAATCTAAGGTTGTACATGGCAGCAATTTACGAGTGTGTTGCTTGACAATCACTTTTACATGTGGCTTGCAAATATAATCATAAATGCAGCTAATAATTCATAATTCATAATTCATTCTTTATTAGCGATTATTTTTAAAATTATTTTCGTAATTATTTCTTTCTGTATATTTTAAGTCCATTAGTTCATGGTATTGTTGCTGCCGAAATTGTCCTGATCTTCTATTTTTACCTGAACTATTACTATTTCTCCTATTCTGTCAATTTTAGCCCGAATGTAGAGTGGGTTGTTAATAATAATATTAATATTTTGTTTCTCGAGATTTTGGCCCGAATATGTAACTATATTACTAAAAAGCCCTACATTTCCCTGCTGGTTATTGTTCCCAATTTAGTGTTTAGTTTTCTCTATTCTTTCTTTATGGAAGTATCTTCGTACCTTCATTTTAGCATTATTTCAAAAATTGTATCTATTTCCTTCTCCTTACAATTTATTTTTAAAAGTGTTCCTTGGCATATTTCTTTTAACATATTCACTAATAAAGATGATAATAAAGTTTATAAGATCATCGCTTTTAAATTAATTTTTTTGTATTTCCATAAATACCTCACTTACGGTGTTAGCTCTGATGCTTTGAATATTTTTGTAGATATCTGATGTCTCCACGTCTGATCGGTATCTCAGTTTTAGCTACTTTTTGATGGTTTTACAGTTTTCGGGATCTGGTACTTTCCCTGTGACTTTTCGTTATATATTGTCCTTATTATGAATTTTTTGGTGTTTTCATTTGTAAAGTCGTTTAGATAGTCTTGTCTATAGATAGTCCACATTCTTGAAAAAAACATTTATTGTCACTTCTGCTTTTCCGGTGAATGTACTCATATGAGCTACTTCGCGAAGGATCCTCTCAAGATGCAATCATGCTGTTTCTCTTGCCTGGAGATTTTGGAAAGCATTTGTTAGTTGTTCTAATTGCTATTCCCTCAATCTCAATTGTAGCTGGACTTTTACTTTGGCTGATTCCATGCTAACTTCTTCTAGGTTTCGTCTTTGTTCGTCAAGTTTTCTTGTAATCGTTAACACTTACTTTTGTATTCAGCGTTCACTTTTATTTACATCTTTTCACGATGTATTTTTATTGTCTTCAAGTTCATATCACTAGATAATCCATTTAGGGATTATCCTACCGATTGCGACAATTATTTTATTTTCATTTTAATTGTCATTAAAAAAAAAAAAACCAAAAACCCGTCCGAATTCAACAGTGGCCCGAATCAAACTCCAATTGGCATTTTCGAAGACGTATTTTCTCATCATTAAATTATTAAATGGTTTGGTAAGCGGGATGTATGAGCAAACGGATATTTAGGTTACCGACTAGTACACGAAAAATAGTTTTGATTCTTGTAATTGTGTGAGAACACAAAATTATTAATTTTTCTTCACCAATAAGGTTAATAAAAGTATCCGATAACCGGATATCTGATATGCCAGGGAATTTCCCGTATACATAACTCCTGTCACCAAGGCAAAGTTTTTTTTTTAATTTAGGGTAAGTTTTTAAATTTTAAATTTCTGTTCTAAAGTGAATGAAATTTGAAATATGTTTTACGATTTTCGTTTGATATATATGAGGTAGAGTGAAGGACAGCATCTCCTAGTACATTTCTGTATTATTATTGTTTTGTATCTCATGTGCTTTCTCTAATGAGTGAATTTCACTTATTTTACCTGCAAATTATGCTTTGACAGATGCAAGTTTAGGCCCGTTGTTTGACGGTTTTACCTTCAGCGAAGGATGGTTCTATATACAGATTTTTTTAGCTCGCTTTGTTTATATAATCGTTCATTAATTTTTCCTATATCTTTGTAATAGTCACAATATCCCTCGGGGCGTCGAAGTGAGTTTTGCTTCATTTCGGGAAATATATCAAATCCTGTTCGTTTGAAGTTCATATATCAAAATATGGGAGAAGCAGCAGGAGTGATTAAAAAATAAAATACTTTTTAATGACGAAGTTTTATGATTTCATAGTTTTGTTCACTTAGTTTCATTATATCAGTATTCGTTTTGCTTTTTAATTGAAAGCTTAACTCAATACTTTTTCAATACTAGGAGAACATTTTTGTCCGGCTATATTTTGTACTAATACCGGAATGAAAGTGGATGCAAGAAACCATTTCTACTCAAACACTTCCACCACTATTCTTTGATTTCTTTTCAATAGGCTTGATAGAGGCACTTGATTTCACGGTTGTAAAATAGACAGTGAATCTTTATTTTATTCCAACTTAAAATGTAACATATACCTAATACAAAAAAAAAAGTGTGATGCAATCTAATATGAGAGACGCGCATTTAGCTAATTTTGGTGTGGAAAAGTGAATTTTAACAAAGTGTGTATGGCAACCTGAGATGCGAGATGCGCACTCAGCAAAATTAAGTGTGAGAAGTATGATGTTGTTGGTCTACTTTGTAGACATTCTGCCGGCACCATGGTTAGAAAGTTAAAATTGTGTAGAAGAGGTATGTGTTTCATCTACTGTTTCTAGAATAATGATGCCAAACACGTCAACGACAATCAGCTGTCCAAACAAAACTAAAGACAGTATCGCACTGAAATTTGGCATGTCTGCCTTAATATGAACAGACTTCAAAGCACCATTTTTGCAGTATCAGCGCATTCTGGCGGTCAAGGAAGTTACTTTTCACCCCACCTAGTATTTCTGGTGTTCTTTGCCTAAGAGCTTTTGCAATTCTCCAAATAATAGCCAATATCAGCAATGTTGTAACCGACAGACCAAACGCGTTTAATGGTATGGTAAATTCTTTCAATGTAACAGCTCGTCACTGCTAATTCCTTGGTTAAGATTATTCTATGAGTCTGCTGATGATAAAACGAACTCGGTGAATTTCGTCCCGGAATTAAAAATCTTAAATTTCATGTTATAATGAATAATTTAAACTAAAGTTTTTATCGTTGGATTTCTTTCCGTAAAGAGAGTATGCCAATACCGTCTTAGGCGTCTTGGAGTTATTTTGACTAAGTCGTATGATGAGAGTTCTCTAATATGCGAAAATCCGCTAACGATTGCGTGAGTTCTATTTGAATTCGATTAGACAGCCGTTTACTTTATTTGATCTATAATTCCGAGGTGTGTTACTTCTCTTCGAGGTTATATCACCCCTTTGTATTGCTTCTTTAGTTTTCGTATTATTTTCAATAGGAAGTGGACAAAGTTTTACAACAGCTCTTTTGCAGGTAACATTCTTGCTAAAGGCGTTCCAGTTGGAGAGTAATTCTCGTCTTTAAACACTACAAGTACAAGTTTGTTTGGTTCTGGTGAAGTGACCAAAGCTGGGCCAACCAGTTAATGTGCAGGTGTTAATATGTGTATATCTGAGTCATCTGTCATTGGACAATGAATTTAACCATGTCTCTATGTGTTTCAGCTCATTTCTTCAAATGTTTGTGTAGTTTCTCCTATTATTCGTTTTAAGTGATATTTAATCGACTTAACACCAGCTTCGCAAATTCCTCCAAAGTGAGAAGCTGCCGCTGGAATGAAATGAAATGAACATAGAGCTGCAGTTTCGTTTACTGCTTTTCTTAAGTCAGTGTCTAAAATTCTTTTCGCACCCAATAATGTGGTTCCGTTGTCACTGTACAATGGAAGTCCTCTCCTTGAAGAAAATCTTCTAAATGCTGCTAAAAATGCTTCCTTTGTCAAATCAGATGACAATTGGATATGAATTGCTGTTGTTCAAAAGCAGACCAAAATTGCAAAATATCCGCATTGGACCCGCATAGGCAATTCCTGTGTGTCTAAGCGGCCATGATATGATTAATAGTTTTGGGTTTGAATCGGCAACATTTAACGCAGTTTTTAATTACATTTTTGACCTCATTCCTACCATGTATTATTCAAAACTTACATCACGTATAGGCAAGTGTTGCCTCGTTTCTTCCATGCAAGGTTGAAATGTGTTATTCTGTTATAATTGAATATGCAATTTAGAAAAGGGCGCATGTCTAAAAATATAAACTTTTCAGGAAATAAAAAATATATAATTATTTTCTAATTAGGTATAATGACGAACAAAAATAATTTTGACTTACATTCTTGGGCATATTGGCAATCAAAAATATTTTGATGTTACTGTTATTATATGGTATATGTTGATATTTAAGATTTATGAGATGTGCCCTTTTAGAAATTTACCGCATTCAGTACACATATTTTAAAACAAAAAAAAAAAACTATATAAATTTGGAGAAATTTTTATTTTAGACATTAAAAACTAAAAATGGCACTGAAACTAACGAAACAATTCGAATTTTTTTAAAGATCTTCTTCTGGAAGCTCTTGTTCGCCTGTAGTATTTTATCATAAAATTCTGTAAATTCTATTGGTATATACAATAGTATATTGTCTCACCTTTGCAATATCTACAATTTTCAGATAATTTATACATAGGTACTTTGCCATTATAAGCTCGATCAGTTACTCTTCGAAGTTACTGCACGTACCTTTTACACTACACAGAATGAAAATTTCCTGGGAGATGTTGTTATCTATATATTTTTTTGCGATTACTTCACCAGGTGTTTTGGGTCAAAAACTGAAAATTAGCTTTTTGATTTTTACACACATCTTTTCCGTAACTTCTTACTGATAAAGGTTTAGCCATAAAATTTAGTTGAGCCCATTTTTTAAAATCAATAATTTTTTCTGTATATATTGTACTTTCTGAACGTTAAATTTTTCAGTGTTACTGTACTTTTCTATAAAATCGATATATTGTTGTATGTAAACACACGATCTTAACGTCTAATTTTCCATTTGACGACTGGAAAATTCCTTTCACAATCATTAAATGAGTGGCCGCGTACTGGGAAATATAGATTAATTATCATATTTCTTTGCGTAGATAATACCACCAAAAATCGAATAACAATATGGTTTTTATTTTGTCCGGTGCATCTATCACAGAAGAGATGAAGATCAGTTATTGAATGTGAAACAAATTTATTGACGTAATCGTTTACGAACGTTGAAACTTCATTGGGACCTTTCAGGGCTTGTCCTTTATGATAGGAATAAAATGTTCCATTGCCATTTCCATTATGAATTCAGAATTCGTAGACCCAGAGCTGTCTATAATAAAAAATTTCTTATACAGGTAATGTAGGTAAAGGCAAGTTTTGCATGTAGTCGAAGGATAAGCCTAAAACTGTTTCGTCATTCACACATTTGTCCTTAATTTCCTTAACTTTCTTTTAAAATTTGTTTGCACGACGCTTGTATACTATTAATTCTGCAGTTGCTGTTCGTTAAGCACCGTGGTTAAAATGGAGATCTTTTATTTTTACATTTAAATCTTCACACTTACTGTAAATGTCGATTTGGGGTCTGCCAAATGATAGATCAAAATTGAAATTGAAATACTGCCGAAAAAACTGACAGCTAGTTTTGCTTGTAATTTCAGGATTTCTATTCAGAAACATTTCATAGAATTTTTTTACATTTAATGACGATGACAAATAGTATTTCTTAACGTTGTTCGAATAATGAATTTCTTTCTTGTCAAGAGACTATAAAATTAAGAATTTCGAATGTATATTCTCTAGCAATAACATTACCTCTTAAACCAACTACAATGCTTTACCTCTAAGGTCTTAAGTTATTTTATTCTCCTTTTTAAGATCTACCAAACGTCTGCATCTCTTAGCCGTGCATTCCCATTTACATCTAACAAAAAAAATTAATATGAAAAAAACAATGCGCGCACAGTGGGGCTCCATAAGTACGCGCTTCTCGAACAATTTTTTTTTACAGCCTTAAACAGTAGCAGTTAACGGGAGTTTACTGTATCTAAACAATGATATCTTCTTTTTTATAAGCGAATAAAACTAGTTAAATAATAATAATTAATAATACCTTTACCTGCAAGTCTCTCTTTTTTTCGGAATTTCAGTCTCAGAATCAAAAGAAGTCATCGTGGGTGCGCAACAACTCGTCTTTACTAACTTTAGACAATGAAGTGACTAATTTATGATACAACATTTGTTGTTTTAAATCACAAAAAGAAACTGAACTATTATGGCAGTTAACGGTTTATTTAAGCAAATTAGGCGCTCGAATATTTCTTTTCAGTGGGTTCAGTGATAAAAGCTTACTAGATTTGGATAAATTTGTTCCCATCCTTATTGAAACAATTTCTTAATAAAAATGTTGTTGTTGTATCAGACAATTGTGTTATTTAAGGAAAGTTCTAACTCTACGCTACAATAGCTCCCATCTCGACTTCAATGTTTTTGTTGTCATAGCCTTAGTTGTCAAGTCTTTTACCTCTTACATATTAACCATCTTCTCTGTTTCCATTTTGTATGAGTATTGGTCTTCGTGAAGCTAGGAAGGCCCTTCCTACCATAACTAACAGTCTTTGAGCATTTTCGGTTCTACCCTCCTTGACGCCAAGTCGGCGGGATTGTCTTCTGATTTCACGTAATGCCAATCTCCTGGTTTCGTTATTTCATGTATTTGCTTAAGATAGAAAATGAATTTCTTCCGAAGATCGTTGAAGTTAAAGGAAACTGGACTGAGAGATTTGATGGCTAAAAGAGGAAACAAACACCACTACACAATTTCACAATGCAGAAATTGCAACTCTTCGACAGCGATGCCATGCTCTGGCATCGTTTTTTACGAAATAGCATGCAATACTGTGCTCTTACACTCGCAAATGAGAACTGAAACAACTTATTTAATCGACTCTGTCAAATCATTGACTACACCCCGCCTCTCTTAACAAGTATTCTTCGCACCAATAAACGGAAAAAGACAGCAAAAACAATAGCAATAACACCGCTTCTACAACATCTCCCATTATCATGAAATTCAGCAACGCTCAGGACATCAGCAGTACACTACCGCAAACAAAATGCTACTGAACTACGTCTCCGTGATCTCTGCATTAATATAAACAACACCTTTTATTTTAATGAGAGTCTCTTCAGATAAACATGTCATCCATTAAACAGTGCTCTCGTGCTTAGGAGAAAGAAACAAGTGTTTGCTGTGATGCATCAATGATCATCGTATTATACTTATTATAAGTTTATATAAAAAAAATTGTCCTATTGTTGTCTTTTCCTCTTTTGTCTTCCCATCCTTCTATTTTTCCTCGATTCCTTATAAGCTTAATTGCTATTTTTGTCTGTTTATACCTTACATATATTAATACTGAATATCGCTAGTTTTTCAAATGGTTCATATTGTATATACGACATCAGCTCCGTGGGAATAATATCGGTTGAATGGTGACCCAAACTTAAAAGTGAATCATTTTCAGGCTCTTTTATCTTCGTTGTTCAATCAATATGTTCCGATCAAAACGGTACTTATACAAGATATGATCTGTTCTTGGTTGGTCTGAATTGGTGACTGCTATCAAGAAACGCAACAAGCTATGCAGCAAATGGAAGCACCGTCCTAGTGATTTTAACTGGGATGTTTATAAGATGGCGCGAAAACTCGCAACGTCGATCCTGCGCACGTCTAAGAAACATTTTTATGCTCCAAAACTTAACACTTCCCTACCTTCAAAAAAGCTCTTTGGCAACCCTCGCAAAATCGGTGTCTGCAATAAAAATAATAATTCTAAATGATGTCTGGGTCCGGATGAATTAAATAATTTTTTTCTTAGGAGCGATTCTTGTGCAAGTGCTTTTGATTACAATCAATCAGTAAACTCAGCACATCTTCTTGGGAACCTGGAAGATTTCGAAGTGGTCACGGAAAATAAAGTTGCAAAATATAGCCACCATTAAGTATGACTCCAAGGGAGAAGGCAGTGTGCCAATACGCTTTGTCAAACTTATTTTGCCAATGATCATAACCTATCTTACCAATGTTATCAACTGGTGCATTATAACTAAGACTTTTCCGGATTCCTGGAAAACCGCAAGAGTCTTACCAATTGCCAAAAAATCAAACCCAACCGCTTCCGCTGATTTCAGACCAATAAGCATTATACCTTGTTTCTCTAAGGTGTTTGCAAAGTTAATATCAAAACAGTTACTAAAATATATTTTACGTCATAAATTACTAAGTTCTCGACAGTGTGGATTTAGAGCCAACCATAATTGTTCCTTGGCTATGGTTAACTTACTTGAGCAAATAAGGCATGATTTGTGTTTATTATATTTTTCAAAAGCTTTTGATAAGGTAAACCATGAAATTCTGCTTTGGAAACTCACAAACATATTCGGGCTCAGTGACAGAGCAGTTAAACTGATAAATAGCTTTCTCTTTGGAAGGTTGCAAAGGGTTATCACTCATGACCAATCTTATTTTGCATTTTTATAAATAATATTCCACATGTTTGTTAACATACATCAGTTCACTTATATGCAGATAATGTTCAAATTCACGCAGCAATGCCGTTCCATAAAACCGATGAACTCACTGTTGGTATTTAGAGTTAGATCTATTTAGATTTAGAGCGAATATACAGACGGTCTGTAGAGAATGGGCTACAAGTAAAAAAAAAGTCACAGGTAATTCCCGTAAGTTACGAAAAATTCAACCTTAAATCTCTTACCGGATACATGGCTAGATAATAATAAAATCAGAGTAGTTGAATCCGTCACTAGTATAGGCTTTGTTATAAACCGAAGCTTATCTAGTTACGATCACATAAACATTGTCGTTGGACGAATTTATAGATGTCTTCGTAAACTATGGCTTTCTGATTACTTTACACCGATTGAAAATCGGCGCAAGCTGATAACAAGCTTAGTACTACCTCTCATATAAGGCACACTTGACACTTTATCGCAACGTAAGCTGCAAGTTGCCTTTAATGATGCGGTGCGATATGTTTATAGCCTTCGTAGAAGCGACCACATCTTTGTTCTCTTTTGAGAGCTACTTGGATGTACTCTGCAGAATTACATCAAACCCAGAAACTATTTTTCTTCACAAAATCATTTGCAGCCGATGGCTGACATATCTGTATACAAAGCTTAAATTTTCTCTACTACTAGAACTACGAATATTATCTCTTTCGGGTACGTAGTACACCTTAATTCCCCACGTCTATTCTTTATCCACGCTGTCAGACTATGTAACTCATTACCAGCGCGAAATAAAACAATCTTTATTTTTCATTTAATAGGTAACTAATACTTCTCACAATATATTATACATGCTTTCCTTAACCTGTCCTAACCTTTTACCAGTCAACCTCTCTGCAGTTTATATTATATAGGGTTTTCCAATACGGACTTGACAACTTTGGATTTAATTTGTGAATGCACTCTTTCACTAATCATCAAACTGTCACTGTAAATTTATTCAGTAAACTCAACATTTTCATCATGGTAAAGTACACTAACGAGCAACGTCTGCAAGATGATGAGTTTCATCGCCATCTTCAGTGACGAAGCTCATTTTTGGCTCAATGGGTTTGTCAATAAGCAAAATATGCGCTATTGGTCGGGTGAAAACCCACATGTTCTTCATGAATCACCACTTCATCCACAAAAAATAACTGTTTGGTGCGGTTTCCATGCCGGCGGCGTTATTGGGTCATATTTTTTCGTCGACGATAACGATCGTCACGTTACTGTGAATGGTCAGCGTTATCGCGCCATGATCACCGATTATTTTTGGCCCGAATTGGAAGATATGGGCTTGGATGACATGTGGTTTCAACAGGATGGTGCAACAATCCTGGGCCAGTCGATTGGCCGCCTCGTTCGTGCGAGGCTGTGGGACTACGTTAAGTCATTGGTTTATGCCAACACGCCGACGACGTTGGAAGAGATTAGAGTCAACATTGAACGGGAAATAGAGGCCGTTTCGGCCGAAATATGTGGCCGAGTCGTTGAAAATTGGGTAAAACGAATCGACCGCTGAAAACGTGCCCGCGGTGGCCATATAAACGAAGTCGAGTTCCATTCATAAATGTACTTCAAGCCAATAATAAAGTTTTGAAATATCTCAAATGGTTTGCCTTTTATTTAAAAAAAAAAGGTTGTCAAGTCGTTATTAAAAAACCCTATAGATCATATATTGTAACTTAATTTTACGGCATTTAAATTTATATAACTTCAACTTTAATATTCTATTGGGTATATAACTTAACTAACTTATATTCGTGCGGTTTTTTTTTTTTTAAATTTGAACGTTTATGTAAGAAAAACATGTACAATAGTATTACTCAAAGTATCGCACATCTAAAGCTATGACTTTTTCCCGTTTTTCTGGCGATTTGTGGATCCCATCCCAAAAGAACTGCGCCGGCTTGGCAGCCAAGAATGAATCAAGCCAATTTTTGATATTTTGCTCTGATGTGAACCGTATTTCAGTGAGGGCATTCTGCATCGACCGGAACAAATGTCTATCAGAAGGGGCAAGGTCTAGGCTATAAGGCGGGTGGGGTAAGACTTAACCGAAATAGCAACATGGGGCCGAGCGTTGTCATAATGGAAAATCATTGCCTCGTGTCTGGTCGCATATTCCGGGCATTTTTCGGCTACTGCTCTCTTCAAACGAATTAATTGTGTTTGGTAGCGTTGTCCATTGATGGTTTCACCCGCTTTTAGCAGCTCATAATACAGCACATCCATCTGATTCCACCAAATACAGAGCATTCAATTCAGCTGCTTTTAAACGTTTTGAAATGGCTGCTTGAGTGACACTCAAAGACTCTGCGAGCTCTTCTTGTGTTTGGCAACAATCTTCATAGAGTAATGCTTCCAGTTCTTCATCTTCAAACTTTTATGGCTGCCCAGGACGTTCATCGTCTTCCAAGCCAAAATCACTACTTTTAAATCGTGCAAACCACTTTTGGCACGTTCGCTCAGCTAGCGCATGTTCTCCATAAACTTCCACCAAAATGGGATGACTTTCGGCAGCAGTTTTCTTCATATTAAAGTAATGAAGAAGAACTCCTCGCAAAAAAACTTTTTCAGGCACAAAGTTCGACATATTTGAGTGAAAAAAAATTATTGTTGTTTAAAATGAATGACATATACTGAAATGACGTACAATGACAGTAGCTTTCCAACGCATGTTCCAATGGAATAATAACAATGGAATAATACAAGTTACGCCATCTCTTAGCAAACCGCATGAAAAGTTATAGACCCAATAAGTACTATAAAAGATATCATCTTAACGTACATCCTAAGATTTAGTTTTGGTTTAAGAAATGATATATATTAACGATTTTTAAGAATTCGTCAGGCTGAGTGTTCGTTAGTCTTGTAAGGACTAGGGCCTCACAATGTAATCTGTACTTGGAAGGGTATCTTGAAGTTAATTCAAACATTACTTTGCTTTTGCAGGTTCCAGCTTTGCAGTTAGCCAGAAATCGTTATGTCTGCCTTGTATTTAGGACAGTCTAACAAATACACTGCACGTACTGTTATAAACGTGACTTGAGATCCAGGATCTGCTAAGACTCTTAAAAACTCAAATGAGTTTTCTTCGAATTTTCGATATTAAGAGGTGAGGTTTGATTTTTAATAGGCTTTATTGACAGATCACGCATGACTCCTATCAAACTGCTTTGTCATTTTTGTTCAGTTTCGTTTGGCAAATCATCATGGAAAGACTCACACCAAAACAGTGTCTCCAAATTGTTCAGTCGTATTACGAAAAGCGTTCTGTGAGAAATATTTTTCATGCGATCGAGGACTACTGAAACCACTATTGCCAATACCAGTCGCAAATTTGAGTCCCAGTTTACATTAGTGGATGATACTCGACCGGTTAGACTACATCCAGCACGTAGTAAAGAAACTATAGCAGCTGTAGCTGAAAGTGTACGCTAAGACCATGACGAATCGATTCGTCGTCGTTCTCAGCAGCTTGGCTTGACGTATTTTACTTGAAGATCTCGGCCTAAGTGTACAAATTTCAACTTGTGCAAAAACTGAAGCTAGACGACTTGAATTTGCATCATACTTTCAGCGAATGGGC
Organism: Volucella inanis; assembly: GCA_907269105.1. Classification (NCBI taxonomy): domain Eukaryota; kingdom Metazoa; phylum Arthropoda; class Insecta; order Diptera; family Syrphidae; genus Volucella; species Volucella inanis. The sequence goes on from OU026153.1 coordinate 81,443,109, forward strand.
TCTGGAAAAACTCAATGAGAATCCGGTGTTTTATCGTGAAGTTTTGTTCAATGATGAAGCCCATTTTAAACTCAATGTATACGTTAATAAACAAAATTACCGTATTCGGGCTGATGAGCAGCCCGAAGAGTACCAAGAGCTACCATTACATCGATTAAAAACAACGGTATGGTGTGGTTTATGGACTGGTGGAATCATTAGTCCATATTTTTTTTTGGAAATGAGACAAGTGAGAATGTAACCGTCAATGGTAAATATTATCGCGCCATGTTAACGGACTGTGTGCTTTCTGAAATTCAAGCACATGGTCTTGGTGAGCTCCGGTTTCAACAAAACGACGTTACGAGCCATACAGCGCGTGAAACAATGGACTTGTTGAGAAATCATTTTGGTGAGCACTTAATTTCACGTTTTGCTACGGTAAATTGGCTGCCTAGATATCACACCTATGGACAATTTTCGCGATATCACACCTATGGACTATTTTCTCTGGGGATATGTAAAGTCTCAGGTCTTCAGGAGTAAGCCAGCTACGATTGACGCTTTGAAAGCCAACATTACTGTTATCCGCGAGATACCAGTCGCTATGCTGGAACGAGTCGCCCAAAATTGGACCTTCCGAATAGACCACCTCAGACGTAGTCGTGGCCAACATTTACATGATATCATTTTCAAAAATTATTAAAACCGGAAATAAAAATTTTAAGTTCACTTTCAAATTTATGTGTTTTATTTTACATTATAAATCAAACCTCACGATGAATCACCTTTATTTTGAGAGCCCTTTGAATATTTTTGTTTGCTAGGTTTTAGAAGATGTAGCGAAGATTGATGTTGTCGTTCACGCAAAGCGCCTTTTGAAGTACTTGTCTTTAGTTTCCTGATCCAGACAGTTTTTGGCTTCCGTATTTTGTTTGATATATGAGAGCTTTTCGAAAACACACTTTCCTTTAAATTGAGCACATGTGTATATACTATGTTGACCCTTACAATATCTGCAAGTTTTCAGGTTTGTATGATGATTTTTAACTTGCTTCTGTGTTCGTAAACAAAATGTATAAATATTATACATGTATTTTAGTTTATATAATTATTGTTTTTCAATATTAAAATTGTAATCTATATTAAAACTAAGCTAAATTAATTGAAATCTAAAATGTAAACAATTAAACGTAACGTAACCCTACGAATCTAATATGGTATGACAGTTATTGTAAAAAAGGTGGAAGTAATTTCTGGACGAATAAACACGCGATCTTTGCTGTGACTGTTCAACAAGAAAAGACGTGTTTTACTCTAAACGCATTTTTCCGACCCCTCTTTTTTACCCTACACATATAATTCAAAAAGTTAAAACCCTACACACCCCAACATTTCGTCCTGTTCGAGTCGAAAACATTAAACAAATTCAAACATTAAAGATTTTAAAATTAATAAAAAAGAAAAAGTGCAAGTGCAAAGTTCAAATGCGCAAACATACATATAAATATATATATAAAAGATACTTAATAGACTACACAAAATATTAAACATTTAAAAGAAAAATTAATCAAAAAGTGCAAATGCAAGTGCAAACTGCAAGGGTACAAAAAATAAGAAATATATATACATAGATATATATAAAACATAAAGTACATACATATATTCCCTCGCGGTCGGTGTGTTGCCCCTTGTCTTGCTCCTTTTAAAGACTTACAGGCTCTTTCCGTAGTTGTGCATAAATTGCATTTCCCGCGCCGTGTAAAAATTAAATATTACCAACTTTAACCTCAGCTGTCACCAGCTGGGCAAAGCTAACCAAAGGTCGTAAGTTACTGAAATAAAATATTAAATAGTTTAATATCATTTAATAAACAACTGTATTTAATAAAATTTAATAAATACTTGATACACACATATTGGTTTACAATTACTTAATTTTCAAATAAAAACCATTTAAAAATGTCGAAATTGTTCACGTGTGCAGATCAGAAAGGTGTTCTGAAGCAGATTCTTCGTGACCACACCAACTTCAAAAAGACTGGAGCATCAAGTCGTACAGCCAGCTATCGACGAGGAGAAATTGAAGAAGGTCTGGAAGAAGACAATTTTGATGAAATTTTTGATCTGCCTCAAGAAACATATTTCACTTACCGAGGTGAATTGGTCGACGCTATCAACAATGCCAAGTTAGCATCCAAGGAGAAGATTGTGGAAGGTGAATGCTTCTTGTAATGAGCTTTCATCACCCCAAATTCAAATACCACATTTTGAGGGCTCGTACACGAAATGGCAGCTTTCCACGATGTTTTTTTGTCCTTGGTCCACACCAATAAAAAACTGGGCGAAATTCAAAAGCTACACTATTTGAAATCGTCTCTTACAGGTGAAGCTGCTCGTTTGTTGCAGCATTTAGGTTAGTATGCTTTCAATTATGACAAAGCATGGGAACTGCTTGTCGCCAGATACGACCACAAGCGAATGTTGGTAAACGCTCACTTCTAACTTTTCTTTGAACAGCAGCAGTTGACGAAGGAGACTACAGATAACATAAAGTCCTTACTGAACACGTCCCAGGAATGTTTCCATGCCCTGGAAAATTTAGGATTGCCGGTTAATTCTTGGGATGACATATTAATTTATATACTGGTGCAAAAATTACCTGCTTTTACTCAGCGTTTGTGGAAGGAGAAGTTGGGTAGTTCGAAGGAGTTGCCAACACTGAGACAATTTACAGAGTTCCTGGAGACACGTTGTCGAACCTTCTAAGCAATAGCTGAAACGAGTGCCATAAAGGTCAGCGGTTCTTCTGCACACAAGGCTGTTGCGGTCGAGAAGAAAACGGTGTTGCACGTCGGGAAGAAGCAGTTTGCATGACAGGTATGTGGTAGAGATCAGCACTCCCTTCGATCTTTTCAGAAATTTATTGATATGGAGATCTGTGAACGATCCAAGACTGTGGACAGGATTGGAGTTTGCGGGAACTGTCTCGCATACAGTCACCGGACTAGTCAATGTCAAAGCAGTGTGCGCTGCTATTACTGCAAGCAGAAGCACCACTTTCTGCTGCATGTCAACTGTGGAGGGTCGAATATTCCAAAGGTTAGTACTAACACTACAATAGGTACACACACTTTCCACATAAAATCAAGGATTAACCAACCTGTCTCTCTTGGGGTATATCAACCAAATGTGCTTCTTCCCACAGCCGTGGCGCTAGGCTAGGGCGCTAGTTGATCCTGGATTTGAAGCAACGTTCATTACTGAATCTGCTGTCCAGTTATTAGGGCTTCATCAACGGCGAACTTTCATTGAGGTATCTGGATTGGGAAAAATCAGTAGTGGTTCATGTCAGCGGTATGTAAATCTTACCTTTGGGTCGCTGGTGACAGCATTCGAAACAAATACCCGGGCCTACGTGTTCAAGTCGCTGACTGGTCTGTTGTCGTCCAAGCCTCTAGCTCAACAAAACTGGGAACACATCGAGGGCTTAAGGTTAGCTGATCCACAATTCGATGAGCCTGCAACTGTTGACATTCTCCTGGGAAGCGATGTTTATTCTGAATTTATTTTAGCATCCATTGTACGCGGTAATGATGTAAGATCCCCAATCGCACAAGAATCCGAGCTAGGTTGGCTACTACTTTGGAACGTCATTTCGCAAACTCAGGAACCCATCCACAGTTTTCTACAGGTTTGTGACATCGACACTCAATTGCGAAAGTTCTGGGAATTAGAAGAATCGCCTTTCAACTACAAGGAAACGGACGAAGACAGGACTTGTGAGCAGCACTATCACACCACAATAAAAAGATTGAATGATGGACGATATGAGGTATCGTTGCCATTAAACGGCGGATGTAAACCTGGGTTTGGTGCCCCAAGGTTATGTGCCTTACATATGTTTCATCAGTAGGAGAACACGACCAACATTTTCCATGTCACGCAACAACTCGATGAAGACAATGAGGTCATCAATCTTATGCTTAAGCAATCTTCGGTAATAAGGCTTCCTCACATTCTAGCCTATTGCATTCGTTTTGTGTTTAACTGCCGGGCAAAAACTGAAACAAGGTACAAGGGTTCATTGAAGGTCAACGAAATTGACAAGACTATGAAATTGTTGATAAAAATCTCACAAAAACAAAATTTCCCTGAAATGAATGTTGCAAAAAAGGTATGTCCCAAACGTGACTTGAATTTGAATCCCTTTATAGATGCTGACGACATTCTACGCGTTGGAGGGAGACTGCAGAACTCAAACTTGGACGACGAACAGAGACATCCATCTATTTTGGCACCAGATCATCATCTCACACACCTTATAATAAGAGATGCACACAAAAACACAATCTATGGTGGTGTTTTTCTAATGATGGCGTACATCCGCACAGCGTTCTGAATTTTTGCTTTAAGGAGAAAAGTGGAGAAGATGGTCCATGAGTGTATCATTTGTTTCCATCATAAAGTGAAGTTAATGCAACAACTCATGGAAAACTTACCTGGGCCAAGAGTTCGCATGGCAAGGCCTTTCTCCAGATCGGGTGTAGACTTTGCAGGACCCTTTGACATCAAAACCTGAAAAGGACGAGATGCAAAAACATTAAAGGGATATTTTTCAATATTTATCTGCCTAGCAGTCAAGGCAATGCATTTGGAGGCCGTGTCAGACCTTACGACACAGGCGTTCTTAGCGGCTTTCAAACGATTTATAGCTCGCCGAGGAATGTGCACCGAACTGTACAGTGATTGTGGCACTAATTTTGTAGGGGCGGAAACGGAGTTAGGTAGGCAGCTGCAAAAGGCGAAGGTTGATTGGGGGTCGGTTAATGAACAACTGACTCAGCTGTACACAAAGTGGACTTTTATTCCCCCTGCATCTCCCAATTTCGGAGGGCTTTGGGAAGCAGGGGTGAAATCGGTAAAGCTCACCTCAGAAGAGCGGTCGGGGCAGAAGCTCTGACATTTGAAGAACTGTCAACGTTGCTTACTCAAGTTGAAGCCTTGAAAGATGAAAGTATTTTAAGGACGTGCTCTTTGCTGTGACTGTTCAACAAGAAAAGACGTGTTTTACTTAAACCGCATTTTTCCGACCCTTCTTTTTTGCCCTACACATATAATTTGAAAAGTTAAAACCCTACACACCCCAACAGTTGGTTTATTTTGTGCTAGTTTTTCTATCCCTTGGCTTTCGGGTTGCCATAAAACTTCCAGAGACTGAAATCTGCCTTCTAAAAACATCAACCCATCTCTTCGAAGCGGTATTTCACGCGGATCTTTAAGTGATTGTTGGTATAGCTTATGCGTCTCTCTGTCCACCTTTTGAATTAATAAATAAGTTATCAATGGACCCCTGGACTCGGTCTCAACTCACAAATTGTTAAAATCATGCATACTTTCTTGTGTTATGTCATGCATTTGTTTTATTAAATACGCCGATCACCCTGATATGTTCAGTTGATTTATCAATTTGTTGAAATATGCCGAAAATGGTATTATTTTATTATTATATTTCCTGTTTAGCATTTTCCATGCTGCATCATAGTTGTTATCAGACAAAGTAAGATGTTGAATGAGTTTTACAGCCTCACCCTTTTATTGAGCTTTTGCGATGTGCATTTTTCCACTTTTTCCAGATTATTATTATCATGGATAATCTTTTCGTAAATTTTCCTAAAAGCTATCCAGTTCTTATATTCCCCGTCAAATTTTAGAATATTTATTCTGGGCACTTTAACATCGTAAATTTCGTTGCGACCACCCTCGTCTTTCTTAGTTGCTTTTCTTTCAATGCTGTGAAACTTCTGCGGTATTCTTCTTCCAGCAATTCGTAACTTTTGTCGGCGACGTATGTGTCGTTTTTGCTAGCTTGCAGAAAGATTTCTTCGTGTAAGTGGGATATGTTCTTCCACACATCTTTGGCTTCATTTATCTCAAACTGACAAAAACTAAGAGATTTTTCTCTTTCCTTTATAGTCTCACATTCTCTTTTAATGCATTTCCTTAGTATGGGCGTTCTTATGTCCTGCTTCGAAATACTTAGTAATTGGTCGTTTAAACAAAACAAAAAATACTCTTTCTGTATTGAGGTTGAAATCTTGCTTGCTAGATAGCTTATCCACTAAACAGTTCAAGGCTCATGGGCATAGGGTTTGCAGTTAAAGTTTACTAAACAGTTCAAATTTCGAGCCTAGGTAGAAGGACATAGGCAGAAAACGCAGTCAATGTTTCTCCGTTTTGATACAGTAGCAATTAAAATAATTGTTTATTTTACTTTATTTTAATTTTTTTTTTTCACTTTACAAGGCACAGATAAAGGCACTTGAATTCACGGTTATAAAATAGATAGTGAATCTTTATTTCATTCCAATTTAAAATATAACATATAATCCAAAAAAGAGGTGTGATGCAATCTGATATGCGAGACGCGCATTCAACTAATTTTGGTGTGGAAAAGTGAATTTTAACATAATGTGTATAGCAACCTGAGGTGCGAGACGCGTACTCAGAAAAACTAAGTGTGAGAAATATAGTGTATTGTAATTTAAGTTGTTTGTTTATGGCGTATTTTGCCATTTTGGTTAACACCCATACAAGATCAAGCTGACTCAAGAATTGAAGCCGATGGACCATCTGAAGCGACGTACGTTCTCCGATTGGGTTCTGGAGAAGATGCGCCAAGATGATGAATTTCATCGCAAAACATCTTCAGTGACGAAGCTCATTTTTGGCTCAATGGGTTCGCCGATAAGCAAAATATGCGATATTGGTCGGGTGATAACCCACATGTGCTTCATGAATCACCACTTCATCCACAAAAAATACCTGTTTGGTGCGGTTTGCCTGCCGGCGGCGTTATTGGGCCATACTGGCCATGTTACTGTGAATGGTCAGCGTTATCGCGCCATGATAACCAATTATTTTTGGCCCGAATTGGAAGATATGGACTTGGACGACATATGGTTTCAACAGGATGGTATCACAAGCCACACAGCACACGCTACAACCTATTTATTGAAAAGTAAGTATGGTGAGCGTATTACCTCAAGACATTGGCCAGTCGATTGGCCGCCTCGTTCGTGCGATTTAACGCCGCTTGAGTATTTTCTGTGGGGCTACGTTAAATCATTGGTTGGAAGAGCTCAGAGCCAACATTGAACGCGAAATAGCGGCCGTTTTGGCCGAAATGTGCGGCTAAGTCGTTAAAAATTGGGTCCAACGAATCGACCGCTGCAAACGTGCCCGCGGTGGCCATATGAACGAAATCGAGTTCCATTCATAAATGTTTTGATTGCACTTCAAGCCAATAATAAAGTTTTTGAAATATCTCAAATGATTTGCTTTTATTTTAAAAAAAAGTTGTCAAGTCGTTATTAAAAAACCCTATATTTGGAAAAAAACAACAAAGGAGAATTGCAAAAATAGATAAAATTTTTATTCGACTAGACAAAACAATCCTTGTTCTTTACAATTTAGAGATTATTTTATGTAAATGTTGACCACGATTATCCTTTAAGTGGTCAATACGGAGAGTCCAATTTTGAATCACTTTTTCGAGCATAGTGACTTTTTTTTTTAAAAGAACTTAACACTCAAACGGGTACGAATACGTTTATAATGACTCAGCATGTGTTAAGTTTTTTCGAAAAAAAGAACTTAGTGTTTTTTTTCGCTTCAAAGGTGGAATCCAACTTTGTTTAATGTTGTTGTCGTTGATTTCTAGTCAACAGTTCATCTTTTAACTTAAAAAAATCTTCGGGCACCGAACCTTCCATAAGCCATAAGCCACGGTCACCCATATGGTATTTTTTCAAAGATGACCGTGAAAACAACTTTACTTTTTTTTTTATTTGCCTCAAATGCACGAACTGAACCTAGTCGACACGCGGTTTTAACAAGATTCCACTAAATGCCATAGAGCACGCAAATCGATGAGCCAATTGAGATTCCAGCCAATATGCTTGAAAAAGTGATTAAAAATATAACTCTCCGTATGGACCACCTAAAAAGTAGTCCTGGTTAATAAGTATATTACACTTTTAATTTTTTTTTTTTTTTTTTTTGACAATTAAATGGGGGTGATATTTTAGTTTTTGGAGTTTTTTTCATTTTTCAGTATGAATGATTTATCATTACAAATTTTGGGAACTTCTTTCTTTTTTCGATTTCATTCCAAGATAATGCATGTCACCAAAGACAAAGACAACCACAAAAGTGGTTTGATACATGAGTATATTGTAGGTATAAGTGTCTGCCTGACAGTTGATGACATGCCCTTTCAAAAAAATATGGATTTTCAACAGTTTTTCGTAGTCTTGGATAATGCGCGACAAGACCTCAGGATTTCCACATTTTCCGTTTTTATAACCCATTTTTTATAAATGCGCACGAAGCATACAAATGAACTGAACACTGCCGACTTAAAATAAAACTGAGTACAGTTGAATATATGGTATGTGTGCGAATGTTAAAATGGTCCAAGTAAAAATTATATTAATAGATCTGTTGGCATACTGTCCAAAATTACGAAAAACAGTGCAGGTGCCTGTTCAAATAGGTAGGAAGATTGCCTGAAAAAGTAGGAACAATTTTTAATGAGTAGGTTACTTGCCCCGAAAATCCACCTTTAAACTGAATTTTCAGATGAAGCATTAAGTTTATTTTTCCTAATCATTTTTTCCCATTTCTCGACACAGTACGAAAACAGTAACTCCGAGAATGTTCTTTAAGCTATCTAAGGAGAAAAGAATTGAAACCTCCTTTATTCGATGACCAGATCTCATGATCTACTTATATGAAGCAGTTTGAAATGGTTATTTGTGCAAACGACTGTGACAATGAGGAGAAGTTTTTTGCCCTAAAAACGGCCTTGCACAGTCCTGCATCCGAATCGTTGCAAGCAATAGACATCAAAAAGCATAAATATTATATAGTTTTAGTACAGGCTATCGAAAAACAGTTTGGGAATAGCCACATGCGGCAGGTTTACAGGGTCGAATTGCAAAGTCGAACGCAGCAACGAGGTAAAATATTGGAGCAGCTCGGAGCAGATATGATTAGACTGGCACATATGTCATACCCCACCGCAGGCTAGGATATTTTTGACGAAAAAACAAAGGGTCCATTCATCAGGGAAATAGCAGATGAATGAATAGTTGTAAAGAAAGCCGAGAAAAGAACCCTAGCTGAAGCACCTGCCTTCGCGTTGGTGATTAAAGCAGCCAATCAGGCTTGCAAACGAACACATTTCGTCAGGGGAGAAGCATCTATTGATCACGGGATGGGTGAATAAATAAATAAATAAACAATAGACACCGATGACACGGACTCAATAATCAGTAGAGATCTGATACAGAAAATCTAGTTGCATAACACCAGCAAATACAAGTTGAAAACAGCTACAGGAGAAATGGCTATGTTATATGGTAAACTCCACCTGACCGGAATAGCCTTCTCTCGCGTGTTTCTGGTGGCTGACATTGACAACGAGGTTATCACTGATACAGATTTACATGGTACAATACATGGTCTTGTAGTTGACTTTAGGCCACAAACCCTGAAATACGGAAACATGGAGATTCCAATAATATACGATAACGCCAGCGCTTCCATCTTAAACGTCGTCATTTGCAGAAATTAGATTTTAGAGCCTTCGTGGGAACTAACTGTTTAGGCAAAAGTGGAAGGAAGGCTCATAATGTCCTTAACAGGAAGAGAAAACGAGATTCCATCAGAAGAAAAAAGAACTTATAAAGATGAAACTTTGAAAATTGAGCATCGACTAAAAGTGGGTAACAGCGTTAGAGGTCATACACCAAGAAAAAAATTACGACTGTTTGTGACTGACCAATGAGATCTTACAAATGCCTACAAAATTTTTTAAACACTGTTAAGAAAATAAAAAGGACACTTTCAGAATTGCCATTGAAAAAAGCTGCAGTTGTCAAAAAGATATTCAGTGATGTGCTAAAAGTTGAATATGAAAATAAAGGAGCAGGATATAAAAAAAAATAAAATAAAGGCTATAAACTTACGAGTAGTAAAGAAGTTTAAGCGAAGATGAAAAACTTTTTTTATAGAGACGATGTAAGTCGCCAAGATCGAAGCATTGGACATCACAGGAATGTGAGAGATACAGTAATTGAAATCAAAGTAAAAAACGAAAACGGACTATTTTTTAAGCATATGGTATAGTGTATATGGTATGTATATGTTTACACTCAACATGCAAATTTTCTCAATTTATTTAATTCTTTTTGTTTACCTTAGCCGAGTTTCAATCATGAAATATTTAAAGATATTTTTTTTGGTATATCAAATGAAAATTGTATGGCTGGATGTGGCAACAAATATCCAAAAGGATTTTGAGATAATTTCGATAATGATGTGGATAAAAATTAACAAACAAACAATGGACTAATCACAATGGAAATTTCACCTTTTATGTTACCAAGAAAAAATTTGCATGTATATATTTAAGATTGTTTTCGGTAAAAGATCGAACATTCCCATTAGTTATGAAATACAATTTCATTCTGTTTCTGCATCGGCTTTCTTTGCAGAAGGGCATTCTATAAAATCAATTTTCCAAGAGCTTGCTGATTGTTTCTGGCTCTATCTCAAGAATGGCTCGGGCGAAATGCTTGAGTTGTTTCTGGATTGTCCGCATTACATCGATCTTTACTGCACCCCACAAAAAAACAACTAAGGATTTCGAGCGAAAAGCATCTGTCCGTGCCGTAATAAATTTGACTGAAAAAAAAACTTATATCTGACCCACCCTGTACATGTGAACTCATAAGGACGCCCATAAGGTTCATCCACTATTGCTGCTGCTTAAGTTAAAATGAATTATACTTTTTTAATTACGCAAATTTGACGTTTACTGATTTTTCACATGTTTGTGGAACTTTACAATTTGGTATTAAGAAAGCTTGAAAGTTTTTTTTTCGTTGTTTTTCATATGTTCAATTGTTCTTTTAACGTGATAATATATTTAATGTTTGCTTGCATAAAAGCATCTTTGTTAACTACTTTTACTATTTTGATTTGTTTGTTATGAAAATTTAAAAAAAATTTTATGAAACATTTGGCTGTGAAGTAAACATAAATTTTGATTATCTAACATTAACATTGAAAAATTGATTGAATTTTTTAAAATGTTGTGGAATTTAACAAATCCACATTATAAGAATGTGAGTAAGAATATGTTTGAGCGGGAGAAAGTGACCAAAGAAGATGCTGCCTCTAGTAAATACTAATTATAACAGAAATAAATTTTGTTTCTAAAATTGATAATTAGCCTGAAAATTTCAAGAGAGAATGGAAAAGTTTTCGAGATAGTTTTTATTGAACTATATCGGGTCAAGCTCACATGAAGTACTTAAGAAAACATTCGGCATTTCGGCCGTAAGTAAATTGCATCTTAATTTAAAATGGTTAGAAAAAACATAAGCGTTAAAAGCAGTTTGCATTTCGGATTGATCGCCTTTCCAATACATTTTTTTTTTTTTTTTTTTTTAATTTAAATTTAAATTGAACTCATTCTTGCTCATTCGGGTACACTTGTTCTTTTTCTCTTATATATTTTGCACGCTCAATGGGTTTAAGTACCCTTAAAATGCACACAGCGCGGTCAAAAAAAAAAAATCAGGGATGAAAGAAAGAGAGACATGGATGAACGTTGGTTTTAAATATTTAAAGGTTATACCAGACACAAGGCATGGTTTTCTTTTTAATTTTTTCCGCGTCGGACTTTCAAAATAAATCCATTTTTCGTCACCCGTCACAAACCGATGCAAAAATGATTTCGTGGAACTGAAATAGTATTTCACAAGTGGCTTGCAATTTTCCAATTGACGTTCATTCAAATCGTGTGGGACCTATTTACCGAGTTTATTGATCTTCCCAATTGCTCATAAACGTCTGCTGATTGTTTCTTGTGACACATGTAATGCTTCTGCTAGTTGCCGTTGAGTTTGAGGTCATCATCCAATAACTCCTGCAATTGGTCGTCTTCGCATTCTTGCGGTCTACTGTGTTTCACATTGAAATCACCGCTTTCAAACTATCTATACCATGTCTCACATGTTCTAATTGATGGAGTGTGTTCACCATATGTTTCTACTAGCAAACTTGTGCGTATTTGTAGTTAAATGTCAGACGAACAAAATGACGTATATGCTACGTATTAATACGCTGCGTAGTTCTTGGTTAAACAAACTTATGCATAATGACTAAGAAATAAAAAGCTAGGCAGGGCGTTGCATAAGCAAGTTGTACGGCTTAAGAAGGAATCACGATATTTTAGAGTATGTCTAAGAGTGGGCTTGTGAGTAAACTGATGAGCATTCATAGTGAGATTGGTGTAACGGTTAAAAGTTTGAAGGGGCGGAATGCTACTGCCGATTTCTATGGAGCACTGGTGGTAGAAATAACAAAAAAACAGAGTGAGAAACGAGACATTGCGTCGGTGTTCGAGAGTCTGCACTATCTGAGTAATATAAGTATCACCTATGAGTTTTATCGTACGTTTTTCCATTGTGGGCATTGTATTCCAATTTCAGGCGGATAAATGCCTTTTATATTAGGGCCAGATTAAAAACTAATCCTCATCATTGTCCCTTATAAATTTACAATGGATTCAAAATATTCTCATTGATACCTTTCTTGATATTAGCGCTGCAAGCACCACCCGCGTTTTTTTTTTAAACTAATTTAATTGCTAAAAAGCAAAACTTCACGATATTAAGCATAGAAAAAACTTTCTCACTATCAATGCTGTATGGTTGTGAAATTAACTTTTAAATTTATTTCCCAGCTTCTGTTTATGAGAGCAGTAGCGGATGCACGTTGCGTTCCTCACTTAAGTCCAGAAAGAACGCGAACGCACTTGTTTATATATGTATATAAGAAAAGCAGAAGCAGAGAGGACAAAGCAGAGCACTTTTTTTATTTCGAGAGGAATTTTATACGCGATAAAAGCAGGCAAAGTTGTCATATACAGACAAATCTTATTTTTCGGCCATTTGCAATAATCTTTTTAACTAAAAAGGAAATCCCAGCAAAGAAAATCTGACAGCTGCTCTGCTTCTTCTATTGCTATAAGTTTATTGCTAATAGATATGTAGTGTTACAGGCAAATCTTATTTTGTAATAGTAGACTAAAAAAATATGCTATGAAATGACCACAGAAAAAAAGGACAGCTGCTCTGCTATTGCTATACCACATTGATCAAAAAGTTACGTAGCCGAGAGTACATCTATCTCTGTGTGTGTTAGCGATTTTTTACAATTTTAGAAATCGATTTATATTTGCAACAACGAACTTGTATTAAATTTTGCGTAAAAAAAGAGATAGCGGAGGACTTGAACATTGCCTATGGATCCGACATTTTGGTTTATGATTTGGGTTTCCGTCATGAAGCAGCAAAGTTGGTGCCAAAAGGCCTCAATTTAATGCAAAAAAGGGACCGTGTTGACGTCAGAAAATAGATGATTTGCAAGGCTGAATCCGATCCCACCTCTGTTAAAGGATCATTACTCGAGACGAGACGTGGGCAAGTGAATGGCGTTCACCATATGAGCCGAGACCAAAAAAAACCACGTCTTTTTCATTTAAAAAAGAAATCAATGCTCACGGTTTTGTGCATCATGAATTTCTGCCAGAAGTCCAGATAGTAAACAAAGAGTATTAATTAGGCGTTATGAGACGTTTGGGTAAAGAAATTCGCCGAAAGAGACCAGAATTGTGGGCAGAAAACTCGTGGATTTTGCCCTATGATAACGCACAGTCGCACAGTCCCATCATTATTCGTCATTGTTTGACGAAAAATGCAACAAATACCATCCAACAGCCACCGAATTCAACTGATTTGGCTCCCTGTGACTTTCTTTCTATTCAATCGAGTTAAAAAGCCACTACGGGGAACGCGTTTCAGCAGCCGAGAGGAAGTAATGGAAAAATTGTAGAAAGCACAGATGGACATACCGATATCGAATATAAAAAAATTTTCGAGGATTGGATCAAACGCTGGCATAAGTGGGCAATATAGATTTAGATGAATAAACTTGTATTTTTAATTTTCTTAATAATTTCAAAAATGATCACGGTGGTATATTATGTGTTTCTACAAGGTGGGGCAAAAGTAATGTCATAAGATGAATGTGCCATAATTTTTGCAAATGGCGTCAAGTGTCATTGTGTTTTGTGTTGCTTTGCCAAAAAAATCCTTTAAATTATTTTTATTTTGAAAATTAGCGGGCTACCTTTTCAATAAAACAACTATTCTTTTCGGTGTTTTTTCACGTTGTAAAATTATCGTAATTCTTTTATTGAACAATTAATGTTTTTTGATATAAATGTTGACATTTCAAATTAATGCATGAGAGCAGTTAACATTTTTAATCTCATTTAAATGCGTTTACATAAAATTATTTAATAGTTTAAATTGAATTAAATTTTTAATATTTTTAATCAAAGTTTCAATAATGAACATTCTCCTCCGCCGTGAACAAAGTTCGCAACTATTAAAGCATTGTTGGAAACTGGCATCACTAGCCCTTTATAATCTGCATTATCGTCAATTTCTAACCTATTTCGCAGTTTGAATGCATGAGTTTCTTTTCATTATTATTTTATTTCATTTTATTTTATTTATTTATTTTTTTTTTTTTTTTTTTTTTTTTTTTTAAACAATGGGACTACATTTGACACATACTATAAGTAAAAAGAGTATGTGAAGTATTTTTGTTGCCCTTGTTTACCCCACAAAATTAATTGTCGGTTGTGATTTTTTGTTGCTGTGTAATGTGGTGTTTATTCTAGTTATAGTGAAGTGCGGCACTTGTGAATATTAATATTTTTAATTCAAGTGATAAGTTAAAGTTTGCTTAGATAATTTGTGTATTTTCAGTATTTTAGGTAAGTTATTTTATTATAATGTAGATTATTTCTTTAATTTTACGATATTTTAAATTTTTGTTATTGGTTTCGTATCCATTCATCGGCATTCTAGCGTGCGTAGGTATGTTATATTTTTATTGCCAACATTGAATCGGCTGTGCGTAACGTCATTGTGGTGGTTTAAATGGATAGAGCATTTATTTATTATTTATTTATTTATTAATTTTTAATTTAATTTTATTTTATTTTATTTTATTTTATTTATGTATTTATTTATTTATTTATTTATTTTGTTTGAACACTCACTTGTTCTTGTGTGTGGGAGTAGATGTGGTTGGAGTTCTGAGCATAAATGGGAATTTGTGTTTGATCGGATTGCATTATGTTTTGTTTTGATTAATATAATAGAGTGAATGTGTTGAGTGGACTGTATGTGCAGATGTTTATGAATGGATATATGACTGCTACGTGGTTTGATTGAACTGAGTTGATTGTGTTGTTTGTGTTGTTTGTGTTGTACTATTGCTTTGTTGAATGGGATATATGATAAATGCGAACAATGAGCTAACAATAAAGTTGAGTGGATGTTGTGTTTGAGTGGACCTTATATATAGTCCGCTGGATATGGTATTATCGTTATTCTGTCTGTTGTTATTTTTAGAGCGACGCGACGGTTTGTTGGGTTTTTGTTCGTATTCTTGTTCTAAAACTGAAAACGATCAATTAGGTCTTAACCTTGGAAGAACGTATCCATGTTTTGGAACAATCGAAGCTTAAGAGATCGATAGATTTATGTAATGTACCCAATGTTGATAATTCGACTGCACTGCAAGCAGTGTAGCGGCCGTCGAAAGGCTAAGGGACAACCAATTTAACTATTTAAAATTGACAAATAAACGTTTATTTCTAAATTAAAGTAAATCATATAAATGCATGTATAGCAAACACAAGCGCATACTTACCGCAGCTTGACTCCTTTCCTTTCTTGGCGGCTTACAAATGACAAATGCGACCATTTTAGGAAATGTCATTATTGCGCATAAAGCGTATAACCAAAAGAAGAATTATTTAAATGTCAAGCACAAAGGAGAGGGAGGAAAAGGTTGATATACCACAGCATACCTACCTTGTGTATCATTTGGGGCCACTACCTTCTACGAACAAACAGTACAATTATTTGCTCGTGGTAGTCGATGACTTTTTCAAGTTCGTGTGGATTTATCCAGTAAAGTCAACTTAGGCGATCAAGAAACTGGAGTTGTAGAGCGATATATTCGGGTAACCAGTCCGTATTATAGCAGTTCGGAGCCCAGCTTTCACGGCCAACGTCTTTAAGGAGTTTTGCGAAGCGAACCAGGTCCAACACGTGCTAACGACGACTGGAGTTTCGCGAAGCAACGGATAAATTGAAAGGCTAAATCGGACCATCGTAGAAGTACTCACGAATTCATCGGTAGAAGACCCAACTAAGTGTTATAAGCATATAAGTCGGGTCCAGTAGGTACTTTACTCAACCACATCAAGAAGTACGAAACACAGTCCATTTCAATTTATGTTCGGAGTGACAATGAAGTGCGGGAACAACAAGCAGCTGACGAAGCTTCTAGAAGAAGTCATGTTAGACCAGTTCGTGGAGAGTCGAGACGAACTACGCAGAACGGCAAAGGAAGAGATTGAAAAGGTGCCGGTGGTGAACCGACGAACATACGACAGGAAGAGGAACGTCGCCAGACAATATAGGCTGCATGGCGATGGTGACGATGACGTAATTCAGTCTGACCGAGGGCAGTTGGAGAACCAGGATGGCCGAAGGTAGGAGTGAAGAGCTCGATAAGCCGTATGGTGCCCAAAATTCATAAGTTATTTCATTACTTAAATATTTTGTTGTAATGCAAATCTATTAAATATCAAAGTAGTTTTAGATCGTCGACCGCTGAGCTGCGCCCGATACAAGCGATTTCCAATTCCAGCAGCATAAGTTATCGCGCGTTTGTTTACATCGACCCAGTGTCGGAGTTTATTTACTCTTGCTAACGATATGAGTCTTCATCTACTTCAGCAGCATGAATTGTCGCATATTCGAATACATCGACCGAATTGTTCGGGGTTTTGTTACACTTGTTGAGTCATGGAGGTAATGGTAATATTGTTTACATTCACCAGGAATAAGTTGTGTGACCTATAAATTAATGAATAAAAGCCGATGGCGATGTGGGCAATGTTATTTTCGTGACATAATGACTTCGCTAAAGGCAATAGCTGGATATACTGTGGTTGGATGGTGCTAAGCCTTGGGTTAAATCTGTGGAATTGGCACAGTATTGAGTTCCATGGGCATTTGGGACTGGATATTATGGAAAGGGAGTTGACTACTTGGGAGACGACAAAGCAAAGAAGGATTTTTCACCGATATGAGCATAGCATAGTCGGGCTAGCTCAGTGGTCTAGTAATTGTTAATAGTTGTAAAACTTTCTTGTAAAACGTTTATAGTTGTAGAACGATTATAGTTGTAAGAACTTCTTATATCTTTGTTGAAACTTTATTATATCTTTGTTAAAACTTTCTTGTATATTTGTTAAATAAAAATCATCCGGCTTTAATCAATCTTTTCCTACATATATATACGACATGTCTGTGGCATTAATTCATGGCAACCTATCATTAAGCGATGTCCAAAAGCTTCGTTATTTGAAGTCATCGGTTACCGGTGAAGCAGAGCGTCCTCTACAGCACTTGGCTATCGTTCAAAGCTATTATGATCCAGCGTAGAAAATCCTGACAGAGCGCTACGATCATAAAAGAGTGTTGGTTAATACTCAGCTGAAACTCTTATTAAATCAACCTACAATTATCTCTGATTCATCGGCTAACACCAAAGGAATCCTGGATACTTCGCAAGAAATAATTCATGATTAAGGAACTTTTTTTTTTTTATAATTCCACGCGCACACCAAGAGGATATGAATACCCTTTTACTGGCTTTCTTTTCACCAAATCGCGGGCGGGTGGTGTAGTAATTTTGTTTGGTTTCGATATTTTTCCCAGAGGAGGTTGTCAAACTGGAGCCAGTGTATCCTCAACCAGTGGGTTTTAGTACGTGCTAGTTGCTAGTTCGTTACATTTAGCCCGGCCAGCAACCACTCCAACATCAATGTTATGCTTTCATGTCAAAGTTCACGCCGACGGGTTTACATATAACTACATACAAATTCCACGAAAAGACTTTTTCAGAGATTTGCCTCGCACGGGATTCGAACCAGTGACCCTCTGCTGGAGGAGTCTATGCATATAACACTACACCACGGCCACCTCCACCACTTAGGCTTGCCAGTAGATAGTTGTTTTAATTTTTGTTATTTTGCAGAAGCTTTTTATTAATACACAGCAGTTATAGGAAGAAAAGCTAAATATAAAGAATAAGGAATTGCCATCTTTGAAGAATTGTGTCGAATTTCTAAAGAGTAGTGTTTTTTATTGCCAGGAGGGGTCGAGAAGACAGATCAGCTGCAGCGTGTATCAAAGGGGTCAGCATGTGCTTAAGAATTGTCATCGGTTTTTGTAAATGGATGTGGAGCGTCGAAAACAAACTGCGTTGATTGAAGGTGTGTGAAAACTGTTTGGCATCCAGCCATTTGAAATGAAGATGTCCCAGTGCGAAGTGCTGTCTTTTCTTTTAGCAGCGCCACCGTTCTCTGTTACAGCAGCACGGTACAAGCCACACACGGTGCACCTTTCGTTATGCAATTTATTCCTCATCCATTTACGTCCAGCCGGAGATGGATTGGGCCGTTAATCCAAATACTTATGATTAGTTATCATGTTGTCACAAACACCAATGTTTTGTTAGCTACAGCGATGTTAAGAGTTAAATCTTCAGGTGGAGGTAGTCAATTTTGAGAGCTTTTGTAGATCCAGGTTTCGTTCATTACGGAGTCAGCGATCCAACGACTTGGTCTGAAGCCAAAGGGGATGTTTATAAAGAATAATGGACTGGGTATGGTCAGCAGTGGAACCACGCAAAAGGCCGTCGGCCCGGAACGACCGGGATTTTATTAGGAAAGATACCCGGCAACGATCGAGTAAGCAGTTTTTTGTGCCAACTCAACTATATGGTAGACCCAACTCACCGAAAATTTTGGGAGATTGAAGAATCATTTCCAAGATATGAAGCTGAGGAAGAAAAAGAATGTGAAATACATTTTATAAAAAAATACCATAAGATTACCTGGTGACCAGTATCAGGTTTGTCTTTCGTTTAAGGGTGGCAAGCAGCCCACTATGGGACCAACATTTCACGGTTCTTTTAAAAGATTTTTGCAGTTGGAGAGGAAACTCTATTGTAACCCAACACTGATAAATGAGTATTCAAATAGCATGTAGTAATATCTGACACTCGGTCATATGTCTCCTGTAAACGAGTCAGATTACGTTCCTCAAACGCCACATCATTATTTTATTCCTTAACACCCAGCTATCAAGGAGTCCACCACAACAAACAAGCTGCGAGTGGTTTTGATGCGACATTTGAACCAATCAGTGGGTCCAAGTTCAACGACCACTTGAGAATTTAACCTAAGATGCAGAAGAACATAATTGATATCATAATGAGATGGCGGTTATACAGGTACACATTTATGGGAGACGTTGAAAAAATGTACTGTCAAATTCAAGTCAACAGCCAGAACTTCAATTATCAACTCATACTCTGGAGAGAACAGCCTGAGGAAGAACTTAAGAATTTTTGCCTACAAACAGTGACGTTTGGTACAGCATCAGCACCTTACCTCGCTATCAGAGTTTTCCAGATGTTGGCAGACGAAACCTAGGTTGATAACGTCATCACCGGTGCAGACATCATTGAAGAATCCCAGAAAAAGTTGAAAGCTGTTAAGGAACTGTTGGAGACTGCAGGATTCCATTTACGAAAGCACGTCAGCAACTCCAACTTAGTACTTTAGTACATTCCAACGGATTAGAGTGGGACTAACTTTTCCATTCCATTTGATGGGAGTGCCAACGTGAAAACTTTAGGTATAAGATGGTTACCAGCTCTTAATATTTTTTTCTTTCCAGATCGCAACTACCATATAAGCACTGAGGACATCACAAAACGATCGTTCCTTTGCTTTGGCCAGGCTCTATGAACCGATGGGTTGGGTTTCACCTTGTATTATAATCTAGCAACTATGGTAGAAAGGATCGGTGGGAGATAAATCATTAACTTCAGAACTAACTAACGAATGAAAGAGTTCCTCTAATGACCTACCTAACATCAAACGAATCCACATTCCGCGTTGGATCAACACAGCCAGCAAATGAAGATGGTAGAAATCCACGGGATTAGCGATAGATAGATAGATAGGCATATGCGGCTGCAGTTCATCTACGCGTTCACGGTGAAGATGAAAGAGTTCATATGAGGCTACTTTTGTCCAAAACAATCAGTCACACTGTCAAGATTAGAACTTTCTAGAGCTATGTTACTGGCAAAGCCTTAAACGGAAGCCGGAGGAATTTTAAAGTTGGACAAAGCGAAAATGGTTGCATGAACAAATTCAGCAGCAAATCTCTTTGACAACGCACTCTGTTGGCAGGGACCGAAATTCTTGCGACATTGGTGGGACGCACGATTACCAAAACAACCGCACGTCCAAAAAACTCAACAAGAACGTCAAACGAGACTACAACACCAGGTCCTGGAAGAAGGAGTAGTAGAAGTTTTGCTACAAAAACACTCAATACTATCCAAAGTAACTTGCATAGTGGCTTACTGTCTGCGGTTCTTACGGAACACAAAAAAACACCATCAGCCTCCTAACGTCGTGCTTTTTTCACAGGAACTTGAGACCGCCTTTATGAGGATAATAAGAGCTGCACAGCAAAGGACGTTTCCCGAAAAATTTAAAGAAGGAAATAACGACGAGTTCAGGGAACTAAAGGCACTGAGCATTTTCAAGAATGAACAAGGAGTACTATATACTTGTTGGGGGTATATTACGCTAAACCATAAGCACCCATTAGTACACCTCATAATCAAGGAAGCGCATGAGAAGACCCTCCACGGGAGTAATCAAAGGATAATGGTGTTTATACGTCAGATATTCTGGATATTTCGGCTCAAGACCACCGTAAAAAACTTCATTTTCAAATGCAAAAAAAAATGCGAAGCCATGAGAACAGCTGATGGGCAGCCTTCTAACTGCCAGGACGACGATATCCAGACCTTTCACATATATTGACGTGGACTACGCCGGACCGGTTGTGATGAAAACGTTGAGAGGTAGGTACGCGAAACGATACAAGGGCTACTATGCATTATTTGTATGCATGCCGATCCACGTCGAGCTTGTGAGCGATATGACAACGCAAACTTTTTTCGCCACGTTCAAATTTTTCGTGCCAAGGAGAGGACTCCGCCGAGAACTGCTTAGCGACTGTGGGAAGAACTTCATTGGCACAGACAACGAGTTTCACAAATGTTTTAAGGAAGCCAAGATTGAATGGAAGACAATAGCGAATTCACAGGCGAATTCTATGGGGAGCAGGTGTGAAATCGGTGAAGTTTTATCTAAAACGGATAGCCGATGCTGACATTCAGGGAGCTCACCACACTTCTAGACGTGGTGTAGGGTGGTGTAGTGGTGTGTGCATAGACTCCTCAAGCAGAGGGTAGCGAGTTCAAATCGAGGCAATTTTCTGAAAAAGTCTTTTCATAGGATTTTTATGTAGTTATGTTATATGAAAATCCCGTCGGCATCAACTTTGACATAACACTGATGTTGAAGTGGTTTGCTGGCTGGGCTTAATGTAACGAACTAACAACTAGCACGTACTTAAGTTCCGCTGGTGGAGGATGCACAGTTTGACAACCACCTCTGGGAAAAATACCGAAACCTAACATACCTGAGTTTCAAACTACTACACCACCCGCCCGCGCCCTAGAGAAAAGCCAGTAAAAAGGTATTCATATCCCCTTGGTGCGCGCGCGGGATTATTAAAAAAAGTTCAGACAATTTTTTAATTGTTTTAAAAATAAAATAGGTTGAAACATTTTTCTTATATATTGTATGTTATATGTATTGGTAGTTTATTGACAAGTTTTGGTTCTGACGTAGTGTAAAATTTAAAAAAACAAATTTTTTTTTTTAAAGAATGGGATATTCGATACTGTCAAATTGTTTACTCTTTGTTTGTATATATTCGAACATCTTAACGTTGTAAGTACTATATCCCCTACGCAAGATAACGTTAAAAATGTATAGGTAGTTCAAGAGAAATACACGCATGGATAGGAATAGTGACCAACTGTGTGCTAATCGATTACCTTTGCAAATATATTCTAATAGTATATTTTAGGGATGTGCACAACACTTCAGTCGTACTATTATATGTAGCCCCTCCCCCCCAAACATGCAATACCGTACTGTAATTTACACTGGATAAGGCCGTAGTAAAATATTAATAGAATTTTTTGTATCATTCAAGGTATTCAACATGTGCTTTTCATGTCATATATATCTCTATAAGTACGCCCAAATACATAATACATTTATAATTTTCGTCTGGGGTAATTGGTTGAAAAACAAGACTGTTACTACAAGAAATGTCATTAACTGAGTCAGGAAACATATTACAAATCTTTTATACATATAGAGTACAACCATATTGACTAAGGCTGTTTCATGTCTGAAGCGGTGGTAGTAAAAAATCTATTAAATTGATTTGCAATGTATTGGAACTGTTATTGTTCTACCATTAACTGCGAGTCTATTAATATCGCTTCTAACATTTCCTCTGTTAAGGATGCTGTTAACTACTCTTAATTTTTGTTTTACATCAGACTTGCAGTTATAAAGTTTAGTTGAATAGTGTTTATCTCGACACTCTTTATGTTAACTTATTTTTTAATCTCTTCGCATAATTTAAACGTCTAAGAGTCATTGTACAATTTTGAATATGGTATGTCTTTTTAGTGTTTCTATTATTAAGTTATATAGGCAATTTATGGATCACTTTCTGCGTATACTAGGTAGAGTGAAAAGTAACCTCCTTAACCGCCAGAATACGCTGCTACTGCAAAAAAGGTTATGGTGCCTTGAAGTCCGCTCATATTTATTCAGACATGCGATACTGTCTTAAGTTTTGTTTTGACAGCTGATTGTTGTTGACGTGTTTGGCATCATGTTGAGTATGGACAAAAACGATTTTCGTTCTCTCATAAAACATCGCACAAGAGCATCGCAACCATGGCTAAGATTAATGACTTACGGCTCCAATTGCTGTCGCATCGACCGTATTCGCCCGATTTGGCTCCCTCAGACTATTATCTATTCCCAAACCTCAAAAGATGGCTCATCACTAAAAAATCGACGTCATGGATTAGTATTTTTCAGACCTTCCGGAAAATTACTTTTCAGACGGGAGCAAGAAGTTGGAAAATAGCTGGAATAAGTGTATAAAACTTCTTTAAACTTATTGAATAAAATAAAAAAAGAAACATTTAAAATTTTTTTTTTTATTCCCAAGGAGGTTACTTTTCACCCAGCCTAGTACAAGTTCCCAAAATTCAAATTTCAGACAATCTATAAGTTTGTCGTACATAATTTTGTTTAATTTTCTAAGAAAATTTTAATATTGAAATTTTTTTTTATGCAGACGGTATACACACAGAATAGTGAAACATTCATTACATTTACGGCAAGTAATTTTTAAGATATCAACACCCACTAGACTTATTTTTAAAAACTTAGCAATCTGTTTCTTGTTCCTTTTTAAAACACATTACCACACCACCTGAGTTGTATGAACTATTACAGTTAAATCAAGGTACGTAACTGGAATATTATATTAGATAGTTAATAGTCGTACAACCAAATCTGTTAGAACAATAAAATTTAAATAAAAATTACATGCATATAAGTGGGCTAACAACAGATCGAAGTTTTTCTCATACTACGAATGTTTTGATGTATAAGAAGGGTAGTAATAAGAGAAGCGCTATAATTTCTTGCGTTAGGTGAGATACTTTGATTCATGTTTGTCCTTTATTGATTTAAATTTTATTGAGGTTATCAAAGAACCTCACCTTTAAAGCTTCATTTTTACACAAGAAAATTATGCTCATCCACGTATACTTAATTTTTTTTTCTTTTTTAATTTATTTTGTTGCAAAGAATAATTTCCTCATATGAGATTTTAGATTTTCGTTGATGTATATGTTTGATCCTTCAAAGTTTTCGTTCATTAGTTAAGTTGTGAGCTTCTGTTTCTTCGTTTTCTTTAAGTTCATAATTTTTTCCTTTGTTATATGTCGAGTTAGATTAAGGGATAACAGAAGTGTGTGTTGTAGATCTTTTCGTTTTTATTTTTCGGAGTCGAAGAGAGTCAATGTCTTTCTTGCTTGTTAAGGGAACTTCAACCAGTTCCCGATTACCAAATGCAACGTTGGCCGCCAGCAATACAAAAAAGTCCCCGTTTTCAAAACGATGCTACAGACACCAATGCCGCTGTGACCAGTATGGAAACGGTAAATTCCGCCACAACTGTGAATCAGGTAGGTATAATAAACACCGCATTAGCGACAACATCAGCCAATATATCCACGACGATTGCCTCTGCGTACATAAATGTTGCCACTGCCACTGCAGCACAATTTTCTTCGTCTACAAATGTTGCCATTGTTGCTACAGCACAAACCGACAAAATTTTTTTGTCAATGCAACGTCAAATCGTCGCACTGGAAAACCAGCTAAAAAATACCCAAGTCAGGTTGAGGGAAAACAATTTGCAATGCCAATCGTTTAAAATAGCGTTCCACCCGTACCTACGTCTTCAGTATACGGGATATCGCCATCATCGAGTGAATCGTAGTGAATCGAAGACGGCGGCTGTGCACAGATGTGGTTCGACGTGTGAGCAAAACTCATATTTCCTACAGTCGTATTCAAGTAACTATAACTTGCTGGCGGCATGGTGGCATTTATGGATGGTATACACGTTGTCGGTGTTGGCCGTGTGGAGATGCTACTGTAGGGGCTTTGTCTTGGCTGAAGCGTGTGTGTTGTTGGTTGAAGGTCAATCGTCGAATAAGCCATCGTTGAAATTGTTGCATCTGACGTGGTAACTGGCTGAAATGATGGCGATATCCCGTATACTGAAGACGTAGGTACGGGTGGAACGCTATTTTAAACGATTGGCATTGCAAATTGTTTTCCCTCAACCTGACTTGGGTATTTTTTAGCTGGTTTTCCAGTGCGACGATTTGACGTTGCATTGACAAAAAAATTTTGTCGGTTTGTGCTGTAGCAACAATGGCAACATATGTAGACGAAGAAAATTGTGCTGCAGTGGCAGTGGCAACATTTATGTACGCAGAGGCAATCGTCGTGGATATATTGGCTGATGTTGTCGCTAATGCGGTGTTTATTATACCTACCTGATTCACAGTTGTGGCGGAATTTACCGTTTCCATACTGGTCACAGCGGCATTGGTGTCTGTAGCATCGTTTTGAAAACGGGGACTTTTTTGTATTGCTGGCGGCCAACGTTGCATTTGGTAATCGGGAACTGGTTGAAGTTTTAAAAACTTTTGTTGTGGCAGCTTAAGGAAATTCTACCGCGAAGGCAATGGCGAAATAAAAATTTTAGCGGCCGTCGAAAGGCGAAGGGACAACGAATTTAACTATTTAAATTTGACAAATAAACGTTTATTTCTAAAGGCAAGTACATCATATAAATACATATAATTAGCAAACACAAACGAATATTTACCGCAGCTTAACTCCCTATTTTTCTTAAACAAATGACAAATGCGACCATTTCAGGAAATGTCATTATTTCGCATAAAGCGAATAACCAAAAAAAGAATTAGTTAAATGTCAAGCACAAAGGAGAGGGAGGAAGTTAAGCTGCGTTTACATTTATGTTCCTTATTCCTTAACAAGCAGCACGAAACATTGGGTTATGATATTGAAGAGAAAGACATTGACTCTCTTCGACTCCGAAAAATAAAAACGAAAAGATCTACAACACACACTTCTGTTATCCCTTAATCTAACTCGACATATAACAAAGGAAAAAATTATGAACTTAAAGAAAACGAAGAAACAGAAGCTCACAACTTAACTAATGAACGAAAACTTTGAAGGATCAAACATATACATCAACGAAAATCTAAAATCTCATATGAGGAAATTATTCTTTGCAACAAAATAAATTAAAAAAGAAAAAAAAATTAAGTATACGTGGATGAGCATAATTTTCTTGTGTAAAAATGAAGCTTTAAAGGTGAGGTTCTTTGATAACCTCAATAAAATTTAAATCAATAAAGGACAAACATGAATCAAAGTATCTCACCTAACGCAAGAAATTATAGCGCTTCTCTTATTACTACCCTTCTTATACATCAAAACATTCGTAGTATGAGAAAAACTTCGATCTGTTGTTAGCCCACTTATATGCATGTAATTTTTATTTAAATTTTATTGTTCTAACAGATTTGGTTGTACGACTATTAACTATCTAATATAATATTCCAGTTACGTACCTTGATTTAACTGTAATAGTTCATACAACTCAGGTGGTGTGGTAATGTGTTTTAAAAAGGAACAAGAAACAGATTGCTAAGTTTTTAAAAATAAGTCTAGTGGGTGTTGATATCTTAAAAATTACTTGCCGTAAATGTAATGAATGTTTCACTATTCTGTGTGTATACCGTCTGCATAAAAAAAATTTCAATATTAAAATTTTCTTAGAAAATTAAACAAAATTATGTACGACAAACTTATAGATTGTCTGAAATTTGAATTTTGGGAACTTGTACTAGGCTGGGTGAAAAGTAACCTCCTTGGGAATAAAAAAAAAAAATTTTAAATGTTTCTTTTTTTATTTTATTCAATAAGTTTAAAGAAGTTTTATACACTTATTCCAGCTATTTTCCAACTTCTTGCTCCCGTCTGAAAAGTAATTTTCCGGAAGGTCTGAAAAATACTAATCCATGACGTCGATTTTTTAGTGATGAGCCATCTTTTGAGGTTTGGGAATAGATAATAGTCTGAGGGAGCCAAATCGGGCGAATACGGTCGATGCGACAGCAATTGGAGCCGTAAGTCATTAATCTTAGCCATGGTTGCGATGCTCTTGTGCGCCTGTTCATTGTCTTGCAAAAACAAAAATTTTTTTTCGCTTCATGTGAGGCCGTTTTGTAGCCACTTATTCTGTTCTGTGGTGTTCAACAGTTACCAATCGACTCCAAAAGTCCGCCTGATTCCGCATCAGCAAGTCCAAATACTCTTTCAAAGTGCTATCGCGGTCGAGCTTTTGGTCAGTAGTGAGTATGCGCGACACCCAGCCGAAGGATAACTTTTTCATATGCAGAATATTGTCCAAAATATGGCATATGCGCTCAGAACTAATCTTTGTGGTATCTGCTAGCTCGCGCACTTTCACTTTTCGGTCAGCTAACACCATTTCATGTACTTTTTTGACATTGTCCCCTGTAACCGCATCAGAGGGCCTGCCGCTGTGGACTTGATCGGTAATGGAGTTTCGGCCACCACGAAACTCTCTAAACCAATATTTGACGGTTTTATCTGACGGAGCATTAGCCCCATAATATTTATCCGACTTTTCTTTTGTTTACTTCGCCGTTTTGCCTCTCAAAAAATAATGTTTTATGAGAGAACGAAAATCGTTTTTGTCCATACTCAACATGATGCCAAACACGTCAACAACAATCAGCTGTCAAAACAAAACTTAAGACAGTATCGCATGTCTGAATAAATATGAGCGGACTTCAAGGCAACTTTTCTTTTGTTTACTTCGCCGTTTTGCCTCTCAAAAAATAATGTTTTATGAGAGAACGAAAATCGTTTTTGTCCATACTCAACATGATGCCAAACACGTCAACAACAATCAGCTGTCAAAACAAAACTTAAGACAGTATCGCATGTCTGAATAAATATAAGCGGACTTCAAGGCACCATAACCTTTTTTGCAGTAGCAGCGTATTCTGGCGGTTAAGGAGGTTACTTTTCACTCTACCTAGTATACGCAGAAAGTGATCCATCAATTGCCTATATAACTTAATAATAGAAACACTAAAAAGACATACCATATTCAAAATTGTACAATGACTGTTAGACGTTTAAATTATGCGAAGAGATTAAAAAATAAGTTAACATAAAGAGTGTCGAGATAAACACTATTCAACTAAACTTTATAACTGCAAGTCTGATGTAAAACAAAAATTAAGAGTAGTTAACAGCATCCTTAACAGAGGAAATGTTAGAAGCGATATTAATAGACTCGCAGTTAATGGTAGAACAATAACAGTTCCAATACATTGCAAATCAATTTAA
>OU026153.1:81476451-81637585 GCA_907269105.1 Volucella inanis
AAAGAGTGTAAAAGTGTAGCATTAAATATTTTTAATATTTTTAACATTGTAAAAACTCGTAAATAAAAGTCAGCTAATTTTAACTAAAGACACAATGTTGCTAAAAATACAGCAGAGGGCGTTCAAGTTTAGATAAGCAATCCTCATTCTTATTGTTTGCGAATAAATAGACATACGACAACGATCATCATACCAAGAGCTGGAGTGAAACTAACCAGATTGATTAATACAAACCATAAATAGTTCTATCTACATCTTACTACATTTTATTAATTATTGAATATTTCTCATCCAAACATGATAAAGATAGAAAGATATTACTGCATAATCTTCATCATACTGAGGTGTCATTATGAGTTAATTTACAAATAAGAAGTGTTTTTCTCTCAATAATGTTAGAACCTTAATCTTTGTAATAAAGGTTTTGCATGGTTATCAAAAAACAGCCAAATGAAATTGTTGTTTGTTATATAAAAATTTAACTGTTGTTTTTAACTGGCGCCCAAAATGGGGCAAGCTTTGCAAAATTTTCATAATAAAAAGTGTTTCAGCAAGGCTATGGAAATTTTTTCCTGCCCATCCTAAAAAAAAAAACGGTGAAACGATCTTCATCAAAAATAAAGGTGTTAGACTCAATACAACCAACAACAGGATGAACTATAAAGAAGACGTTCGAAATAAAAGACCTCAAGTATCCACAACGAAGCAGAACAAGGAAAATTATTATGTATTTATAAAACGTATAAAGAATTAAGAAACAATAAGTAAATAAGAAAAATAAATAAAAAGAACGAAGAGAGAAACAGTGACACAGTTAGTTAGTGCAGCGACACTAGCCATTATCGACTCAGAGTACAGGAACCGAATTTGCACCAGAGACAATCAACGAAAAACTATGCTATAATGAAATGTTAGATATAATTAAAAGTTTACCCGAATTTAATGGTAAATCAGGCTACGTTTGGTGGCAAGAAGCAGCAACTAATACAATGTCATAAAACAAGGGGGGTAGTAGAAAATATTTGGCTTCATTAACGATTTTCAGAAATAAGATAACTGGAGCAACTAACGACGCTTTGACCAATCATGGTACAGTCCTGATTTTCAATCAATAATTCAATAATTCGAATATAGAGGATTACTACAATGCAGTACCATAAACAGTCAATTGACTATTCAGGAATCACGAAAGAATATAGTAAAAGATATCGTTCTGACGCTTTACGAGTATTTATAACCGAAATTCATTCTTCATTAAATAATTTATTAATGTGTTTAAATGATCATTATGACCATTTGAACACAATTATTACTAGACTTCAACAAGCCAATATGAAGGTTTATTATTGATACACATATATATAGAAATTTGTAACATGTACTACAATGCTCACTATAAGAACTCCACAATGCAAACCCAATACATAAGAAAAGAATAATAAACGAATTTTTTATACTACACTACTAGTAACAGCGTCATTAATATGTAGTTCTGTTCAGTGAGTCTGTTCTGGGCTGTTCTGATTTGTATTCAGTGAGGTTGTCTGAATAGAAAAGTACAGAAAAACTTGCACCTACTCTTGAGGTAGAGCAGACTGATGTGCAGATGTCGAAGTCAAATTTGGCTGTCATTTTGATTACTATCTAGCATTTTATTTGTTTGCGATTGTTGTGTTCATATTAAATGAAAAAAACGTTATGGAAAGTTCAACAAAAAAATAAGAGGGAAAAATAGGCAATCTGTGCTGGTTGAATGTTCTCCAACCATACGGTGGAGAATTTACAAAATAGTAAGTACAAATTTAACGGATTTAACATATTTTACACAGATTTTTTCTTATTTTTGTTTTTGGATGAAGAATTTTTTCAGGAAATATTTAACCAGTCGTATGGAGCCATACAACACACAGCCTATTTCAAAGGGTGAAGCCTTGCTGATGGTCATCAACTGTATTGAAATTGTTATTTTCTTCAATGTTTTCGTCAATTGTCATTGTCATCGTTGCATAAATTATGCAGCACAACACAAGCTTAAATAAAATGACAGAGTTTCTTTACTCCTCTTAGCTTGTAATAATAAAGCTGTCGAAAGCGCTGTTTAAGAATACCAATGGAGTGCTCTACTACGATCCTACAGGAATTTAATTTCCGGTTAAAAAACGTCTGCCTTAAAGATAAGTGGCCATTGTCGCGGTAAGGGTTTATTAAAACCCGTGAGCACGCATAAGCGGAATCTCCCAATAGAAAACCGCTCCCTAATAAATAAGGTAATTTAGAAAATATATCCGAATTACCAAAAACCCTTTTGTCATGAACAGAACCCGGATATCCAACGAAAATGTCTATAAACTTCTTTTTCTCGTTGCATATTGCTTGATGAGATAGACTTGTAATGCCCTTTCAATGTAGTCGTCATTTCCATGCCGTAGGGGGGGTCAAATTTCATTTTTGTACCATCTACATATGATCCCTGCAAAAGTAGGAAAAGAGGTAGGTTACTACATCGTTTGTCAGTTATCACATGCAATTAATTTAGCACCTATAACACCTTAAATTCCAGTTTTGTTTCTTATATACGAACTGGTTACCATTTTCCCATCTTCAGTAGGCCATTGGATGACCGAGTCGCAAAGATTGCTGATGAAATATATTACTCTGTTAATAAGACTGCATACAGTTCCCAAGGCGAGGTTGAATCTATCGGCAATATCCCTGTAGGAGCAAGCATCATGCCTAGCAAACCAAAGAAAGAGCGCTATATGCATTTAAGCAGAATATGTTTTGCGGGCCTCTAATTTGACGTAAATATCCGATGTTGCAAACGTATCAACCAACCGTTTTTAGAGACTGCGAGATGTGCGGAAATGTGTCACAAATTTTTTTTCATTGTAGGAAGGAACTATTTCCTTCAAGAAGTGTGCGATACTGTTCCTTCAATCTTTCCCGACAAAAAAAGGAATAACTCTCACTAAAGTCTTCATATCCCTGGAATCTGTTGTTCCATCATCTCTAATATAATTTGTTGAATTTAATTTAAATCCATTTTTATTAACTCAATCTTGTATTTCACTTTGAGAATCTTCAACTTTTCAATAACTTCACAAGAAATGACAAATGTCGAATGTCAACATTCTAACTTTGATCTGACATTTTTCACGAATCTGTGATTTTCTCTTCCAGTTTGTCTTTACTGAACAAAGCTAATAAAGAAGATCAAGAACAAACAGTCATATATTTGAAACAATTGATAAAGAATATTATTGACCAAAAATGACAAAAAAATTCAAACAATTTTTACAAAATTGCGACATCTGCAACAGAAATAAGTATGATCATTACCCGAAGCCAGTAAAAATTGGAGAGGCTCCAATTCCAAACAAAGAGGGGAGCAAGCAAGCAAACAATATATGTATGTAGATATATTTTTCACGCAAACTCAAAACCATTTAACAGCTATTAATGCTTATTCAAAATACCTTACTCCAAAATTAAAGCCATAAAGGCTAATGTTTATATTAAAATATTAGAACCCTTACAAAACTATCCCCAACTACTACCCAATTCAAATCATTAATGCTAAGACTAAAAATTGAAACATACATATGTTTGTAGCCCAAGTCACAGTACAGTTAACAGCCAAATAATAAGAGCTCATTCCACATTAACAGAACTTGCATGATGTTTACGAGAAGCTTAGCATTCATTGAACGATAAAACACAAACACTTCGGCATTCTATGTAACAAAGTAAAACATCATGAACTATCAACAATGTTGAAAGAAAAACTAGAAGCAAATATTGGTAGCATAATAAAATTAAATAAAACAGAGCCTTATTATCTTATTCCATTGGAACATGCGTTGAAAAGCTACTGTCATTGTACGTCATTTCAGTATATGTCATTCATTTGAAGCGTAAACAACAATAATTTTTTTTCACTCAAATATGTCGAACTTTGTGCCTGAAAAAGTGTTTTTGCAGGGAGTTCTTCTTCATTAATTTAATATGAAGAAAACTGCTGCCGAATATCATTTTTTTTAGTGGAAGCTTATGGTGAACATGCGATAACTGAGCGAACGTGCCAAAAGTGGTTTGCACGATTTAGAAGTGGTGATTTTGGTTTGGAATACGATGAACGTCCTGGGCAGCCAAAAAAGTTTGAAGATAAAGAACTGGAAGCATTACTCTATGAAGATTGTTGCCAAACATATGTCAAAAAAAGAAATAATGTTGCAGTAAAAAAGAAAAAAAAAATATCATAAATGCAAAATAAAAAACCTGTAATTTCAGATCACAGTAATGATCACACTTCTTATCACAGAAGTAATACGACAAATAGAAGTCATCGTTGAAATTTATGAAAAAATAATGATATAGCATACGATTAATAGAAAATTACGACAGAATAACCTATCTCATTAATACAATCCTTTATTCATTACAAACAGATACACTTAAACAATTAATTTATCAAGAAAAGAGGCCAGATAACTGTCTTTTAGGCAAGACTAAGCATGGCAGAATACGATTAAACTTAGTTTTTCCATAAAAATCTTAGTTCTAAAAGAATACCTAGAAATTTCGTACTTACAGGTTATAAATATATTTATTGAACAGTGGATGACAACGATCGCCAAGAAATTAAAGAGAAATGGCAAACATCAACTATAGTATTAACAGTCATAAAGCTATTGAAGAAATTAACAAGGAAATAAATATAAATGATGAATTCAATCAAGAAATTTAAGCTGAAACTTAGCCACCTTTCTTTCTTTGTCAACCTTCACGCGGGAGGAAGGCTTAGAAGTCAAAGATGGGTTCTATAAAGAACCCAGGTAAGACATCGAACTAAGCGTAAAATAGATAACAGTTTGAAAGTGACCCAATATATATACATAATATTGGGTTTTCTAATAACGGCTTGACAACTTTTTTTTTAAATAAAAGGCAAACCATTTGAGATATTTCAAAAACTTTATTATTGGCTTGAAGTACAATCAAAACATTTATGAATGGAACTCGATTTCGTTCATATGGCCACTGCGGGCAAGTTTGCAGCGGTCGATTCGTTGGACCGAAACGGCCGTTATTTCGCGTTCAATGTTGGCTCTGAGCTCTTCCAACCTCGTTGGCGTATTGGCATAAACCAATAACTTAACGTGGCCCCACAGAAAATAGTCAAGCGGCGTTAAATCGCACGAACGAGGCGGTCAATCGTCTGGCCCATGTCTTGAGATAACACGCTCACCATACTTACTCTTTAATAAATCGATTGTAGCGTGTGCTGTGTGGATTGTGGCACCATCCTGTTGAAACCACATGTCGCCCAAGTCCATATCTTCCAATTCGGGCCAAAAATAATCGGTGATCATGGCGCGATAACGCTGAGCATTCACACAAACGCTGACGATCGTTATTGTCGAAGAAAAAATATGGCCCAATAACGCCGCCGGTATGCAAACCGCACCAAACAGTTATTTTTTGTGGACGAAGTGGTGATTCATGAAGCACATGTGGGTTTTCACCCGACCAATAACGCATATTTTGCTTTTTGATGAACCCATTGAGCCAAAAACGAGCTTCGTCATTGAAGATGATGCGATGAAATTCATCATCTTGGCGCATCTTTTCCAGAACCCAATCGGAGATCGTAGCTCGTTAGTGTACTTTACTATGATGAAAATGTTGAGTTTACTGAATAAATTGACAGTGACAGTGCGTCACAGAAAGAGTGCGTTCGCAAATTTAATTCAAAGTTGTCAAGTCCCTATTGGAAAACCCTATATAATACAATATATACATATATGTATATATTGTATAAATATATAATACGCTAGGTGGTACTTGTAATGGCGACAATCCACCCGCAGTCTTTTCGACTGCGGACGGGGCACAGATTCTGGAAGCCCCACCCGACATACTTCACAACCCCCCGCCGATTTCGGCGCTGATCGAGGAGCTGCTGGAACACTAGATTCCGATGACTCCTTTCTATGACACGTTCAATAGATTGAGCTGAAACGATGAATAGAATACCGGAGAGGTCCTGCCTGTTACGGTTAAACTCCATCAAAAAAGATAGCTTGTCGCGGAAAACCGAATAGTTGGAACGGGCAACGGAGACGCAAGGCAAACGCACTGTGCAAAGAGAGTGTGCGTTCGAAGGCGTGAGTGCCAAAAGTCTCACTCTCCCAGCGGAGACGGAGACGAGAAATAGGCCGGTAAAAATGACACCCACTAAAACCTCTCAAATCTGAAGCTGCGCCGTATTCTTCTGCCCCGAATAGGGCCAAGAGGAACAGAGTTTTCGACACTCCTATCGATGGGTTTCAAAGGCTGCAGCTGTGGTGAACGAAAATCGCTTGAGGCAGTCAAACCCATTGCCAAAAATAAAAACCAGCGGTGGTTTCATACTCACACGGCGTTCAGATGGGGCCAGTGCAGCAACCAGCAAAGGTCGTAGCTCCGATCGATGGAAATCGGCCAAAGCGGTGAAATCCCCGCTTTCCCAGCGCACAAGATCCAGCTGAAATTGGTGTTGCAAACACCTACAAGGACAGTGATATCTCCTCTCTGGTGTCTCAAATTAGGATGACAACAGTCTGAGCGATGCTGAGTGCAAACACTGTGCAGATCATCTGTGGGAGGTAGCCACTGTAGATAATGTTTGCATTCAAGCAGAGGGCTGCGGTATTAAGAATGGAACTCTTAGAGTTTAGTGCTCCACGCAGCAAACTCTTGAATGGCTGAGTAAATCTATGCCGTAAATCTCACCCCTGGAAACTAAGACTTTCAAGGTTTTCAGTGAATCTAAATTGAAGAGCGCCACCTTCTGGGTTTTGGGGAATTCTGGGGCAGTAGCAAAAGCAACGTGAAAGGTAATCATCTCCTGGATTTCATACTATCGTTTGACGTGGCATACTATAATTTTGGCTCTCAGCCAATTTTTGCTACGAGAGTAAGACAGCAAGTAATCGTATCAACTTTATTCCACAGGTTAGCTAAGGAGATTACTGGCTGAAAAGTACTTTCGGAGATCTCCATGTCAGACCATAGACATATTGAATTCAGAATCGGATGCGAGGTCACTGAAAAGGAGGAATCCGCATAAAATCAACTGGATACGATTAAAGGAGGAGCTCGACAAGTACAATGGTGCATGTTGGTCGACTCAATGCTCAACTCGCTCAATAGTTCTAACATCTATGCACAAGCATACGCGGATGATGTAGCTGTAGTGTCTGTTGGATCGTTTTTAGCGACTGTCTGCTCCAAAGCGCAGGCAACGCTAGACGTGATCGACGACTAGTGCATTAGTAATGCGCTTTCAAAACTAAGGCTGTTATACCAGGTGTACCGGTATGAAGTGAGCGTCAAGATACAAATGTCTCGATAGGGAACATTTATTGTGAACGGGCCTTAATTTTTTTTTTTTGGTTGCTATGACACCTGTCAAACATATTTAGTATACATCAAGTCATTGAGCGAACAACATCATATTTTTTCATCGTGTTAAAAATGTCGAATTTTGTATCAGAAAATGATGACTTGCGGAAAGCATTAATTTTTTGTTTTCATTTGAAGAAAAGTGTTGCAGAGTCACATCGAATACTTGTCGGGGCATATGGTGACCATGTTCTATCAGAAGAAACAATGGTTCAGAGATAACGATTTTGTTGTGAGAAATGAAGAATGGAGAAATCCACCAAAAAAGTTTGAAGAAGCCGAATTGCAAACAATATTGGATGAAGATGACACTTTGATTCAGAAACAAATGGCAGAAATGTTAAATTTTGCACAATTAAAAGCTATGGGAAAGACCTAAAAGTCTGGAAATGGGTGGCACATGAATTGAAAGAAAGACAGATGGAAAACCAAAAAACCACTTCTAAAATTTTGCTACAAAGACAAGATAAAAAATCAGTTTAGCATCGAATTGTTACTGGCGATGAAAAATGAATTTATTTTCAGAATCCTAAACGGTAAAAATCATGGGTTAATCCGGGACAACTATCAACTTCGGCTGCAAAACCAAATCGATTTGGCAAGAAGACAATGCTGAGTGTCTGGTGGGGCCAGAAAGGTGTGGTGTACCACGAGCTCCTGAAACCTGGTGAAACCGTTAATACAGATCGTTACCGACAACAAATGATCAATTTGAACCATGTATTGATCGAAAAACGACCAGGTTATTTTGCTCCATGACAATGCACCTGCACTCAATGTAAGACTGGTTCATAATACAACCAAAGTACTTGGCTGGGAGCTGCTACTCCACCCGCCGTATTAACCAGCCTTGACTGCTTCCGACAAACATTTGTTTTCATCGATGGGACACGCATTAGGTGAGCAGCACTTCGAATCCTACGGGGATAGTCAAAAATTGGTTGACTTTTTGGTTTGCCTCAAAATACGAACAGTTTTATTGGCGTGGAATCAATAGTTTGCCTGAATGATGGGAAAAATTTGAAGCTAGCAATGGCCAATACTTTGAAAAAAATGTTTTTTATTTTGCCATCAAAAATAAGTGTTTTATTTTCACAAAAAACCTGGAATTTATGCGAAGGAGAAAGCTGCCAGGTTTGACTAATCTAGTTAAGCACTTAAGGCATTACCATTAAATTCTTCAAAGAAGCTAGGTATTTAGATGTTATCCTGAATAAAAAACTTCTCTGGACTAATCATGTTACGTCGCAAGCATTTAAGGCGCTGTCGGCCTCTTGGAAGTGCAAATGAGCTATCGGCAAGACATGGGGCATTTCACCGAGAAGGGTAATTTGAATCTGCACGGCTATGATAAAGCCAATTATATCCTGTGCGTCGGTTGTCTGATGGAAAAAGCTTTCGCGAAAATACGCTTCTACCAGACTTTAGAGAACAATTTATCTCGGGTGCGTCTCCGCTCTAGACGCATTGATGATATCATGGGCTGCACTTTCAAAGCCATCTTCCGACTGTAAAGAAGTGGTCTTTGGAACAACACGCACTTGAGCTTTGATGACCTTGTGTGCCAGCTTACGCTCGCATCAGGCTGCAGGTACTCGGCGTTGACGTGGTGGGTGCTGTTACTGTAGGCACCTTATCACTGAAGCGCTTACTAATCTTTTTTCGTGAGACTGAAAGATTTAATTTAAAGGAACTTTACTCTTTTGTACTCTGTACTCTTTGTACGATGGACTAGTTCTTTGTCTGATTTTTTTTTTAATCCGACATTAAAAAAAAAAAAAAAAACAATTAACACTGTAATGACAACTGAGTCTCTTACATCAAAAATGAACATCAACCTTAAATAGTAGTGGAGGTTAAATAAAATATATTGAAAATAATTTAAGAATTGTGGAAATTATTATGACCAACCAAATTGGAATGTTAAGCAGTGACATTATAACAGATAACGACATTATAAATGTTAATATGACCTATGAGAAATTGTCAGAAATAGCAATTTTTATATGTATTAAAGAAAATTATTTATATACATATATTAGTCGAAATATTAAAATTAGTATATCAAATATCAAAAATTATATACAATATCCAACCTATAACTAACATTAACCAAATG
This sequence comes from Volucella inanis, assembly GCA_907269105.1. Classification (NCBI taxonomy): domain Eukaryota; kingdom Metazoa; phylum Arthropoda; class Insecta; order Diptera; family Syrphidae; genus Volucella; species Volucella inanis. The sequence continues at coordinate 81,486,017 of OU026153.1, forward strand.
CAATTATTTATAGAAGAAAAATGAATATTAAAATTAAGGAATGTAACTTCTAAATTCAGATTTTAAGAAAAATTTAATTGCATTGTATTAAGAACATTTTAAACGGTAATATATAATGTAAGGTAGAATCTAATAATGAAAACGAAACTATATATTTTTAATAAATTTGCCTAAATAAACAATTCAACATGATTGTAACACTAACAATTTTACTAATAAAGGAAACTATCTTAAAAGACTTCGTAACTGTAAGACCTATCTTATCTAAAAATCTAACAATTGATGAATTATATTTGAATTATGTTATCAATTTAAAGCAAATCTTTCCTTTTAAAGCTAAATAAAACAAGATTATTAATTACATTTCAATAGCTGCTACACTAGGATTCATTTCTATCATAATATACCTGAAATGCAAATCCAAAAACAAAACCAAAATCTAAGGTAATACACCACTAAGAAGAACTATTACAAAGAATAAAATATCATAATCAAAATAAAAAGGAAGATCTCTTGAACCAAAACGTTTCAAATTATCAGACACGGGAGTTAGGATAAGCAATCCTCACTTTTAGTATAGGGTTTTCCAATAGGGACTTGACAGCTTTGAATTTAATTTGTGAACGCACTCTTTTACTCATCATCAAACTGTCACTGTCAATTTATTCAGTAAACTCAACATGGTAAAGTACACTAACGAGCTACGTTCTCCGATAGGGTTCTGGAGAAGATGCGCCAAGATGATGAATTTCATCGCAAAATCATCTTCAGTGACGAAACTCATTTTTGGCGTAATGGGCTCATCAATAAGCAAAATATATATATTATTGGTCGGGTGAAAACCCACATCTGCTTCATGAATCACCACTACATCCACAAAAAATAACTGTTTGGTGCAGTTTGCATGCCGGCGGTGTTATTGAGCCATATTTTTTTGTCGACGATAACGATCGTCAATCATTTTTGGCCCGAATTGGAAGATATGGATTTGGACGACATGTGGTTTCAACAGGATGGTGCCACAAGCCACACAGCACACGCTACAATCGATTTATTGAAGGGTAAGTATGGTGAGCGTGTTATCATAAGACTGGGCCAGTCCATTATCCACCTCGGTCGTGCGATTTAACGCCGCTTGACTATTTTCTGTGGAGCTACGTTAAGTCATTGGTTTATGGCAACACTCCGACGACGTCGGAAGAGCTCAGAGCCAACATTGAACGCGAAAAAGCGGCAGTTTCGGCCGAAATGTGTGGCCGAGTCGTTGAAAATTGGGTAAAACGAATCGATCGCTGCAAACGCCCCGCGGTGGCCATATGAACGAAGTCGAGTTTCATTCATAAATGTTTTGATTGTACTTCAAGCCAATAATAAAGTTTTTGAAATATCACAAATGGTTTGCTTTTATTTAAAAAGAAGTTGTCAAGTCGTTATTAGAAAACCCTATATTTGCGAATTAACAAACATACAATTTACAATAACGATTATCATATCAAGAGCTGGCGTAAACCGAATCAGATTGACTAAAACAAACCATAAATACTTAGTTTTATCTACATTTTACTACATTTTATTGATTATTAAACATTGATCATGCTAACATGATAACGATACAAAGAACTTACAGAATAATCTTTACCGTACCGAAGTTTTATTACAAGTTAGGGTGCAAATAAGAAACAGAAGTATTTTACCCTAAATAATGTTAGCTTCTTAAGCTTCATAATAAAGGATTTGTACTGTTTTAAAAGACAACCAAATGATGAAATGTTGCTTAAAGCAAATTTTAAAAGTTTTGGTGTAAAAAAAATACACCTTTACAATTTTACAAAACCAAATACAATGCAGCGTGAAAACCCCTTATTTTTTCGAATTTTTTTTTCTAAACGTCTTATTTCCAGTTGTATGCCTTCATAAAATGACATTTTCTGAGGAGACTATTTCGGAATGTACATACGAGTATATAATTATTAACGAATATTGCAATTACTCTACCACAGATTTATACATATTTTTTTGTATGCATACCATATGGTATATGTAATGTGTTTTCAAATTCTGCAATAAAGTTATCCCAGCCTTTTCTTATTGGTATATCATATTTTCTTGATCAAAAGCAGAAAATTAAAAATACAAGTTTATTCATCTAAATATATTTTGTCCCATTAAAAGTAATCTTCATCGACTGCTACACATTTATGCAAGCGCTTGATCCAATCCTCGTAATATTTTTTATATTCGGTTTTTGGTATGTCCATCAGTGCTTAGTGCGATTTTTCCATTACTTCCTCTCGGCTGCTGAAACGCGTTTCCCGTACTGGTTTTTTAACTCGATTGAAAAGAAAGAATTCACAGGGAGCCAAATCAAGTGAATTCGGGGACTGTTGGATGATATTTGTTGCATTTTTCGTCAAAAATTACGAATAATTATGGCACTGTACGACGGTGCGTTATAATGGTGCAAAATCCACGATTTTTTTTTTTTTGATCAAGGTGGTAAAGCTGAAATAAATGTATCCTTTTTATGTTTTCTATTTCATTTTTTGCTTCTCTTTCGGTCACGCTCTGATTGAATTGAGATTTTATTCACATCATTGATACAGACTATATGTAGGTCGCATAATTTTCCGACTTTCTTGCTTATATTTTACTAAATCTCTTCCACACAAAGTTCCAATTGCATTCTTTGGATTTGCTTTTGGAAAAAGTGCCCAACTCGATTAACAACGAGTGCATACGCCAACCAGTGCACTCGTAAATTTTATTGTTATGCCACAAAAAAATAAAAAATGTTAGCAGTGGACTCAAGTTGTGTTCCGTGTGTGTTTTGCAAAAAACAAAAAAAGAAAAAAAAATAATAATAAAAATAATAATGCAGTGCAAAAAAAAAAAAAAAAAATAATAATAAAATATAAAAATAAAAAATTAAAATAAAAAATAAAAACAAAAAAAAAAATTACATGTTGCGGATATTCCATCTCTCCCGCTCATGGTAGTAAATAGTACTGTTGCCCGCACTCGGTCACTGTCGTTCATGTATAAATCATATGGCGCGGGCGGTGACTGAGCATGGTTTGATGGCATATCTAGCCATCAAGCGTTCGTCAATCTGGCGAAAGCAAGATGGTTGCACTTTTTTTTTTTATAATTCTGCGCGCGCACCAAGGGAATATGCTAGGTTTCGATATTTTTCCAGAGGTGGTTGTCAAACTGGAAGCAGTGCATCCTTTACCAGTGGGTCTTAATACGTGGTAGTTGTTAGTTCGTTATATTTAGCCCAGCCAGCAACCACTCCAACATCAGTGTTATGCCTTCATGTCAGAGTTTAAGTCGACGGGATTTACGTATAACTAAATACAAATTCCATGAAAAGACTTTTTCAGAGAATTGCCTCGCACGGGATTTGAAGCCGTGATAGAAATTACATTTTCTAAGGCATTTGACAGAGTTCTGCATAAGCTCTATATTTTTTCGGTAAATTTTCAGATTAAGCACTTTTGCTTGGCGTGTTAAATGTTTTCCTGGCTTAAAGCATTCCATTGTATATAAATTTACTTTTTTATTACTTCTAGTCCTTGCAAAGGTTTTTTTTTTTAAACTAGATTAAAAATTCCATTTTTGCGCATTTATATTCGCAAAAAATAGTCAGAATATATATTTTTTACCTAACCCTTTTCATAAGAAATTTGTGTTCGAATTGAATTTTTTTTGTACTACATTTACATTCATTGCAGGAAGTATTGAATTTTGACACAAAAAGTAGTGGCCGGGCAAAATATGCTCATATATGCGCTTATAATGCAAATGGGTTAAATATGAAAGGAAGTGGAGAAAGTTCAGCCGTTTTGTGAATATCATTTTCCAGTGAGCAGGTGAGTAGCATGCGCTTCCAGGCTCTCTTTGCGCAGCTTTCCAATTGCACGGTGATTTGAAACGGACTATAGTAAATCAATTTTATACTTATTTTCACTGCTGCATTAATAAAAAATTGTTGACTAATCACTTTGAATGCATAACACTAAATATTCTGCACTCTAAAATGATGCATATTCCGATGGCTGATCAAGCATGTGAGTTACTGTATAAAAATCCAAATAGCAGAGAAAACTATATGTAAATCAATTTTATACTTATTTTCACTGCTGCATTAATAAAAAATTGTTCACTAATCACTTTGAATGCATAACACTAAATGTTCTGCACTCTAAAATGATGCATATTCCGATGGCTGATCAAACATGTGAGTTATTGTATAAAAATCCAAATAGCAGAGAAAACTTCGTTTTGTGTGGCCCTCTAAAGATTTCTTGCATTGTTTCAGGAAACCTAGACATTTCGCAGCATTTTTTTGGCGACATCGATATTTGGTAATGTCAATATATATACAGAGAATGGAAAGTTTTTCGGTTTCGATTTTGCAAGTGATATTCATGGGTAATGGATAGATGTTTGAATTTTAGTTTAACGACAGCATATGTCATAGCGTTTTCGAAGCCTTAATATGAAAACCAGAGAGGATCAGAACAAGTAGTAGACAAGAGGTCCTTGATAAAAAGAGGGTCGGAGACTTAACATAGTACAGCACCATTTATTTTCTGTGTAGCAGGCTACAAACCGTTCAAAGTAACTTGAATTATTAAGGTAGTTCATATTTCGTTGAAGCAGAGATATATCGATCCCAAATGCAAGCATTTTCGACAAAAAACGGTAGTGCAAATTCTGTGAAATGCCTTTAAAATGTTAAGTGCAGTTATGTATCTACCTTTGCGCTGATTGGTGTAGGTTTTGGTTCCACTACTCCGTGAGACAAAGTGGTGCAACGGTTTATCAGGATTTTCATAACCCTGGAAAAAGGGGACGTGAGTGAAATTTTTTTCATCTACTCTGAAAGAGTCATAAAGAGTAAACTTACATCTTCTATGTTACATTCTTATTTCGTTTGACCTTATTCCTCTCTTCATCTGTCTGTCTTAATTAGTTTTGTAAGACCGAAAATATAGCTCTCTTTACCTTATAGACTCTTTACAGCTCGCGGTGTACCTGAACTTTTTTTTTTTTAAGGACAAAGGATCTAATTCCAAGTATTCGTATCGAAGAGGAGGTCGTGAATCTTGTACCTGAAGTGTAATGCTTCAAAAGTTTAATACAGAGGAGGATTCCATATACGTAATTGAGTACCAAACTCTAGGACTGTCCTTATTGTGCTAAGAACACTGTTAGTTAAGACACTATAGGGAAAGACCCGTAAATATTGGGTGTATAACTTAATTCGTGCGGTTTGCTAAGAGATGGCGTAACTTGTATTATTACATTGTTATTATTCGATTGAAACATGCGTTGTACAGCTACTGTCATTGTACGCCATTTCAGTATATGTCATTCATTTAAAACGTAAACAACAATACTTTTTTTTCACTCAAATATGTCGAACTTTGTTCCTGAAAAAGTGTTTTTGCGGGGAGTTCTTCTTCATTACTGAAAACTGCTTCCGAAAGTCATCGTATTTTGGTGGAAGTTTATTTTGAACATGCGCTACCTCAGCGAACGTGCCAAAAGTGGTTTGCACGATTTAAAAGTGCTGATTTTGGCTTGGAAGACGATGAACGTATTGGGCAGCCAAAAAAGTTTGAAGATGAAGAACTGGAAGCATTACTCTATGAAGATTGTTGCCAATCAGAAAAAGAGCTCGCAGAATCTTTGAGTGTCACTCAAGCAGCCATTTTAAAACGTTTAAAATCAGTTGGATATATTCAAAAGCAAGGAAATTGGGTTCCACATGAACTCGAGCCGAGAGACGTCGAAAGGAGGTTTTGCATGTCCGAAATGCTGCTGGAACGCCACAAAAGGAAGTTATTTTTGCATCGGATTGTTACAGGTGAATAAAAACGGATCCATTACGATAACTCCAAGCGCAAAAAATCATTTGTGAAACCCGGCCAACCAGCCAAATCAATGGCAAAGACGAATATCCATGACGCGAAGGTAATGCTCTGTATTTGGTTGGATCAGATGGGTGTGCTGTATTATGAGCTGCTAAAACCGGGTGAAACCATCAATGGACAACGCTGCCGAACACAATTAATCCGTTTGAAGAGAGCAGTAGACGAAAAACGCCCGGAATATGCGACCAGACACGAGGCAATAATTTTCCATCATGACAACGCTCGGCCCCACGTTGTTATTCCGGTTAAGAACTATTTGGAAAACAGTGCATGGGAAGTCTTACCCAACCCGCTTTATGGCCCAGACCTTGCCCCTTCTGACTACCATTTGTTCTGGTCGATGCAGAACGCCCTCACTGAAGTACGGTTCACATCAGAGCAGAATATCAAAAATTGGCTTGATTCATTCTTGGCCCCCAAGCCAGCGCAGTTCTTTTGGGATGAAATCCACAAAATGCCAGAAGGATGGGAAAAAGTCATAGCTTCAGATGGGCAATAATTTGAATAATACTATTGTACATGTTTTTCATGAATAAACGTTCAAATTTTGGAAAAAAACCGCACGAATTAAATTACATATCCAATAGTTGCAGAGAAAATACTTATAAGGTGATACATACTGGCATAGGCCAGATGATAGCGTTGTATTTAAGGTACCTTAATGATATACGAGTAAAACAACAAGCATAAGGACTTTAATTTATGTTCACGGATATAATATTTCGAGAAAGGTTAAATAGTAGCGCATGGGTAAGCGCGTCAGTAAACATTCCACACATTCTACCTATGAAATGAAAATCTTATTCCACGATTTAAGAACGGTCGATCAAAAATATACATTAAAAAATATTACCATCCCGTAATCCAAGTGACGAATTTTAGCATGAAGCTGTTATGGACCGCTTACAAACATATGTACAAATCAGCTATGAGGAGAATAAATTTTTAACGTCTAACTACCCTTTCATTGGCCAGATCCAGCAGTACGAATATATCATGGATTCGGTTAGTCCATATAATTTTTCTTTCACAATTAAAATATTTAGTGTTATAAAATAAAAATAAACAAATAATAAAATAGAATTAGAAAAAGTTTAACAGCATAATAAATTATAAAGGTAATAAATTATGAAAAAACAATATTATCGTAATTAAAGGTGATTTTCTGCTCTTTGGTTTTTAGGTGTCAAAATCAAACATGGTCAGCTAGTATTGTCACTTTATCATAGAAAGGCAACACTTACAAATTATTGAATTTTATCATCAAAATTTGTGCTCTGCAAAAAATGCTTTCTACGAACTTCGACTTTTTTACATTCGTTGTAATCCATGTGCTGAGCAAGAAATTCAATTCATAGTGACCAAATTTCGAACCAATTTCACGCTATTAGACATCAAGTCACCCACCCGTTTGGGTGGAGTGCGTACGTGGAGTGCTGCTTTATCAAACAGTGTTAAATGTTTGTCCATTCGTTACCGTTCGCAGCAATTGGGTTTTTGCTACTCGATTAAAAGAAGATTTTATGCAGAAATGTTGATCCAAATCCTTAGAAAATATAGTCTCGTGCAAGAATTGAAATGTAGTAGTGGTCAACTTTTACATCAAATAATTGTTAAAAATTAAATGGTAAGCATTGTTATATCAATTCAAATAAGAAATTTATACACTTACGCAATTTTTTGTGTTTTTTTTTCTGACAATTAAAAACCAAACGCTTAAAAAATCAACCAATGGTAAAAGCATCTTAAAAAATATAAGTAAATAGTTACAGTATATTCATTATATTCATATATACATATGTATGTATATAGATACATATGCATTTACGCATACAAAATATAATTTAACGCGTATAAAATATAATTGAAACTATAAAATGTAATAAATAAAAAAAAATAAAATACGTATAAATATAGATTTATACTTAAATAAATAAATTAGTCAATAAAATAAATATACATATTTGAAATAAAATTACCAGATTTCAATTGTAAGGTTCCAATAAATACATTCACAGAAACTATTAACAATAACGTGTAGGACCATATTGTGATCATTTTATCGTTTACACATATTTTTTTGTTTTCTATTTTTTTTTATGCAAACGAAAACACGTCTGCTGAGTAAAATGCGAAAAGCTACACTGAGAAAGCTGCTTTACAACTTTCTATGAGAAATGAAGCGAACAAAATTAGAAAATTCGTCTTGAAGTAATATGTATACATTAGCACCCCTCCCCCTTCAAAAAATAAACCAAATAATACATATACATACATATGTGATGATTCTTAATTCACAAATCAGTTGCTTGTTTAGCAGCATTTTGAAGAAGGCATTAAAAATCAAAGCCTGATTATTACTGCAGCCACGTTCGTTCAGAAACTGTTTCATTCAGTTACTTACAGCTTTGTGTATGATTGATCTGAAGCTGGTATGCAAATACATTCATAGAGATATATGTATATACATATTATATATATATGAAATATGTAAATATGCATAATCAAAATATGCATAAAATACAAATGAAGATTTTATTGTACCTTTAAAACTACTTAAGTTTATAATAATTATGCACAAAATTTCGCGATGTTAAAAATGTGAACGCACATCACTAGACGTATCACCTTTGTTATAAAAACTAAATTATATCATATTTAAAATGAAATATTGTAGTATGAGATTTAGATTTAATATACATAAATATATTATGCATTCATTGTCTTTATATATATATATCAACATAAATATATAGATTAAACAATAATTAGTTTATTGCTATAAAAAAATATATTAAGAACTAATTTAACAATAATTTCATACTACCTAAGATACATATGTTTCTAATGCATCCCAATGTCCCACGGTTGCTCCAGACGCATCGTCAGCATTTCCGTTGATCGTTGTCGTCCGGTGACACAGGTGTTGGGTCATATGTCCGGCATGTGGCGAACGAATTGTGGGAAAAGAATGTGTTGACGCTGCCCTCTCGTGAACTCAACGTATTGTTCGTTAACTCCTCCGCCCTTAGATTTCAACGTCTTCGTTCGAAGTGGTTATTTTAAAGTGGTGGGGGAGATCTTTCATTCCTAGAGTTAACACGTTGTCCTGTTTATTTTTATCATTCTTACGATTAAATATCATGCATCTAAATATACTAATGAGTATCGCTGTTGTCAGGATAATGTTGATGGGCAGGCAGACCTTACTTTTGGTTTCCAGGATGTCGATTTGTTTGGTATCGTTGACATAAAGTTGTTTCATTAATTTTAGGGATAGTACCTCTTCTATTCTGTCCTTTTCGGTTGCTGGTTGTAAAATTGCAGGTAAGGGCTGGTATTGAGTGACTTGTTTCGCAATTATTTGTTTCCCATTTACTTCCACTGTGGCGTTGAAATGCCGTATTATGCATGTATTGAGCATGGTTGTTTCTTGATTTATGTTGATAGGACCATCGAACTGGCTTAACAGCAGAATTCCCGGGGACACTTCTTCAACCTCTGGAATGTGGTCGTTGTTGATTAGAGAGCAGTTAGTCTTATTGCTCTTCAGGAGATGTGGGATGCATGTTGTATTACTAATGTCTAAAATATTCTTATTGTTACAAATAGAGATACTATTATATGTCTTACATTTATTCATTATACCAAAGGTTTTTTCTTTACATTTTAGGATAGAGTTATAATTGATTTTATTAATAATATTTATTGATTTAACAGCTCTAATGACAAAAAGATTACAAACATCTAAACTTACTGTAGGAATATTTAAAATATATATTAAATTCTTATTATTAGTTGCGATTCGTATTTCTGTAAATTCGAGTGCTTCGTCAATATTGACAAATGGAATATTATTTAAAGTTAACAATTTTTCTGTAATATTTATTTCAGTGTCTGATAGTATAAAGGAATTGGTAATATTAGCTTTTGCCCAATGAATGGCGTAAGGAATGTTAATTATCTCTTCTTTAAATAGTTCTAACTTATATTTAATTTTTTATATAGAATCGTTGTTATTTATTTCATTTTCTTTAAAAAAATTTAATTATTTCGTTAGTTACATTTGACAGTTCACTAATTTTGTTAATGGTTATTTTAATAATTAATAATTGATTATTATTATTTTGTAAAACACCATTAATTTTTTCTGTTACAATTTCAAAGTCGTGGTGATCCGGAGAACCCGCGATCCATTTCCACGCAGTGCCAATTAAATCTATTGAACGTTTATTCTTATTATTATATTATTCTAAGCCTATCTAAGTATGACTTAATTCTAAGGACTTCGTGGGAAAGGATGGTTGGTTTTAGTGGTTGACCTTAATGTTACTTCCAGATTTTTTAGAGTTGTGTCGTAAGCCTCTATGTCGATTAAGTGTATAATTTTGAATGAGCAGTTTTGAAGTTTTGCTCGTCCTGCGTCAATCTTGATCAATTGGGAGTTGGAGAAGTCTAGGATTTGTACGCTTGCCATGCACGATGACATCAGTATCCTATTGAGAAATTTGATTTTTAATAAGACTTTTGTGTATAGTCCTGCCTGAACTGTGGTATTTCCATTTTCTGCAACAATTTCTTTTTTGAATCTAGGTGTAAGCTTATTTCCTGTTCTTTTATTTATTCCGTCATAAATTGTTTCGCCAACTGAATAACTTTTTAGGAAACATTTTTTCCTATTATGATATTCTAGGTCATTTTCCTGCCTATCTTTAATTTTTTTGATATTTTCTTGTCGTACTCGTTCGGTTATTAAATAATTGTTTTCCGAAAAATATGTCCAGCGGTTTCTTACCAGTGGTTGAATGTATTGAATTGTTGTACTCGTATATTGATTTATTTAACAATTCGGGAAAGGTGTCATAGCGATTTTCAGCTTTAAGACATCTCAAGACTTCTGAAAGCATTGAGTGGAATCTCTCCACTTGTCCGTTAACAGAGCTTATGTAGGGCGGGGCTTTAAAGACTTTTATATTGAAAAAGTTTTCTATCATGAATAACACAGAACTAGAATTAATGGACCTCTCATTATCAACAACTATTGCTTCTGGTACGCCGAATGATAGAATGAGTTCTCTTAAGGGATGTTTTATGTCCTCTGCTGACATGAATTTAAGTATCCTCGCTAGGGCATATTTAGAGAATTTAGCTATCGCTGTAAGGATAATGTGTTTAATGGTAAAGTAAATATCTATGTGGATTATATGGCCTGGATATTGGGGAATCGGATGTTTGGATGTCGATCATACACTTGCGGTCATAAAAACCGCACCATATCAAAATGATTGAAAATTTGTTAATAACTACGATAATATTTTTTATAATGAAATGAAATTTTTGTTGAGTACTCCGCAGTAGTTTATAAGTACTTCTATCTAATTTCCATATGTTTATTGAATGTTTGAAAAAACATATTAACAAAGAAAGGAAAACCAGTTAATTTTCTTATTTTTTTAAAATATTGTTGACAAAAATCAAACGATCCGCTATGGGGAATACCCTTCATTAGAATGGGAAAAACCCTTACGATCCTATGTGGTGCGGTTTTTATGACCGCAAGTGTACTTATGTTCTTTACATATTCGGCAAATTTTCGTAATTTTTTCTATTTTCGCTCTCATCTGTGGGAAACAAAACTTTTAATTTCGCGACCGCTACGGTACGCTCGGTTGTGTTCTTTAATGATTTCGGTTTCCTGCTGTGTTTCATCGGTTTAATTTGTAACAAGTTTACAAGCAGAGCGTATTTTACAATGTATTGAACAAAATGAGTGGGGTATATTTCCTGAATCTTTCCTAGAGTTCTTTCATCTGTTTTAATGCCATTTGTGACGGAAGGTTTAAGTTATCGTTTAAGAATATCGGTTAAATTTTCGTTTGTAAATTCGGTTTCAACTATTGTGTGTCGGTGGTATGTAGGAAATGTTATTTCAAAATTGTAAGATGATGTATTTTCAATGCTTAGGATTATTTGATTTTTAAAAACATTTATTGGCTCGTCTACTGTTTTGATGAGGTTTTGTCCAGAACTCTCGTCACTGTGTTGGGTTGGCGTAAGTGAATTTATTTCGCTAATTTGGGGTGGTCTTGACAAGGCATCCGCAACAACATTGGATCTACCAGGCTTATACTTCATCTCGTAGTTGTATTCCTTAAGTAAAGCCTTCCAACGTTTGAGTTTATTGTTGGAATTTTTGTTGCTGAGTGCGTAAGTCAGGGGTTGATGATCGGTGAAAATTTTTAAGACTGTTGGACCATAAAGATAATTTCATAGTGTATTTAGAGCCCATACTATAGTCAACATTTCCTTTTCATTCGTGGCATAGTGTTCTTCGGCTTTCATGAATGTGCGGGAGATGAATGTAATTGGTTTGTTTTCTTGAGCAAGCACAGCACCAATGGCATAGTCAGAGGCGTCTGTGGTTAAATGAAATTCTTTTTTAAAATCCAGAAAGGTTAAAGCTACACCTTCTGAGATAAGAGAATTTTTTTATTTTTTCAAATGCGTAAAGAGCTTTGTCATTTACAATAAATATATAAGTTTTTTCTTGACGCTTGTTTTGACGTGCGCCATCCTCCCCTTTCAAAAGGGATGTCAGGGGTTTAGCGATTTTGGCATAATCTCTAATAAATCTGCGGTAAAAACCTGACAGACCTAAAAAAGATCGAGAATCCTTGAGTGTTTTAGGACTAGGGAACTTAACTATCGCCTCTACCCTAGCTGGATTTGCCTTTATTCCTTCATCTGAAATTATAAACCCGAGAAACTCAACATTCGATTTCAGAAATTCACATTTGTCTATTTGAACCTTAAAATTAGCATCTTGAAGGGTTTTAAAAATTATTGAAAGGTTTTGGAAGTGAAAGTCTACATCTTTACTGAAGACAACGATGTCATTTATGTAGACGAAGCAAATCTTTCCCATGTGTTCCCGCAAGATGTCGTCCAGTGCCCTTTGAAATATGGACGGGGCATTTTTTTAACCCAAATGGGAGACGCACAAACTCATACTTCCCGTTGCTAACTGAGAAGGCGGTTTTTTCGATGTCTTTTTCATGCAAAGGGACTAAGACTGAAAACCATTTATTCCTTCCTAGTTGAGATAAAACCTCGTTTATCTCGGGAATGGGATATCGATCAGCAATTGCGACTGAATTCAATTTCCTGTAATCGATTACCATTCAATTTTTTTTTTCTCCCGAAGCATCAGCTTTTTTCCGTACAATCCATATGGACGAGTTATATGGAGACCGTGATGGTCTAATAATATCATCGCTCAGAAGTTGATCTAGCTGTTTATTTACTTCGTCTTTAAGAGATACGGGGTATGGATAATACCTAGAGTAGATAGGGTCGTCCGCAGTTGTACGGATTCTTCCCTTTATAGTAGATGTAAAGGTAAACCTTTCATTGGGTTCGAGAAATAGGTTGGGAAATGATTAAGTTAATTGAATCAGTTGGTCTTTTTGACTTTGGGACATGTGATCAGTTCTTATATCTACAGAATTTATTGACTCAGATATTGCTGTTTTAACCATATTTTTAAGCGGTTATCAATGAGCATGTAACTTCCTTTTGCATAGATTACTGCTGAAAGTTCTATCAGAGTATCGTTGCCGAGAATTCCATGGAAATATCTAAGAGTGGGCAGAAGGAAAAATTTTATATTAGCTAACTCAATTCCGAAAAAGTTAACGAAGGTATGGTGGGTGACTTCAACTTTGCCTCCAATAGAGTTGGCACAAAAATTTTGTTTATTAGGGATGATGATTTTTTACAAGTTGGGGTTGTATATAATTCCTATTAGTTTCATAATTTTGTTGTCACTCGTCCTACACTCAAAGTAAGGCAGAGACGAGTGGGTTAATCTAAAAAATGTATATCTGCAAAATCAATCGTCTTTTCATTATCATTAACGTTATATTGGCTATTGAGGTATTCGTCAAGGGTTTGGTTTTCTCTCTGGACGTTCTGTGACTCAATTACAGAGTCATAATTTGCAATTTTGTCAGAATTGTCTGATGGATACTGTTCACTAATTTTAGTAGTCACATGGAAATTCCTTTGCAATTTGTTGGGAGGAGCGTGGTGTTGTTGTGGAAGGATCATGGGTCGTTTTGCTGCTTGAGGCCCGTTCTTAACTTGTAGCTGGTTAATAAGTTTTAAGTTTCCATTGGTTCTACCTTTGGTATAGATTTCAGTGGATATGGGTTAGGAGACCGGTTATCTTTTTGATAGTTATATTGGGCGTTGTGTCCGGAATTTGGTCTGACATTTTGTTGGATGTTCTGTTGATGGTGATATTTCTGGTAATGGGGAGGTCTTGGAGGGGGATACACTCCTGATTGTGGTAAGTATACAAGTTTTTCGACACTTTTGCGCCTTGAACTATATTCTCTCGGGGTTCCGGAAAATTCCCTAAGACTGCGGACTACGTCTGGTATTTTGTCCAAGTCGCCTAGATTTGCTCTATACTATTCATCAATACCTTGTTCTATTTTCCTAGAAATTGTTGCAATTGGGTTTACGATAGATTGGAACAAACTTTTGCATTGGGAAATGCAAACTTTGGTATCTATTCCTGTTATCAAGGCTTCTAATTCTGGAGTCGCACTGGTGTTCATGTTTAGCGCTGGAGGATTTTGGTTGGATGTTGAAGGATGAGGAGTTGTCGTCCGGTGACACAGGTGTTGGGTCATATGTCCGGCATGTGGCGAACGAATTGTGGGAAAAGAATGTGTTGACGCTGCCCTCTCGTGAACTCAACTAATTGTTCGTTAACTCCTCCGCCCTTAGATTTCAACGTCTTCGTTCGAAGTTGTTATTTTAAAGTGGTGGGGGAGATCTTTCATTCCTAGAGTTAACACGTTGTCCTGTTTATTTTTATCATTCTTACGATTAAATATCATGCATCTAAATATACTAATGAGTATCGCTGTTGTCAGGATAATGTTGATGGGCAGGCAGACCTTACTTTTGGTTTCCAGGATGTCGATTTGTTTGGTATCGTTGACATAAAGTTGTTTCATTAATTTTAGGGATAGTACCTCTTCTATTCTGTCCTTTTCGGTTGCTGGTTGTAAAATTGCAGGTAAGGGCTGGTATTGAGTGACTTGTTTCGCAATTATTTGTTTCCCATTTACTTCCACTGTGGCGTTGAAATGCCGTATTATGCATGTATTGAGCATGGTTGTTTCTTGATTTATGTTGATAGGACCATCGAACTGGCTTAACAGCAGAATTCCCGGGGACACTTCTTCAACCTCTGGAATGTGGTCGTTGTTGATTAGAGAGCAGTTAGTCTTATTGCTCTTCAGGAGATGTGGGATGCATGTTGTATTACTAATGTCTAAAATATTCTTATTGTTACAAATAGAGATACTATTATATGTCTTACATTTATTCATTATACCAAAGGTTTTTTCTTTACATTTTAGGATAGAGTTATAATTGATTTTATTAATAATATTTATTGATTTAGCAGCTCTAATGACAAAAAGATTACAAACATCTAAACTTACTGTAGGAATATTTAAAATATATATTAAATTCTTATTATTAGTTGCGATTCGTATTTCTGTAAATTCGAGTGCTTCGTCAATATTGACAAATGGAATATTATTTAAAGTGAACAATTTTTCTGTAATATTTATTTCAGTGTCTGATAGAATAAAGGAATTGGTAATATTAGCTTTTGCCCAATGAATGGCGTAAGGAATGTTAATTATCTCTTCTTTAAATAGTTCTAACTTATATTTAATTTTTTATATAGAATCGTTGTTATTTATTTCATTTTCTTTAAAAAAATTTAATTATTTCGTTAGTTACATTTGACAGTTCACTAATTTTGTTAATGGTTATTTTAATAATTAATAATTGATTATTATTATTTTGTAAAACACCATTAATTTTTTCTGTTACAATTTCAAAGTCGTGGTGATCCGGAGAACCCGCGATCCATTTCCACGCAGTGCCAATTAAATCTATTGAACGTTTATTCTTATTATTATATTATTCTAAGCCTATCTAAGTATGACTTAATTCTAAGGACTTCGTGGGAAAGGATGTGGTATAGAGGATGGTTGGTTTTAGTGGTTGACCTTAATGTTACTTCCAGATTTTTTAGAGTTGTGTCGTAAGCCTCTATGTCGATTAAGTGTATAATTTTGAATGAGCAGTTTTGAAGTTTTGCTCGTCCTGCGTCAATCTTGATCAATTGGGAGTTGGAGAAGTCTAGGATTTGTACGCTTGCCATGCACGATGGCATCAGTATCCTATTGAGAAATTTGATTTTTAATAAGACTTTTGTGTATAGTCCTGCCTGAACTGTGGTATTTCCATTTTCTGCAACAATTTCTTTTTTGAATCTAGGTGTAAGCTTATTTCCTGTTCTTTTATTTATTCCGTCATAAATTGTTTCGCCAACTGAATAACTTTTTAGGAAACATTTTTTCCTATTATGATATTCTAGGTCATTTTCCTGCCTATCTTTAATTTTTTTGATATTTTCTTGTCGTTCGGTTATTAAATAATTGTTTTCCGAAAAATATGTCCAGCGGTTTCTTACCAGTGGTTGAATGTATTGAATTGTTGTACTCGTATATTGATTTATTTAACAATTCGGGAAAGGTGTCATAGCGATTTTCAGCTTTAAGACATCTCAAGACTTCTGAAAGCATTGAGTGGAATCTCTCCACTTGTCCGTTAACAGAGCTTGTGTAGGGCGGGGCTTTAAAGACTTTTATATTGAAAAAGTTTTTTATCATGTATAACACAGAACTAGAATTAATGGACCTCTCATTATCAACAACTATTGCTTCTGGTACGCCGAACGATAGAATGAGTTCTCTTAAGGGATGTTTTATGTCCTCTGCTGACATGAATTTAAGTATCCTCGCTAGGGCATATTTAGAGAATTTATCTATCGCTGTAAGGATAATATGTTTAATGGTAAAGTAAATATCTATGTTGATTATATGGCCTGGATATTGGGGAATCGGATGTTTGGATGTCGATCATACACTTGCGGTCATAAAAACCGCACCATATCAAAATGATTGAAAATTTGTTAATAACTACGATAATATTTTTTATAATGAAATGAAATTTTTGTTGAGTACTCCGCAGTAGTTTATAAGTACTTCTATCTAATTTCCATATGTTTATTGAATGTTTGAAAAAACATATTAACAAAGAAAGGAAAACCAGTTAATTTTCTTATTTTTTTAAAATATTGTTGACAAAAATCAAACGATCCGCTATGGGGAATACCCTTCATTAGAATGGGAAAAACCCTTACGATCCTATGTGGTGCGGTTTTTATGACCGCAAGTGTACTTATGTTCTTTACATATTCGGCAAATTTTCGTAATTTTTTCTATTTTGGCTCTCATCTGTGGGAAATAAAACTTTTATTTTCGCGACCGCTACGGTACGCTCGGTTGTGTTCTTTAACGATTTCGGTTTCCTGCTGTGTTTCATCGGTTAAATTTGTAACAAGTTTACAAGCAGAGCGTATTTTACAATGTATTGAACAAAATGAGTGGGGTATATTTCCTGAATCTTTCCTAGAGTTCTTTCATCTGTTTTAATGCCATTTGTGACGGAAGGTTTAAGTTATCGTTTAAGAATATCGGTTAAATTTTCGTTTGTAAATTCGGTTTCAACTATTGTGTGTCGGTGGTATGTAGGAAATGTTATTTCAAAATTGTAAGATGATGTATTTTCAATGCTTAGGATTATTTGATTTTTAAAAACATTTATTGGCTCGTCTACTGTTTTGATGAGGTTTTGTCCAGAACTCTCGTCACTGTGTTGGGTTGGCGTAAGTGAATTTATTTCGCTAATTTGGGGTGGTCTTGACAAGGCATCCGCAACAACATTGGATCTACCAGGCTTATACTTCATCTCGTAGTTGTATTCCTTAAGTAAAGCCTTCCAACGTTTGAGTTTATTGTTGGAATTTTTGTTGCTGAGTGCGTAAGTCAGGGGTTGATGATCGGTGAAAATTTTTAAGACTGTTGGACCATAAAGATAATTTCATAGTGTATTTAGAGCCCATACTATAGTCAACATTTCCTTTTCATTCGTGGCATAGTGTTCTTCGGCTTTCATGAATGTGCGGGAGATGAATGTAATTGGTTTGTTTTCTTGAGCAAGCACAGCACCAATGGCATAGTCAGAGGCGTCTGTGGTTAAATGAAATTCTTTTTTAAAATCCAGAAAGGTTAAAGCTACACCTTCTGAGATAAGAGAATTTTTTTATTTTTTCAAATGCGTAAAGAGCTTTGTCATTTACAATAAATGTATAAGTTTTTTCTTGACGCTTGTTTTGACGTGCGCCATCCTCCCCTTTCAAAAGGGATGTCAGGGGTTTAGCGATTTTGGCATAATCTCTAATAAATCTGCGGTAAAAACCTGACAGACCTAAAAAAGATCGAGAATCCTTGAGTGTTTTAGGACTAGGGAACTTAACTATCGCCTCTACCCTAGCTGGATTTGCCTTTATTCCTTCATCTGAAATTATAAACCCGAGAAACTCAACATTCGATTTCAGAAATTCACATTTGTCTATTTGAACCTTAAAATTAGCATCTTGAAGGGTTTTAAAAATTATTGAAAGGTTTTGGAAGTGAAAGTCTACATCTTTACTGAAGACAACGATGTCATTTATGTAGACGAAGCAAATCTTTCCCATGTGTTCCCGCAAGATGTCGTCCAGTGCCCTTTGAAATATGGACGGGGCATTTTTTTTAACCCAAATGGGAGACGCACAAACTCATACTTCCCGTTGCTAACTGAGAAGGCGGTTTTTTCGATGTCTTTTTCATGCAAAGGGACTAAGACTGAAAACCATTTATTCCTTCCTAGTTGAGATAAAACCTCGTTTATCTCGGGAATGGGATATCGATCAGCAATTGCGACTGAATTCAATTTCCTGTAATCGATTACCATTCAATTTTTTTTTTCTCCCGAAGCATCAGCTTTTTTCGGTACAATCCATATGGACGAGTTATATGGAGACCGTGATGGTCTAATAATATCATCGCTCAGAAGTTGATCTAGCTGTTTATTTACTTCGTCTTTAAGAGATACGGGGTATGGATAATACCTAGAGTAGATAGGGTCGTCCGCAGTTGTACGGATTCTTCCCTTTATAGTAGATGTAAAGGTAAACCTTTCATTGGGTTCGAGAAATAGGTTGGGAAATGATTAAGTTAATTGAATCAGTTGGTCTTTTTGACTTTGGGACATGTGATCAGTTCTTATATCTACAGAATTTATTGACTCAGATATTGCTGTTTTACCATATTTTTAAGCGGTTATCAATGAGCATGTAACTTCCTTTTGCATAGATTACTGCTGAAAGTTCTATCAGAGTATCGTTGCCGAGAATTCCATGGAAATATCTAAGAGTGGGCAGAAGGAAAAATTTTATATTAGCTAACTCAATTCCGAAAAAGTTAACGAAGGTATGGTGGGTGACTTCAACTTTGCCTCCAATAGAGTTGGCACAAAAATTTTGTTTATTAGGGATGATGTTTTTTTACAAGTTGGGGTTGTATATAATTCCTATTAGAGCTTGTATCGACGAGAAGTTTCATAATTTTGTTGAAACTCGTCCTACACTCAAAGTAAGGCAGAGACGAGTGGGTTAATCTAAAAAATGTATATCTGCAAAATCAATCGTCTTTTCATTATCATTAAAGTTATATTGGCTATTGAGGTATTCGTCAAGGGTTTGGTTTTTTCTCTGGACGTTCTGTGACTCAATTACAGAGTCATAATTTGCAATTTTGTCAGAATTGTCTGATGGATACTGTTCACTAATTTTAGTAGTCACATGGAAATTCCTTTGCAATTTATTGGGAGGAGCGTGGTGTTGTTGTGGAAGGATCATGGGTCGTTTTGCTGCTTGAGGCCCGTTCTTAACTTGTAGCTGGTTAATAAGTTTTAAGTTTCCATTGGTTCTACCTTTGGTATAAATTTCAGTGGATATGGGTTAGGAGACCGGTTATCTTTTTGATAGTTATATTGGGCGTTGTGTCCGGAATTTGGTCTGACATTTTGTTGGATGTTCTGTTGATGGTGATGTTTCTGGTAATGGGGAGGTCTTGGAGGGGGATACACTCCTGATTGTGGTAAGTATACAAGTTTTTCGACACTTTTGCGCCTTGAACTATATTCTCTCGGGGTTCCGGAAAATTCCCTAAGACTGCGGACTACGTCTGGTATTTTGTCCAAGTCGCCTAGATTTGCTCTATACTATTCATCAATACCTTGCTCTATTTTCCTAGAAATTGTTGCAATTGGGTTTACGATAGATTGGAACAAACTTTTGCATTGGGAAATGCAAACTTTGGTATCTATTCCTGTTATCAAGGCTTCTAATTCTGGAGTCGCACTGGAGGATTTTGGTTGGATGTTGAAGGATGAGGAGTAGGATTGTTAGGGTTTAGGATTGGTGGACGAATAAAAGGGTTAGTCATACTAAGTTTTACTGTTACACGTACTTTACTTTCACTTCTTATTATAAATATAATGTAAACTTATTTTATACACAACATGCAAATTTTAGTTAAGGATTTTAGAAATAATTAAATTATAATATTGTAATATTTACTGATGTCATAATTCTATCTTAAAATAATACTGCGAAATTCTACTGCTGGCAAAGGGGCTCATTCCTGTTTGCTCTTTAGCTTCTAAGGGTCCTTTCTTCGCACTTCTTCGATGGTTGCGTAGTTAAATTTTAATTTTTGCACAAATTTTCGCGTGTGTTCTGGGGCCCAGGTTATTTTTTAATAATGTTCACTTCACTTTTTAAAGAAATTCGGGCTACATGAGGCCGGTGTTTTTCTTTTGCACTAACAGGGGTACGCGAACTACTTAAGGCCGGTATCTTTTGTGGATACCGTGGATTAGTTTATTGTTATAAAAAAATATTTTTATTAAACCTCTCACATCGAGCGAGAATTAAGAACTAACTTAACAATAATTTCATACTACCTAAGATACTTATGTTTCTAATGCATCCCAATGTCCCACGGTTGCTCCAGACGCATCGTCAGCATTTCCGTTGATCGTTGTCGTCCGGTGACACAGGTGTTGGGTCATATGTCCGGCATGTGGCGAACGAATTGTGGGAAAAGAATGTGTTCACGCTGCACTCTTGTGAACTCAACGTATTGTTCGTTAACTTATATATATACAGGGTGAGTTTTTTATCATGAGACATCCAAATTACTCGAAAAATACGCGATATCGCGAAAAATGTTTCAGACAAAAGTTACAAAGTTCTGAATCCATTTTCAAGGTCAAACGAAGGTCACTTTTGATTATTCAAATAATAATTCCTGATTTTCATTGCTTAGTTGTATTCCTCAATGGGGCACACAACTTTGTCTCAAAGGGCTTATTCATTTAGTGCTAGATACCACTGCACTGGCACGCCTAAATCATTAATCGGTTTCCAACGTTGTAAGGGTGTTAGAAGATCGAGAATTGTTTTGAAGAAGTCATTATTGCCTCGAGTGAAGTTAAAACTCAAAGAAAGTTCAGATAGAGACAACTTGTCCTAAACTTATCTGAGAGTGTATGATGTGCACTCTGCCCTTTTTTTCTACTTGAACGGAACTGTACTTCATTTAGAAATTCGATATTTGTTTCGAAGAATTTATTATTATTAGTAACGCTTTCCAGATTAATAATGCAGGCTATTTCAATTCAAGAGAAAATTGAAATTATATTGATTTATGGAGAAAGTGGAAGGAACATCGATGGTGCTGTTGCTCTTTAAGCCCAACGTTTCCCAGACCAGATACGATCGCGCGCTTCCGTTTATCGGGTTGTCCAACAGTTCACTGGTGAAGGAAGTTTGCAACCAAAGAAAAGGAATCGGTCAGATAGGGTGGCTGTTGAGGACAATAAAATAGCAGTGTTAGATGCTGTTGCACACGATCCTCACATTAGCACTCGCCAAATAAGTCGTGAATCAGGAATTTCTCAAACGGCTCTCTGTAAGATATTACATCGGCATAAATACCATCCATATCATGTTTCAATGCATCAAGAACTTTCTAGTGAGGATTTTCGCAACCGGGTTTCCCTTTGTCAATGAGCACTTCAGCAAATTGAACGAGACCCCCTTTTCTTCTCCAAAGTGTTATTCTCTGATGAGTCGACTTTCACCAATCACGGTACGGTCAATCGATATAATATGCATTATTGGGCTACCGAAAACCCTTTTTAGTTGCAACAAGTTGAACGCCAGCACCCTTATAATGTTAATGTTTTGGCGGGAATTATTGGGGATAAATTAATAGATCCATATTTTATTAAAGGCAACTTGAATGGTGAAAAGTATGCAAACTTCTTGCGGGACCATCTTCCAGTATTACTAGAAGCACCGCCATTAGAGTTGCGACAAACAATGTGGTTTCAACATGATGGTTGTCCAGTTCATTATTCTCAAGTAGCCCGGGGCGTATTAAACAATGTTTATCATCAACGATGAATGAGGGGGTTCCATGCAATGGCCTGCTAGATCACCTGATCTTACGTCAGTTGATTTCTTCTTGTAAGGCTACTTAAAAAGTGAGGCTTAGAGAAAAAAGCCAACAACACGTGAGGACATGAAAAGATGAATAACTGAAGCTTGCCCGAAGATTACGCCAGAAATACTTCTCAGTTCTGTTGGTTCATTTAGAGCGCGGATAGAAAAGTGTATTGAAGTGAATGTTCACATTTTCGAGCATTGAAAATTGGTCTCAAGGTCAAACTCGTGGTCACCATCTTATGTCCCCTTCAGAAACTTGTGACTTTTGTCTGAAACATTTTTGGCGATATCGCGTATTTTTCGAGTAATTTGGATGTTTCAAGTTAAAAAACTCACCCTGTATATTACAGTTAATGTTCCGAGATTCTTAAGATGAATTTTAATTTTTTTGACATTCTTTGAGAATAAAATCGTAAGGGCGGGCGAGATCGGAGGAAATGAATTGCCTCTGATTCACAAGGGTTTTAAACAAAGTCTAACTTGTTCCAATGATGACATAATTTGTTTCGGAGAAACATGTAATGAACCCCAACTTTTTGTAACTTCTAAGCCTGTACCTATTATCTACAAATAAAAAAAGGAAGGTAATTTCATCTCAAGTCAGTAGTTTTCAAGATACGTCCGAACTTGTTTAAAACCTTAAAACTCGAAAATTGTGTAAAATTGTGTGCAGCACCCCTATTAAATTATTTAGCTAACAGCAGCTTTAGAATTTTTCCTCGTAAAATAAATTTGTTATTTCGTAATGTCAGTCCAGTACTTTTTATTTTTTTTAAAAAGCTTGATTTAATGACTCTTAAGGGAGTAATATGGATTACATCCAGTAGGTAACGTCCATTTTTTTCAGGTTAAAAAAAATCAACCAGATCTTTTACGAAATCATATAAAAAGAATGCAAAATTAGTAGTTTAAGCCGAAATATTGAAGTTTAATTTATTCATTCAAAACCATGGATGCCTTCTAATAATAATAAAAATAACAATAGTCCTACAATGTTTATAATAATTGTTTTTTTGTATTTTCATCTAACATTTATTGTATTCTGCATATTATCTGTATATGTTTATTCCTAAAATCAAGCCTGCAAATTGACCAATACAATGGTATTGTAAATTCGTTGTCTCTCTTTCCATGCTCATCTGATAATCCAAATGTATTTATTGAGTATGATACCATATTTTGTCATCTGATTTGTTAACATATCTATTCTATTAAACGAATGAGTGGCTCGAGCATTTTGATCGCACTCATAAGGAGGGTAACATAAAAAACAATATTAGTTCTTCATTTAAATTTTTTGCTTTTTTCTGTTTTTCAATTCGTTTGTATTAGCAAAATTATTAGACATTTTTTTCCGATTCGAGCCGAATTTTTGTTTTTCCGCTTCATAGTTCACAAAACAAGAAAAAAAAATTCATTTCAATTTAATTTGTGTTCATTTTAATTTGTGTGCGACATTATTTTTTGAATTGTTTGGATACAGTAAATGATTAAGCATGTCGAAATTAAAGTAATTTACAGTTTTTCATGCTACTCGTAGTCATTAAACAGGCTCTTTAATTAAATAAAGTTCGCTGTAATAAAGTGAAAGATTTGCAGAAAGAATTCGCGGCTTCTCAAAAACTTCTGTATGCCTCTGCTGATGTGGAAATTTATACCGACTCTACTCCGGAGTTGAAGGATTTCAAGGGAAAAGTTGTATCTTTTAAATCAAGTCAGCTATTGGTTGTTGCTCGCAATCGCGGTTATGATAGCGAAAAATCAAGAAATCAAATGATGTGAGAACATAGTTAGCATTTTTTCATGATGATACTTACGATCAATCGTAGGAAAAACTTGTAAAATGCTAAGATTTGCCACGTCATATCAAAAATAATTTTGTTAACACTTTTGTTGAACTTACTCGTATAACTGTGCAGACTTCAAACATTATCCTTCTACGAAAAATATCAGACGGGGCTGAAGAAATAACCAGAGGCCTAACCGCTATAAAATCTCTTCATAGCGATCCGTGGCTTATTTAAATTTAAGTAAAGGTAAACTGGACGCTGAAACGCACCAAAAATGCCCGGAAGACAACTTTTTCGAGGATAATCCTACTATAGAACAGTTATTAGACTTGTTGGATCGCCGGTACGGTACAGAGCTGTAATATAATATAATAATAATCTATATTTATTACTAGCTGAAAAAAGCTATTGTTTACAATCATCTTTACAATTTTCATTTATAAAAGTATATTCGATTTTAGAAAGTTTTAGAAATTCAGGACTACATTTGTTGTACGTACTAAGGTCAGTTAATTTTTTTAAATTTCTAAGCAATTGATTATACAATCTTAAGACTCTATACATAATTTAATTCTGAGCTCTTGTAGCTTAGTAACGGTCTCCTTCCTCATTTCGAAAGAAATGAGAAGAAATGATCCCAAAATGCCATAAACCGCACCAAACAGTCAATTTTTTGGATGTATTGATGACTGGCCGAACACTTGTAGATTCCTTAGATGAGTCCTGACGAGTCTTGGCTACAGCGTTTTGTCCCAAGTCTTGCTTTCCAGCGTTCTGGAATATTTTATATTAAAGATCTATTTTAATTTTATGGGTTGACTATTATCCGACACATTGACAAGCTTGCTTGTTAACTACGGCCTGATACTCAGATTTCCATTTATCTGCATCCAACCTCTTTTACTGTTACAGGGTTGCCTTATATTGTTAGTGGTACAATACATGCGGACTTACAACATTTCTTGAGCGTGGCTGCATCCGAGTTTCAAGGCTTGGCATCCTAGCATTTGCAAATTATTCAGCTTCATCAACAATAGCAATATTTCCATCATTGCACACAGCGTCATTGAAGTTATCCTCATTGGATTGTTCAATTCCACTAGCATCAAAAGCAACATCTGGTTCAGTTTCATCCTTCACCTTCCAAAATCTTCTGGGTAAATTCTTCAATAAACGAACGAAATATTTTGCACCACCAAGCAACGAAATGTTCATCGGACCGCCAACATGGACAGTTTGCAACATACTTCGACTAGATTTACCCAGTTCTCACTTATTTTACCCTTCATACAAATGTTACATTCGGAATTTTTGATTTTATTAATTTTCATGCCAGGCACCATGTTTTCGTTTGACAATAGCTCGATGTTTTTCACATTATGCAGGTACCGTCTCCGCCATATATTTATGTTTTCACTATTAACCGCTATCACTCAAAACTAAACGAAGAGAAAAGCGCTCAAACACATTGCTAATTTCAAAAATAATATGACTGTGCTATCTTTTTGTCACGGTGTTTATGTACATTTGTAACGATATATTTACTAAGCATAGCGCAGCTGATATTCTGCTTGCTTTTGGTTCTCGATTGACCTGATGCGGCGTAGTATCCTCTATTTTAGCATTTGCAGCACTTGATATTAGTCTTTTTGAATGGTTTTTTGTTTGCCAGAAAAGTAAGCTATTTTATGCTGGTGCCTCTTTTTATAGTCTCCTTCTTGCCCCTTTTCTTTTTTCAGCAACTTTATTTTTAATTCAGTTCTATCGTAGTTATTCGGTAAGCTTGAGAGTATTAAGTTTGCAAACAACTCATCTTGCAGGTTTATATATAGCTCTGCCAGTTTTTCGAACAAGTCGAAAAATTTATTTATATGCTCACTCCTGGTTAATCCTTCCCATATTTTTAAATTTAATAGCGATTTGAGAAGAATAGCTGACATGAAGAATGCACTTGAACTAACTTTTCCCAGGCGTTTTTTGAAGTATTGGAATTTTTACATGCATTAACTAGCTCTGTTTAATACATAAGAGTAAGATTGTTAGTGCTTTTTCATCCCTTATTTTCCATGTCGCTAGTTGCACGGGCATGTCTGGGACTGAATTTGCTTCTGATACATAACCCCAAAGCTCATAATACATTTACGTTGACTTCATCAGAATTTTCCAACCATCGCAGTTGGTGTCGTCCAACTTATCAATTTGATAAAGCGCGGAATACATTATAACAACAAAGAAATTTCTAAAACACTAACAAATATAATTTTTCCGATTAAAAGAATTCTGTGGCCATAAATACTGTAGGGATAAACTGTGGCGTTAAGAAAATAGAACAGAATAACTGAAATATAAAATAGTACAATACGTAATTTAATAGTTTTGTAGTATATAGCAATTGTGTAGGTATGGTATGAATTCAAATTTATATGCGCAAGTCTGTACCTTCAGGATTTACCAGCGCAGGTAAGTTCTGAGGCCTAATATAATTGGTCATCAACTCACTCTGAGACGCATATTTTATTCTAGTTAAAACATATATTTTATTAAGTGTGACCACAAAATAGCCATCTTTTCCATTCTCCATTGAAGTTTAAAATCATTTGCCCCGACTAAACCGATCCCGTTGACATATTATTAGGCACCGATAAATTTTGTTTAGATAGTAGTGCTACCAAGTTTCGCATCGTGCTTGATGGATTTCACAGAGACTCTTATGGAATAATTTAAACGACACGCTTAGACTGGTTCGGCTGTTTAACTCAATCTTTTCTCTATATGCTTACGATTTTGACGACTTCAATTCATCTGTACAGCAAATATAATATATCATATAGTATTAAATTTTTTTTTTTTAAATTTTGGTATCGGAAAAGAATGCTGACTTTCAACGCAACATGTGGTGAAAATCACACCCGGAATCCTTGCAATATTTTCGACTACACACTGTTACGTACGGAACTTCTTGTGCTCCATTTTTGTCGGCTCGGACCTAGAAGCAATTAGCACAGGCCTATTAAAAAGAGTTTCCAATCAAGCCCAAGATTGTGCTTGTGTTATATTAGGGAATAGGTTATATACATACATATACACACTTATATGTAAGTGTGTACTTATATGTACTTAGTAAAAACAAGACCAAATATCAAAATATCATTCATTACAATAATAAAACTATGAGCCCGTCTTGTTCTGACCATCTAGCTGCATAATTTTCGTCTTAAATAAAGATCAATAAAATGCGTAAGAACATGTGAAAACTGTTTTTTATTGCACCCACATAATGCGAGTACACTACAATTGGCGACGAGGAGTTTAAAATACATAGTTATCAAAAATAAAAGAAAGTGTGAAAATACAAAACAGAAAGACAATCGCACCTCGAAAATCCTAGATTTTTTTATTTTTTAAAGAGAACTTAACACTCAAGTGTATTATGTATGTAAGTGTATGACTAGACTTAAAGTGTCTGAGCACTATGAAAATGGGACAGAGAAAGAAAGAAAGATTTTCCTGATTCAGTGATTATTCCGCTCCATGTGTGGCACCCAAGATTTATTGGAGAGACTTTTAATTAATAATGTATTGTACTTGGACTTGCTGTTGTATTCTATTCATCTTACGTGATTTTAGTTGCCTGAAAAAAGAATGTCTTTCGAACATGGGTGGTATTGAACTGCGAACCACCCGATTTGGAAGCCAATACACTACCACTTGAGCCATGGCCACCCACAATGCTATTCAAAAAATAGGTAGTTTCATGTCCGATCGGAATGCAATCCAGCTTATTATGCATCGCGCAGAATATCACTGTTTCAGCTTTTCCAACATCCGATTTAGTGGATCGGTCCACATTGGTTAAGTGAACAAACTGAAAACTGGCCTGTTGTTGCAGATTTTGAATACAATCCCGATTCCAAACAAGAGGAGAATAAACTTGCTCAACAGTCATATCTTGTTGTGACCGGAGATAATCCGTTTGATTTACTTCGGATTTCTTCATGGAATCTTTTTATCCAAACTCGAATACAACGTCTGTTCGCTAAAGCTCACCAACAAAACTTATCTTCTGAACTTTATCTTAGGGCTATTGAAATATACGAAAAAACCGATAATGGAATTTTTGTGACTATATCAAATGATTGTTTTCTAATAAATGTAAAATAAAACTCCTTTCGTATATGACAAAGACATCGTGACATCGACATCATCATACCATCATACACCATGGGACACGCCATTACGAAACTCATTTTACTCAATGCCCATACATATTTTTTATTTCCAGGAATAAAAACACTTTTCGCGCCTATTCGCCAAAAATATTAACATATTGTTATTGATTGCCAAAATTTTCTTCGAAAAATAGCTCATGCCTGTACATCCTATGTTTCTTTCTTTACCGAAAAGTAGATTTCAGTAGAAATCCAGTTTTAGGAGAGGCAGAATGTCGCTTTTTGTGAGCCATGTGACGAAATCGATTCATAAAGAGTTAGTCAGTGATTTGACTACAGAAAACTTACTTGCAACTCTCCGTCATTTCGTCTCTTATTTCTTTTGTTCTAAAACCAGAACTTGCTCATAGTAAATTATTAGCTCGTGGTGGCAATCTCATTCGCCCTGTACTGTAACTTACTTCTGCGGTTTGTGGGGGACTGGACTAAAGTCGTTGAAACAACATTTGCGGCGTGTGATTGGTTCCGATATTTGAATATTCGAACAACTCTATACTCTTATCTTATCTATACTCTTATTGGAACTCATGTTCCGAAACAGATTTCCTATACCCAGTTTTCTAGATCTAAAAAGGAAAATTTTCAAAAAATTTGTATGAACAGTGTAGTAAAAGCCCATTAAGAACATACAAAAATTTCGAAGCAGAATTGTGTGGCACAAGAAGGTCAATTACCTGGAAACGTGCAAGTGAGCAACAAGAGATTCGATCATCTGCCGTTGTCAAACCTTGTTACCAAGTGTCTTTGTTCATCTGTAAGAACAAATTTGTGTTCGCCATTTTTGAATTAAATGGAATCTTTTTTATCTTGTGTGTGAGCATTGTTTTATGCATATAGAGTAAGGTGAGGTATTACGATATTAAGTGTTAGAGAGGCACGGTCTGTAAAGTAAAGTTGCTTAGAAGCGTGTTGTGCACTATCCTCTAGTTTAATTTCTTTTCCTCTCCAACATCGGCGCATTGTAAATTATCTCGATGGGCGATTGGACATCTTAGAAAAAACTATGGATTCACCTACTAGTACACACCAAAAACTTTTATTAACAATAAAAGAAGAAGATTCTGATACTATGAAAAACCTATGAGTAAGTCGATTTAAGCAGATTAGAGAGTTATATTGAACATACAGTGGTGAGTAACTTAATGCGTTAGAGAAAGTCAAAGTCCCTGTAGGTTCCATCTTGCAGGAGAGTTACGACGGCTGAGGGGAGATGTTCGGCAAAAAAGTGGATGCCAGACTATCAAAAATTAGTATGCCAGATTTCGGTGGTAGTTGTGACGCTTGGCGTCGATTTCATGATCTCTTCTTATCATTGATTCACTATAATAGTGGGTTGTCTAAAACTCAAAAACGAAATTATTTGATATCTAGTGTTTCGGGGGAAGCTGAAAAATTTTATCTTGCCTATGTATTTCTAAGGGTAATTACGAGAAGGCTTCGATCGTTTGTTATGACCACGTAAGGTTTTAGTCAATACACATTTAAAGATATCAGAAATCGATATCTCATGAAAAAGCACATTCCATCAATATAAGCTATGCACAGTCTTCATCTAAGCGTACCGGCTCAGCGTTAAGATTTTTTATTGATTTTTTTACTGTTGCAAAAGCTTCTTCTTAAGACTTAATATCTATGGGAAAAACGATTAGGGTTACAGACGGATCCAAAAAAACTAACTTTCATTTAGAGCTTTGCTCAGTCCTCAAGCAACGTTTATCAGAGAATCAGCTGTCCAATTACTTCATTTTAGATCAACGTCTATTCATGTTGAGATCTCGGGGCTGATTTTGGTCAGCAGCGCTTGTATCTAATTGCATTCGTTTTCAAGTCCCTGTCTGGGCATCTTGCGGTCCACACACTTCCAATAACAAAATGTGCACACCTTGATGAATAAATTTTAGCGGATCAATCGTTTCATAAGCTTTTAAAGATAGATTAAAACTTGGGAAGCGATATTCTTACTGAAGTCCTTTTTCCAGACTTATTAAGGCCAAATAATAGCACCATTCTAGTTCTTCAGAAAACACGATTAGAGTTTATATTCTTTAGTAAGACAGTCTGGTTTGAGCAGAACTTTTCTACAAACGGCTAACGTCGATGCTCAATTGCGTAATTTTTGGGAACCTAAGAAAGCTCCATTTAAAAAAGAGGAACATTCAGAAATGCAGATTTGTGAATAAAATTTCTTCAGAATTGTGACTTGGTCCATGGACGGGAGATATCAGTTTGTTCAGCAAACTCAACACAACCGATGCTAGGCAGGTCATGCGATGGAGCTTGGCAACGCTTTAAGAGAAGAGTGGCGTCAAGCCTTCAACTTACGGTTGTAAAAGAAGAGAAAATACCTGGCCCTAGCCACTACTATTATTAAAGAGGTACGACACTAAAGCTAAGGGTGGTTATCGACGCTTCATCCAGGACATCTAATGGTAACTCATTAAACCACAAATAACATTGTGGCACCTAGCCCGGGTAGCGGTGATATACAGTGAAGAAGTGTAAGTCAATGATTTTATTTCCGGCGCTTATACTTAGAAAGATTGCAGAGAAAAAATGAAGGAAATAAGAAAATTACTCCAGAAAGCTGGCTTAAAGCTACGTAAATAGACAACGAGCACAAAGGAGCTATTTTAAGGAATTCCAATTAAATGATTGTTGAGGAATAGGACCAAATAAAACTCTGGGTATTCAGTGGTTTCCAAGATGTTACAGATGTTTTCTTGTTCCATTATATTTTTTCATGAAATCTAATGCCAAGGAAAAATTCATTTTGTCCACGATAGCTCGGTTACTTGATTTTTTGTGCTTTTTTTTGTCGATTTCTTCTTTCTTCATGCAACAACACTAGTTAGGAAAGACATTCTGTGATGAACTTGTCGATCCTATTATGTTTACTGGGACAATAAAACATATAACTCCATGATTTAAAACACATAAACAACATCTGTTTACCTGGCTGGATAAAAACCACAATGGACACTTAGTTGCTAGAATGCAGTGTTGCTTCAGAGAAGGTTTACGGCACAGTAGTCCACCTTTACGTTAGTGGTAGCCACAATATGGTTCGCATGCATCTCCTCATGTTCCTTTGAACACTTTCACTTTACTATGCAACCCACAAATTTGATTATTCGCAGCAACTAGAAGTCCATAACGATAAAGTAGAAGAGAATTCAATAATCCAGTTGCTTCATCGATCTACAAGGCTAGTCAGAGTCACTAGCATTATAGCGTACAGTCTTCGTTTCTTACATAACACATCGAATAAACGCTCACGAAAGAATGGGACCCTAGACCAATGGGCATTAGGAGTGGCCGTGAAGGCTCTCGTACGTGGTGCGCATCGTGAAAAGTTCCTTGTGAGGGTAAGTAAAGCCAGAAGAATGACATCGTTTAGTCCTTTCATGGATAAACTGAGGGATCAAGTTAATGATGGCACCAACAAGGATAAATATTAGATATTCAGGATTACCATAAAAGCACTGTCAAAAAATTCATCAACATATTATCGTTACCGAAGTACCCCCGAAGTACTATTATCTACCCCCTGTAGATAATAAGAAAATTTGAAAAATTTTGCCGCGCCAAAGTTACTGCATCGATTCCAATCTAACATGCAGGAGAATATTATGAAGGTTCACTTAACATCCGTTCTTCTAAAGGGCAATGAGTCAAGATACTTAAGGGCTATATTGCTGTTTTCGTGTTCCTTTCTACAAAGGCCATTAATCATGAAACCGCGTCTGACTTAACAACGTAAGGTTTCCAGGTTGCCTTCCGGCGATTTGCAGCTCGGGAACTGCAGAACCAACTACATGTGAGCCAAAATGGAATTGTACCCTCTAATGCAGAAAGCAGAGCACGATTAGAAGAAGTTTGCTGAGACCATAAAGATGAAAAAAAAAAAAACAAAGGGGATTTCATTTCTCCGGCTTAACCTCATTTTGGAGTGTTGTTTGAAACTAGAATAAAGATTGTTAATCACAACTTCAAAAGTATCGTTGGTGAAGGCACACTTACCTTTGAGGAGTGTTTCACGCTTTTGACTCAGATTTATCCCCTCACAAAACGCAGACGGTCTTTATGCACTGACATAAGTAAAATTTCCGATCGGCGAAGAACTTTGCACTGTTCTATAACCAGATCTGACCACAACCACGCATGGATGCAATGACCGCTGGTAGACCATGTTTCAAATGTTTTGGAAACAGTGGCACCAAGATAGCCTGGCGCGGTTACAACAGCGAGCCAAATAGTTGAAACCACAACCATAATTAAAAAAAGGAGACAACCTTGATAAAGGATGAATGACTTCCTCCATTGAAATATAGCTTAGGCTATATTGTGAAGGAATACGGAATGGAAAACGTTATAAGGGTCAAAAAACTAAAAACACAGCAGGGAGAAATCAAGCGACCAACTACAAAACTTTTCCCTTTACCAAACAATTTGAACAAACCTCCTACAGAAAATTAGTACGCAACAGGAACATTTGAAATTCAATTTATATACAATCACAAACAAAACTTCTATCCAATAGAAAATTAAAACACAATTTAAAATACAGAAAAAAAAATTAAAACCCTCGTACATTAGTAGCTCACAATTCGTGCGTATAACTCAATTCAACATAAGTAACCACTAGCATAGTCTAGGCATCCACAGTAACCGCATAAGGTATGCTCAAGCACGACTCACTCCATAGATCCGATCAACAGTTCACAATACAATATAATGGTGGATCAGCAAAGAATATGGTATACCCACAGTGACCATCAGGCAATAAAAATTGATATTAAGGAGCAAATGGCCATTCCACGCCGTAAGATGAATATCAGTGATGTAGTCGACAACGAAACGGCGGAAAATTTGTTAGATCACCTCGCTCGCGCTATAGCATGTGACGCAGCAATGCTCAGACAAATACCCAGTAAAAGATGTACACTGTGCTACTGGTGGAGCCAAGAAATAAAAGCACTCAGAGCAAACTTAGCGGAGAGTGCAGCATTGTTTATTGTTTATGATTGTTTATTTCTTAAAATTCACTTAAAATTTTCCAGTAATATTAAAATTAAATAATAATGACATTAGTATTTTGGAAAAGAAAATAGAGATAATGCCATTTCAAGGCTAAAGCCTTAATAAAAAAAAAGGGTTGGGGTGACCCCATAAATAAATCATCATATTGTGACAACAAACAAAAATTAGTTAATACAATTTTTTATGAAAACACAATCTAAAACTAAACATTACACCAAAATATCAAAGAAAAATACTAAACAAATATTCAACACTCCCAACATCAAGGGAAAAGAGCCAATTTTTAACAAGTCTTACAAAGACAAGATGAAAAGTATTCGCTCGGATAAAAAGTGGAAGATTATTAAATAACCAACAGGAAAAAACACTATAACAGTTTCTAAGCGCGGTTGAAAAACGGGTACAGTGACTTGATTTAATAAATTTATACGTAAACTGTAATTGGCGATTTGTCTGAAGTTTAGATATCCTGATCTTACATAAAATATCTTTAGAACTTTGTAGTAGTACAAGTAAAGGACTGGAAGAACCCTTAAATCTCTGAAGAGTGGAAAACTGGGAAAACGGGGCTTATAGCTAATTTTCTTCAAGATGTGTTTTTTGAGTATCAAGAGAGGCTGAATTTTGCTGAAATATATACCTCCTCAACAGGCAATCCCATATTACAGTCTCGAATGAAATATACAATTATATATCTTTTTTAACAGTTTAAAACAAAAAGCATTGCCCAAAAAATAAATACTTCTTAGTGTGCCACGAAAATAATGTCTCAAATATTGGTTAAAAAACTCATTCTAGAATCAAATATTTAAAATCCATTACAATTTCAACCTGAAAACATTTATCGCTGCAATCGAAACAATTATTAAAAATCTGAGAAGAGGAACTGGGCTTGCAAGAGCAATAAGAGAGTTTAAGTCTCCGACAGTCGTTTGCATGAAAGTTAACCTCAGCACCAAAATTGTTTTGCACTGACAAATTAAACAACATTATTTTAGTTCTAGAGCTTATAACTTATGCTCTGCAAACCAAATTCTTTATAAAAACAGATCCCAATTTATTTCTGCGGTAAGATTCAATACACTATCAAGCAAAATCCACATCATCCACAAAAGCTATCAGTAAGCCCTTAAAATCCTACTTAAACAAAGAATTAATGTAAATTAAAAAGAGGATCGGTCCCAAAACAGATCCCTGAGTAACTCCTAGATAC
Source organism: Volucella inanis (assembly GCA_907269105.1). Classification (NCBI taxonomy): domain Eukaryota; kingdom Metazoa; phylum Arthropoda; class Insecta; order Diptera; family Syrphidae; genus Volucella; species Volucella inanis. The sequence continues at coordinate 81,520,789 of OU026153.1, forward strand.
AGATTTTCTGATTCACTCCTGATATCACCGATTTTCACTTATTGTTTTCTATTTTTCAATAAGGATCTGAACCAATCACATACAAAGTATCGAAAACCAGCATTTTCATATCAAAGGCTTTTGATATATCAACAAACAAGCCAGGCAGCGGTACACTACTTTTTTTTTGTCAAGGTTGGCAAATTTTTGAGAACAAAAGTATAAAAGGGAAACTGAAAAGTTTCGTTTTATTTAAAAAAATCATTATTCTATTTTTCATAACTGTTTCGAAAATTTCGCTGACAAAAGATAGGAGTGAGATCGGCCTATAATTAACAAATGTCAATAGGTAGAACATCCGCACATTTAAGTGCATTCGGAAATATCCCAGAAAAAAAATGATTTTATTATAAATATGCGCCAGCCCATGAACTAAGAAGCAAGAAGGTTTGATATACGCCCCAGAAGAATTTGAATTTTTTATCTCACCAATTGTTTTTAGGAGTTCAAGGTCAGTTCTCGACTCAAATAAAAACCTTTGTCTCTGAGAGAGTTCAACAGGATTGCAGAGAGGACTACAAAGTATGTAACTAGAGTAGATAGAATCGAAAACATACTTTTCAGAAGAACTGATAGATGAAGACGCCAAACGTCCATAGATATGGTCCAAGCACTTTCCTGATTTACTTCTAGTAATTTAGTTTATAAAAGAAAATAACCCAAGACTAGCTAGTAAGTAAAAATAATCCGAAGCAATATCACTATTTTCTATTCTTCCAAAAATACTTAAATATTGAACTTATGAAGCCTATAGACACATAAGACATATAGACTTCATCTTTGATTTTGAAAGAAACATTTAAAACATCTTCACTTAGAAACTCTAGCTTCGACACATTGACAACTTTATAATCTTGCTTGACAAAGCATGCATTTGTGTTCTTGAGACTATAATCAATTAATTCATTATGAAAATTCATTTATAAAAATAGAGAAGTAGTGTAAGATCATCAATGATTTTATTGCAATGATTTTTCCAAATTCAATCTTTATCATTAATATCAGACGATATCAGACATCGGTTCTCTAATTTTGCCGCTGCCGCTGCTACTATTACTGCTACCACCACTACTACCATGACCGCTGCTGCCACCTCCAAGCACACTGGAATTAAGCATACTCTACTTCTTTGACATCTCCCTCATAATGCGTTGCTAAAGAGAGGAATCAGAAATGCTTAACCAAATGACCGATATGCATTCGTTAGAAGAGCTTCGACCAGTAGCGACACCTAAATTAACCTCAATTATATAAACTAAAAAACTCTAGATTTTAGCTCATCATTTTCTCAACGCAGTTCAGTCATACAAAGCAGGAACTGATTGTTTACTTTTTCCAAACTATTGAATTTTTGATAAACCATTCGTAGCGTGAACTCCTCGGTTTCTATTTGACTTGCTGCTAACTCGTCCGCTGTTGGCTGCTTATTGTTGTTCCTTTCGGTTGAGAATGCATTGCTTGGAGCTGATGTGTTATGTTGTTCAGTTGTACGCATGTAGTTGTTGTTGAGATCCTTTGATCTGTCAGATATTCGAAAAGATTTGCGCCTCAGCGCTGAACACTTGTCGCACGGTACTTGTTTTGTAATAAACTATTTCTTGTCGTAACATATTAACACAAGGTGCATGGAACTAACATAAGCAATCACCACACGATACTGTCATTGTGGGATTTCTATAACAACTATGCGAAAGTGTCTGATAGCTTGGGTTTTCCCAGAGTAGTGGAAGCTGAAACATTTGGTACTATTCCCAAAGGAAAACAAACCACATGTAGAACCATTATTATATCACCCAATTTGTCCACTCGACACACTGCACAAAATACTTGAATCGATTTTATAGGATAGGTTGCTCATTGTGGCAGAAGAAAAGAGAGCATTGCCAGATCAACAATTTTGATCCAGAAAATCACGCTCTACCGTTAACGCCATAAAAGAGGTGGTAGAAATACCAGCCGAAGCAATAAAGGGAGAAAGATGACGATTTTGAATAAATGAATATTGTACAGTAGTAAAGCTGGCCATAAAAAATGCCAATGCAAGTTGGCCATTTATAAGACGATCACTAGTCAGATCGCATACTACTTGCGAAAAAGTGAATCCGGCTACTTCAGCAATAGAAGGTTGAGACGTGAAATCGACGAAGAGGAGATGTACTTTTAAATCGAACGGGAGCCCCATATTGGTACTGGGGTCCCTACTCTAGAATATCATGTACGAAGGAGTTCTGCAATTAACAATGCCACCAAAAGTAAAAATAATCAGATTCGCTAACGACATAGCCATTGTTTATCTTTGAGGGCAGGTAAAATTTTCACCGCTTCGATTTTGTCTGGATCTGTCCTTATTCCTTCTGCTGATGTAATGAGACCTAGGTATTTTACTTCCGGACGGAACAAGGCACACTTTTCTGAGGTCAGCTTCAAATGAGCGTTTCGCAACCTCCGAAGTGTCATCAATTCTTGGTATCAGGTAGCTGTCCTTTTTGATGGCATCGTTGAGACGTCGGTGGTTTACACAAAATTTTGTGTTGCCGTCTTTCTTCTTCACAAGGAACATCTGAGATGGTCTCGGGTACTATAATTCTTCAATCCGCCCCTTTTATAATATTCAACACTTATGGAAAATGCCTTATGGGTTGACGAATTCGTCGGGCGTCTCCGTTGTTAATGTGGTGTTGAAACAAGTTGCGAACGTCCATATTTTCCGTCTTGTGTAGCAAATATTCAGCGTAATTACCGACTAGTTTTTTCCCGGGATACGCTGCTCTTGATCCAGATTACAGAAGCTAAATGAATCGTAGTGTTTTTGATTTCCATACCCTGGATACTGGCACGGTTTGTTACCGTTGTGGTCGATATAACCTCAATAGGTGCACATATTCTCACAATCTCCTTCTTGTTCATCTTTACATTGATTGTCTTTGGATTTAAACAGGAACCATGTTGTTCTTTCCTTCTACTAAGGTCTTTCCAACAATCAGGTTTCTCATATTTTCTGGCTTCATCAAAAATAATCGATGGCTTCCAGGACGACTTTCCACTTTTTCCCAAACAATTGCTTCCGACGAAGGCTTTAGCATCTGATTTCTGCAGGTGACGACTTTAAGACATTAAGAAAATTCCAGGCGTAGGAACTAGGGTTGTGCTAGAGCAAATGCATGGGTAAATATATTTGCAGATTTTCTGGCTATGTTCCCAATCTCTGTTTTGTTTCCTCCTAGTCCAACTCATGTCCCCGATAGTTCTTCTGGCAATCCTTCCATCCTCGACATATTTGTAACAAATATAGGGTTTTCCAATAGGGACTTGACAACTTTGAATTTAATTTGTGAACGCACTCTTTCTCTAATCATCAAACTAATAATCGTTACTGTCAATTTATTCAGTAAACTCAACATTTTCACCATGGTAAAGTACACTAACGAGCTACGTTCTCCGATTGGGTTCTGGAGAAGATGCGCCAAGATGATGAATTTCATCACTAAATCATATTCAGTGACGAAGCTCATTTTTGGCTCAATGGGTACCTCAATAAGCAAAAGATGCGTTATTTCATCCACAAAAATTAACTGTTTGGTGCGGTTTGCATGCCGGCGGCGTTATTGGGCCATATTCTTTCGTCGACGATAACGATCGTCACGTTACTGTGAATGGTCAGCGTTATCGCGCCACGATCACCGATTATTTTTGAACCGAATTGGAAGATATGGACTTGGACGACTTGTGGATTCAACAGGATGGTGCCAAAAGCCACACAGCACACGCTACAATAGATTTATTGAAGAGTAAGTATGGTAAGTATCGTTCGTGCGATTTAACGCCGCTTGACTATTTTATGTAGGGCTTCGCTATGTCATTGGTTTATGCCAACACGCCGACGACGTTGGAAGAGCTCAGAGCCAACATTAAACCCGAAATAGCGGCCGTTTCGGCCGAAATGTGTGGCCGAGTCGTTGAAAATTGGGTCCAACGAATCCCGCTGCAAACGTGCCTGCGGTGGCCATATGAACGAAGTCGAGTTCCATTCAAAAATGTGTTGATTGTACTTCAAGCCAATAGTAAAGTTTTTGGAATTTCTTAAATGGTTTTCTTTTTATTTAAAAAAAAAGTTGTCAAGTCGTTATTAGTAAACCCTATATATCTTGTTACTTTTCTTATCCAATATCTTTAAATAAGCTTAGTTCTGACTGGTTTTTTGTCGTTTTCTTTGGTCTGGGGTAATAAAAGTCCAATATATACAAGACTAAGAAATGCAAATGCAAACTGTATACGATTCTGCTCGAAAGTCAAATTTAGAATGTTCGCTTAGAAATTGAAGATATAACAACTAAGCAAGACGTTGACTGCCCTGAAGACAACTTCTCAGAACACGTTCTCAGTTCCGTCGATGCAAGTATTCCTTAAGTTCCAAAAAGGAGCTACTTTTTAGGCTACTTGCGCACATAATTTATTTAATAAAACACAGAAATATTTCCACATGAAATTGGCAAAAGCATCACCAACCCATATTCCGGCAAATAATGAAATACCTGAATTAGCAAATAGACATTAACATTCTTGAGTAAAGTAAAAAAGAATGGAGCAGAAAACTCAAGTATTAGACCAAAACGGGAAACCTTTTTGGAATATAGTTAAATTAGTAAAAATAAAAACAAATAATAACCTTCTCCACGGAACGTGTCGGAAACATACCATACTTTATCGATGTCAAAAAAGTCAATACACTTGCTATAAATTTTGCAATAAACCATAATGTCTCTCGACATTTAGGTGATGCCAACATGAACACCATTCAAGCCTTTATAGAAAATGGAATAATTTATTCTTCTTCTAACGTATTTGCTACTGAAGAAGATATTGAGTTAACAATAAACAACCTGCAAGCTCGAAAAACAGGAGGTCATGATATGCTGAGGAATATTTACCTTAAGTAATTGCCGAGAGCAAGTATAAAATTCGTAATATTTATTGTATGTTAAACTCTTATCTTAAAACCCATTATTTCCTTGATATATGGAAACTTGCAAAAGTGGTGCCAATATAAAAATCTGGCAAGCCTCCAGAAATCCCGAATAGTTATAGACCTATCAGCCTTCTGAGTAATCTTGGTAAAGTATACGACAAAGTTCTTAAAAAAGGCATATTAAAGTTCATAAAAGCTCAAAAAATTTATCCCGAATTAACAATTTGGCTTAAAGCGCCATCACAGTACCTCTAACGAGTTAGATGCGCTGTCTGACTCCATTCAAAGAATTGTATGCCTGTATCCTTTTACTGAAATCTGCGCTACCAATTTTACATTATAAAATTTTAGTTTGTTGTACTGGGTACCGGATTATGGTAGAATGCCTAAATGTATTTAAAATCTAACCTCGGAACAATTGGCTCCAATGGCCGTGGTTGCCACGGGAAAGCATGCATGTTCGCGCATGCAGGTGAAAACTGCATACGATGCGTCTGACTGGATACTTGAGCCTTATCGTTTTTCAGTCAGATGGCTGCTTACGCGTATTAACTTTCATCATTGTCAAAATATTTTGAATACTACGATTATAGTCTCTCACGATGGGCTATTAGAATTCAGTTTTTTTTTTTTTAAAGAAATAATGTGGCAAGTGAAGTAAGTATAGTATATGACACGTTATTACGTGTGTTATGTTAAGCCTGTAAACCGATACATCATGGGAATTGGGTCAGGATGTTGTATAAAGACTTATAGGCAAGGACATTAATACGATTAATAAGAGACTTAAAATGAAGTAATAAGGCTAATATATATAATATGATAAGCAGAGTATTGCTTAACGACTGATACATTCTGATGGATATTCAGGGACATAGGGTTTTCTGACTTTATACAATTATGGAATTGACCGTGGATATATAGGTAGATTTATTGTGAGGTTTGACTTATAATGTAGAATAAAACACATACATTTAAAAGTTAGCTTAAATTTTTTATTATCGGTTAAAATTAAAATTCATGGCATTTACTTATTGAAAATGATATCATGTAAATCTTGGCCATGAGTAAGTTTGAGGTGGTCCATTCAGAAGGTCCAATTTTGGGCGTTCGAGCATAGCGAGTGGTATCTCGCGGATAACACGAGTAATGTTGGCTTCCGAAGTGTCAATCGTAGCTGGCTTATTCCTGAAGACCTGAGACTTTACATATCCCCAGCGAAAATAGTCTAAAGGTGTGATATCGAACGATCTAGGCGGCCAATTTACTGTAGCAAATAGTGGAATTAAGTGCTCACCGAAATGATTTCTCGATAGATCCATTGTTTCACTCGCTATATGGCTCGTAGCGCAGTCTTGTTGAAACCAGAGCTCACCGAGACCATGTGCTTGAATTTCAGGAAGCATATAGTCCGTTTACATAGCGCAATAACAGTTACAATTGACGGTAACATTCTGATTTTCCTCATTTTTGAAGTAATATGGACCAATATATGGACCAGCCCATAAACCACACCATACCGTTGTTTTTAATAGATGTAATGGTAGCTCTTGGTACTCTTTGGGTTGCTCATCAGCCCAAATACGGCAGTTCTGTTTACTAACGTATCCATTGAGCCAGAAATGGGCTTTATCACTGAACAAAATTTCACAGCAGACAAGCTGCTGAGAATGACGACGAATCGATTCCTAATGGTCTTCGCGTACACTCTGAGCTACAGCTGCTATAGTCTCTTCATTACGTGCTGGATGTGGTATAACCGGTCAAGTATCATCCACTAATGTAAACTGAGACTCAAATTTGGAATGGTATTGGCAATAGTTGTTTCAGTAGGTCGATTATGCGCACCGTAAATTCCTCGAATAGCACGAAAAACATTTCTCACAAAACTCTGATTTTTATATTACAGCTGAACAATTTGGAGACGCTGTTGTGAAGTGAGTCTTTCCATGATGACTTGCCAAACGATACTGAACAAAAATAATAGAGCAGTTTGATAGGAGTCACACGTGATCTGTCAAAAAAAAAGCCTATTGGAAATCAAACCTCACGATGAATCACCCTTTATATTGTAATATATTTGAATTGCATAAATCTAAGATAAATAAATAGATAGATTTTTATTTTGTATGACAAATATTTTACAGAGATTTGATATTTTAAATATATATCTGAGTGCATGTAACAACCGATGAATAGCAGGTTACAAGTGTGAATTTTGTTGGTGCACTGTTTCATGTTGCTGCAAGGGCATAACACCTACAACAAATTGATTCAGTGAGCCAACGTCAGAATTTTCACTTCGCTGCCTTGCTTAGCATCGCCGGTGTTTATGTTTTTTCTGTTTGTTTGAGATTATTAGTAGGGAATTCAGGGTAGACGTAGCTTGCATACGCGGGATAAAAAGTAATTACTTTTCTGCGTATGTCTACATCTGTAAGTACAGAACAGCTGTTTTTGCATTTAGTGAAACACAGGTGGATCCCCGCCCACACCTCTCAGATCACTCTGATCTGACTGAAGCTTCCTGACTATGACATGGTGCCATTATTATTCTCTCACCGCGGTCTAGCCATTTACGTGCGTAGTGATGTAGCTTATCAAATTCCACCACAATGTGATCCGTGTTCTAATACGGAATTCAACTTCTTGTGGCTGGAATTCCATCTCCGTAAGCAAATTATCTAATACTGCTTTATTTACAAAAACTTGAAACTGGACAGTAATTCGAGCTCTAATGAGTTCGATGCCCTGTATGTCTCCATTCAAAAAATTGTATCCCTGTATCCTCATACTGAAATCGTTATTACAGCGATTCTAATATTCAAAATTCAGGATGGGTTCGACATTCTGGACAAACAACACCAGAAGGAAGGTGTGTTGAGAACCTCGCTGCATAAAACAACTTGACTCAGCTTGTAAATGAGCCCTGCACTTGTGTTTAATTTATCACCCTGACAAATACTAGGTCAATGTACTATCCTCTCTAATTTGTCGTATATCGACCACACAGTTAGAGAAAAGATTCCTAAAAGAACCGTATGGCAATACAAGGAAGCCAATTGTAGTGGACTTAACAGCTTCTTTAGAAAATTTTAACTGGTCCATGTGAAATTCCAATACGACGAAAAACTGATGCAAAAAATACTACAATGAATCTACTTTACCACTCGTGTAGTAGCAAGAGTACTTAAAGATCTCAATATACCCAAATCTGCTGGTCCAGATGGTATATCAGTCGTTCATAGACCTCCGCGGAGATTAAACGTGTTTCGGCTAATTATTAGAAAGCTATTATTGTCATTAACTCAATCATTCGACCAATTCTATACACAATTCGGTCAGCACAGTGGCAGTGTGTCCGCTTGAGACGGCATAGGTGCGGGTTCAAATACAGGTTGACCTAGTGTACTTTTTTTTTTCTTTTATTTAAAAAAAAAGGAGAATAAAAAACAAATCACGCGATGGATTGTGGAGAGCGGTCCCCTATGAAAATAGCGGGATCAGCGGAGAGAACAGACTATATTTCAAGTGGTTAAAGCCAAACACGAGCAGGGGCAGGATCAAATATAACGCGAAAGAGAAAAATAAGACCAACTTCTAGCTTGGTACAACGTCCCACCCTACCAATGTCCATTAAACTACCCGATCAAATAACTGAAGATAATCCATTTGTCTCAGATGTACTCCATCATCCGAGAGAAAACAGCTTCGCTCCACTGGCGACAACCGAATCGGAAGACGAAGAGGAAGAAATGGAGTCAATAAGCAGTAGCATCCAAATGCTGCAGCAAAGAGTACTAGCTATTAAAGAAAAACAAATAGTAAGAAGGAAGAGGAAAGAGCAAGAGCAATCCCAACCAGCTCGCACAAATCAAAAGCAACAGCAAGCAAATACAATAGCACAAGTGCTAAAACACCAACAAAAACTTACGAAACACCAGCAACAACAACAAGAGCAGCCACAGCAACGGCAACAGCAAAAACAGCAGCAGCAGCAACAACAACAGCAGAAACAAAAACAGCAGCAGCGACAACAACAACAACAACAGCAGAAACAACAAAGGGTTCCACCTATTAATACCTTTAAGATGGAACTAAAGGAAACTAAAGAACTATGTAAGTCGGCCATAGGAAATAATTTTTATATTAGCTTAGATAGGCACGCGATCCGCTGTAACACAGTGGAGCGCTACCACAAAATTAAAAGTTTATTGAGGGATTCGACGACGGAGTTCTTCTCCTACACCCCGAAGGGGGAGAAGCTGCAGACAATGCTGCTCAGGGGGTTAGAGCCGTCGACTGATCCTGAGGAACTCCTTGCACTGCTAAAAGAGAAGGAGTGCCAAGGGCTAAAATTCGTGAGGGTTAAGCCATTTGTCAAGGCTAGAGCCAAAAGGGAGAATCGGAGATTACCGGTCCAGCTAAGTCCCGACAGCAAACTGGATAATCTAAGGAGCATCAAAGTCCTAGACTGTCAGATTGTACACTGGGAAAAATTAAAGAGGAGCGAAAATATTTTACAATGTGTTCGCTGCCACAGGTTCGACCACGCTGCATCGAACTGCGAAATGCAGCCTCGATGCGTGAAGTGTGGAAAGAACCACAAGTCAAACGATTGCGCTTTAGGTAAGGACGAACGTCGGAAAAAAGCCAACTCTCTTGCGTTTTATGTAGGAATACGGGGCACACGGCAAACTATCGGGGTTGTCCCAAATTTCAGTACATGAAAACAGTAAATCTGGCTCGGCAGCCGTTACTCCCCAAGTCACCTACGCCCAAATGGCGGCAGGTACGGGAAGTGCGGTACAGCAACAGAAGGCTGCTTCTCAGGCCCCAACGCCTAGAGCACCGGAACCTGTACCTGACATGCTGGCTATTTTGCTCTCTATTCAAGGGCAAATGGCTCAGCTTCAGCGTCAAATACAGGAACAGGCTAAGCGGGTAGATCAAATATACGCGCTGCTGCCGGGTCTAACGCACCTCCAGTCGTAATGGGCACGAACATGGTGGAGCAAACCCTGAAGATCCTTGCAGTGAATGTTAGTTCACTGATTAGGATTGAGCGAAGAGCCGCATTATTTAAGTTGCTTAAAGACCAAGTCCCAGATGTGCTTTTTGTTAGCGAAACTAAGCTATCCAAAAAGCACAAAATGAGGCACAGAATATATAAAATCATACGAAGAAATCGACCCAACTCCATTCAAGGAGGAGGGGTTGCAATCTTTGTTAGAAAAGAACTGCTTTGTAATAGGGTATACAGTCGTGTAGTACGTAGGTTTCAGGTGCTGGAGGCATGCATTATCTATATCCCTCTCCGAAGTGGAAAGCGGCTGTACATGGTGTCTGTCTATCTCAATCCACATTATTCATCTCAGAGCTCGAGACACTTTTCGATTGCTGAGACTTCAATTGGAAGAAAACTACTTTATTATCGGCGGAGATTTCAACGCCAAGCACAGAGATTGGGGAAATAATACACCAAACACTAGAGGGAACCAACTACTCAATTGGTGGGTTGAGCACAGTGTGATGTATAGACTCAGCCTTCCTAGACACGGTTCCTATTTGGATCTACTGTTGTTCGACTCACGAATTCAACTGACAGGTACGAACCAACAAACTATAAACTGTCTACGCACTTTTGTGTATGACAGCGACCATTGCGGTCTTAGTACCGAAATAACCGTTCCAAACGATAATGCGGAACTGGATGAATTTGTTCATGGGCATTCCTACAACTATAGTAGAGTGCGTTGGACACACTTCTCTAGGACACTGACAAGAGCACTCTCCTCGAATTCGCTTTACCTACCGTCCAACAAAAATCTGTCAAACGAGGAGATTGACAGATATCTAAAAATAATGGACGAGACAATCAAACATTGTCGGTATCAACATACTGACAACGAAGACTTGTTCCGCAATTCAACTATAGACGCACTGCACCGACATAAAAGTAGACTGCTGACAAGATTAAAAACCTTGTACAGACAGTTTACTGATAGACATAACCCGGAGATTATGACATTAAAGTCGTCGATCAAAAACCTCCAAACATTAATAAAAGAAAATTACAGGGCTTATGTAAGTTTGTATTGGAACAATAAAATTCAGGCTGTAAATACCAGCAACCCGAATATGTTCCGAATATAAATAAAAGATCAAAACGACCTTTCATGTCTCAAAATCGCCCGAACGTCAAACAACGAAAACATACTTTTGGCAGCAGGCATAGATCCAAATGAGGCTGTGGAGGATGACAACTTCTTTGTGATCGAGGATCCGCAGGAGAAAGTTGAGACTATAGGGCAAATGATATCATTGGCCCTAACCACGACTTGGAAAACCGAGTCCTTGCGCACAATTTCTACCTTCGAAACGAAATAGTGAACTGGCGAATCGAGAACTCGGGTTTCACCCAGTTCAGTGACGAGAATATGGCAAATAATGTCATCGCCAATGAAAGGGAACTTCCCCGTTCATTTCGAAGGAAGAGCTCCAAATGATCTTCGACACAATCAGAAGTAAGAAATCTGTGGGAACGATGATATACCATACCGAACATTGTGCTTCGACATCTCCCTCTAGAAGCGGTGAACATTTATACCACCCTGTTTAAAAATGCAATGAATAATGCACATTATCCGACGCATTGGAAAACTGCGGTGGTACATCCCATCCCCAAAAGGGATAAAGACACCTCCAATCCGGCGAATCTCCGGTCGATCAGTCTCCTTCCAAACATCAGCAAGGTTTTCGAGAAGGTTATCAATAGGGTTCTGACAAAGTGGGTTGAGGACAAAAATATAGTTCCGGATTATCAATTCGGTTTTAAGGCGAAGCATGATATTATTCACGCCGCGTCTAAACTGGTTTCCGATATCCAATGGAACAAGGCCAAGAAACAGTGCACTGGTGCCTGCCTGATTGACTTGGAGAAAGCCTTCGATACCGTATGGTTAGAGGGGCTCTTCTACAAACTGAACAGGCTGGGCATTAGCAGACCATTGCTGTATATTCTTTTCAATATGTTCACAGATAGACAGTTCATCGTGAAGAATGGCGATGTGACTTCTACTGGAACTTTTCATGTTAAAAACGGTCTCCAACAAGGTGCGGTTAATTCGCCGATTCTTTTCAACATTTACACAAGTGATTTGATAGGTTCACTTCACCATGCCATAGCGTACGCAGACGACTTAATCGCGTACAGATCAGGTCCAAAGATTGAGGTCATAAACATATTCTTGCAACGTGACACTGATAAAATTAAACAATATTGCGAAGACTGGAAGTTGAAGATCAACTTTCAGAAGTCGGAAACCATTCTTTTTAGGACGCCTTTGTCTGGGGCCTCTGCGGATACCAGAAAGAATTGGCGAAAGTTTCAGATCGTCGGACAGTACGGTCAACCACTTGCTTGTCGAAATGTAGTCAGATACCTTGGGATCCGGCTGGATCAATATCTGTATTTTAATAAACATATAGATGTTGCTCTGGCCAGAGCCAGAGGAGTTTTTGCCCTTACAAAGAGACTGTTTTATAGCAGACAACTCGATGCGAGGGTAAAGGTGATCTGCTACATGGGCCTTATTCGGCCTATGCTAACATTTGGTTGTCCCGTGTGGTTCAACGTGAGAGCAAGTCTTTTGGAAAAGATTCGGGTGTTTGAGAGGGCTTGCTTAGGGCTTGTCTTCGCCTTTACAGAACACCAGAGTCTGAGTACATAAAATTCTATCCTAATGAGGTTTTGTACAATAGGGCGAACCTAATAAGAGTGGACAATTTTGTCATTAAGTTGATTCGAAGACACATTGCAAGAGCAATGACCTCGTCGAACAACCTGATTTCTGGGGCTTATAACCCCAATTATATGTATCACGGGAGAGTTCGCCTTGACGGCTTTATTTCACCAGAAGCGTTCCTCTATCTTGATAAAAAAGGCTTGATCCAGGACAGATTAGCGGTGCCGTTAATCTTTCACGTTGTTCGAACAGCTGCGGACAGGCGACTCAACTATGACAGAGATGTCGCACACGGCAGTGCGGAGCGTCTCCGGTTCAGTAGGGCGGTAGGGAGTCGCCACATGAGAGATGTTGCTCGGCAGCACCAAAAATTTTGGTGGCTTATTGAAGAAGAGGATGCTTCGTCGTCGAATTCCTCAATTACTAGGTAGCTTCCTCGAGTGAAGGCCAGCCTATTAGATTTTAGTCATGGCCGACTTACATATTTTTAGATAGGATTAAGTTAGATTTAAGAAAAAAAATAAAAAAAAATATAAAAAATATAAAAAATATATATAAGAAAAACAAAAACAAAAAAATACATATATATATATACATATATTTATATATTAAGTATATATATATTATGTATATATATATATAATATTTAACTTAATTGTTTATTAGATGTAAGTAGGTTAAGTATATTAAGATTTATTTTAGGTAGTTTGTAAGCTTTAGTTTTAAGTCCATTTACTAAGTTTTTGTTAAAATCTGTTTTCTTAGTTTTAGGCTTAATTAATGTTAATATCAAAATAAGAATAGACTGTAAGTTACGTCGAAAGACATAGAATAAGTGTAAGGCTTATCTTAGAGCAAGTAAGTTGCACTTGATATTTCTAAAGCATTTGACAGAATTTGGCATCAGGCTGTTTTGTCGGAAATGCGTGCTTTTGAAATCGATGACTTTCTTCTTCAATGAATTAGAAATTACCTTTCAGAACGTTCAATTCAAGCTGTCTTGTATAGTTTCAAGTCGGATATTCTCAAAATAAATGCTGGTATGCCCCAAGGCTCCGTTCTGTCTCCGAAATTCTTTTCCAATTTTTCTAAAAATTTTATATCTGCTACTTCTAAACCCATATATATTCCTTTACTGATGACAGTTCTATATGTTTTTCATATTCGTTCATATTCATATTCGTCCCTGCTTTTCGGCTGTAAAACAGGAACGGTAGCGTATGTTAATCTCATTAAATTCTGATATTAACAGCACAACCAATTGGGAAACTATCAACAGAGTGGAATTTAATGCTTCCAAAACCCAATGCTGTCTGCTGTCATTAAAGCGAAATCTAAATACCCAGTCATTATCGATGAAAAGCACTTGCATCATCGAAATCGAAAATCTTTCCATTCTCTGTATGCGCGTCAGTGACAACCTACGTCGGAATGACCATATATTCGGTGTCGCTAAAAAGAAGCTTCAGCTGCACGAGGTGCACCAACCCTACAAAGTCGTATGTGCTTCGTAATGATAGAAATTTAATGGCGATCAAAAAGAACTCACGCAGTTCTTAAGTGTAGTTGGAACACACATAGATTCAGTGGAAGATCCAGTGAAGTTGGAGTTATGGGAGGCGATATACAACACAAAAAACACACTTCAAAAGCCAATAGCTTACTCCTCAATAACCCGCCGAGCGGATGGGCAGAAGTAAGAAATCTGTTGAAACAACATTTTCGACCATTTTCGAGCAGGCAACCACAAGACCATACCTAAAAAAACCCAATAAATTACCACAAAGTAAGTTCGGTTTTAGACCTTAATAATAAAATAGAATTTTTAGTTCAAGAAATAAATTCTTTCGCAATATACGAAACGAAACCTATCGAAGCTAAGCAAAAATTTTATATTATTTTAGTTAATCGAATTAAACAAATAGTGTCAGGTAATTTGTCCCGAGAAATAAAAGATCTTTACGATTTACATCAAATAAAAAATATTTTGTACATTTATGTGGGCTTTGATCAATATAACATAGACAGAGACTTTATGATACAAGGCAAACGCAACGTACATAGTTCAAAATCCAATCACGATGAACAGGACAATAATTTCGTAAGGGAAAAAGATACTAATCATAATTCAAATAAGCTGAATAATTCGAACAATCAAAATCGAATAAATTCAGATCAGCACAATCAACACAATAACTCTCAGCCAAATTCTTTTAGATTAGGTCAATCCAGGCAACTAGTATTCAATCAGTCAGGTCAGTTCCGAAATGCCAGTCAACAACCGGAACCAATGGATGTAGGACAGTTAGTTCGCCAAGAGCAACCAGAATAACAAAGAGGTTTACAACATATGTAGAATGAGCGTTTTTTCTCAACTAGGCCTTGGTAATAAAATCCTTATAAAGCTAAAAATAGATAAAAATAAGAAAATAGCACTAATAGAAACAGGCTCAACGATGAGTATCATAAATATTAGCAGTGTAGATTGTAGGGAGTTTAAAGTTTTCGAAACGGTTAATATGAGGTTACAAACCATCAATAACGTTACTACAAAAGAGAACACAGGATTATTACAAGTATTCTTGAAGAGTTTAATTTAGATCCCAGAGGAGCCATACGATGGTACAAGCGAAACTTAGGAAACAAACCCTACGACATCCTAATAGGAATGGACTTACTTAGTAAAATTGTCAAAACCTTTGATTTTGACAATAGGTGTCTAGTTCTAATAAATAATGTCAGTATACCTCTATATTCTACTGAGAACGAAGCAACCTTTGATTGTTTTAAACTCAACACGAATAGCAAGGTATAGATCTAGCTCATTTAAATGAAGAGAAAACGCGAGAAATGCAGGTATTATTTGACCAATTCGGCAATTTAGTTTATAAATAAGGCGATCAGCTAACTAACATAAATTCAATAATGCTTGAAATTAGGACGACAGTAGACCAACCTATTAATACTAAATTGTACAGATTACCTCCACAAACACAAAGAGAAGGTAAGTCGGCAAATAAAAGAAATGGAAGGGCAAGGGATTATCCGAAAATCTAATAGTAGGTACGCTTCACCAATAGTGGTGCTAGCAAAAAAGGTAGATAATTCGGGAAAGCAGAAATTCCGTTTATGAGTCGTCTACAGGACATTAAATGAGATCACCATTGATGATAAGTACCCCCTACCCAATATAGAGAGCATATTCGACAAACTGGGGAGAGCCCAGTACTTTTCGTCAATAAATCTCGCTAAAGGGTATCACCAGATAAAAGTTCATCCGAATAATAACGGATTTCGTAACTTCCCAGGGCCTCTTATGATTATCTTAGAATGCCTTTTGGGTTAAAAAAACGCACCGGCAACTTTTCAGAGCTTAATGAACGAAAAAAACTCAATGAGCATAACTTAAAAATACAATTCGACATTTATGAGGAGGAACACAGAGTTCCTAGATCATATCCTGACAGCGGAGGGCATGAAACCTTATCTAAATAAGATTCAATGCATTCAGGCATACCCACTTCCTAAACTGAAAAACAGTTAAAAGGTCTCCTATGAGCTACAGGGTATTATAGGAAATTTGTTAAAGACTATTCCAAAATAGCTCACCCTAAGGTTAAGTATATAAAAAAAGACAATAAAATTAACACCAATGAGCCTGAATACATTCAAGCTTTTGAGACTTAACATTATGAGACACCCGATATTAAAATTTCCAAATTTCAGAAAATCATTCATTGTTTATACTGATGCCAGTAATTTTGCTATAGGGGCAGTATTAATGCAAGAGTGACAACCCGTATGCTACGCTTCAAGGATATTAAATGACCACGAGAAAAATTATTTCGTCACCGATTAAGAGTTCCTAACAATCGTTGGGTCAGTGACATATTATCGACCGTACTTATGGGGAAATAGATTTAAAATCATAACGGACCACTTACCTATTAAGTACCTAAACAAGAAGTATATAGGAAAAGAATTAAGCCAGAGAAACCAACGGTGGCCACTCAAATTGCAAAAATACCAATTTGAGATCGAATACCTCAAAGGTTAGGAGAATCCAAAGAAATGACAACGAAGAAGATGAAAATAATCAAACAGTAAATGACTTATCCGAGAATGAACTTGCAGCAAGCGAAAATACACAAGAACTTAACGATGAGTCCTTTGACAATGCAACGGTACATTGGGAAGACGAACAGCAAGTAGACCACATACCTATGTAAGAAACCATAGTCAATAAATATAAAACCCAACTCATACAAACCAATGATACTAACAGAGAAATAGACATTTTACATAATAGGAGATTTATTTACGTTGACATGACCAAAGATAAATAGCATTGGACAGACCTATTTAGAAGATTCATTAAACCTGGTACCATTGGAATATATACAGAATTAGATAAACACAAATTCAACAAGGTACAGCAACTGTTAATAGAACTGATTAGAAATGACAAACAAATAAAATTCATCAAAGCTCCTATGAGAGCTAGGGAAATAAAAACCTTAGAGGAGGTTCATAAACAGATTTCGTTATACCATACACCATTTAGTTATACTTACACAGTGGTATCGTAGAAACGTATCATAATCTAAAAAACAAAATTTACTACAATCATTTAGTAAAAGAAATAACCAGAATAATAAATAATTGTAAAACACGTCTCGAAACTAAATACGAAAAGAAACCAATAAAACGCAAATTTGAAATTAGCGAAACACCTTTTAGGCCAAATGAAATTCTTCATTTTGATGTGTATTACTTTATGAAGCAGTCATTTCTTACTCTGATAGACAAATTAACGAAGAAAGCGTACGCGTACTACTTACCAAATAGAAACTGGATAAAAAAGATAGAAATCGTGGAAGAACATTTTTCGAAATTTTCGAAACGAATTTATAGCTGAAAACTTTATAGAATACTTAAAGGAACAACAAGTAGAGTTACATCTAACAAAACCAAATACTCATACAGTTAATAGCGACATAGAA
Source organism: Volucella inanis (assembly GCA_907269105.1). Taxonomy (NCBI): domain Eukaryota; kingdom Metazoa; phylum Arthropoda; class Insecta; order Diptera; family Syrphidae; genus Volucella; species Volucella inanis. The sequence continues at coordinate 81,538,545 of OU026153.1, forward strand.
AGGTTTCATTCTACTTTGCAGAAAAAACTAGTAACCATAAAAAATTTAGACCTCACACTTATACAAAAAGTTCATAGAGCCGTAAAGAATTACAATGACATATATCACTCCACTATTAAAATGACACCAGACGAAGCAATGTTTACTGATATTGCATCATTAGTTAGACAAACACAAGTACAGAAAGAAAAGAAAATTCAGAAACTAAACCAGGATAGGGAACAATATAAAGAGACAAGAAAGTTTATGTCAGTTAAAAATTATAAACGTAATTATTATAAGAACGAACCTAGTTATAGAGTTAAGACTTTTAAGCGAGAACACCCTACTAACGTTAAACGACCTCGTAAATTTGCGGATGACATTACTTTACGCAATAGTGACATTAACGATAACCAACCCACGAGCATCAGCAAGGCTGACAGTAACATAAACAGTTATTAACATGAGACAAACGGAAATAATCCTAGACACAAAAACCATACTCCATATTATCGACACAAAAGAGATAAGACAAACTGTTAAATCAATAGAAGATAGCATTTCAAAATTACAGATAGGTAACGATCCCACTATAAGAAAAGAAATAGGAACTATTTACCAAACAAAACTAGAAAACAGAAAAGAGGTTCATTTAATATGATTGGAACAGCTCACAAATGGTTATTTGGCACAATGGATAATGATGATCGGCAAGAGATAACAGACCATATGAAATTGATAAAAGAAAACGATGGTAATGCGATCAATAGTCTGAATAAACAAATAGAAATTAACTCCCATTTTAACGAATCTATTATTGACTTAAAGAACACCATATAATCAGATAGGAAACAGTTAAGCCAGACTTATGAAGAATTAACAGGAAACGAGAAACGAATCATTTTACAGCAATTCAAATTAGACCAAATACTTAAACTAAAAATTTTAGAAGAAAGACAACAAAATTTTTGACATTATAGCACTAGTAAAGTAGGGATTAGTACACCCAAGCATGTTAACGGCAATAGAGATTAGGGACACTGAACTAGACCTTTATAGATTAAAGAATTTTAGAACAGGACTGTTAAAGTACGACGAAGAAAGACTAATACTTGCAGTCAAAATCCTACACAATTACAAACTGATAGATTTTAAACTTATAACATCAATGTCTACATCAAGTTATCTGGAAGTTATGTTAGAAGACGAACATTTTGTGGAGATAAATAAAACAAAATACAAAATGCAAAGTAATAAAATTCAATATGTAAACGAACTTTTACCAATAAACAATTGTATATACCAATAAACAATTGTATATTGTACAATGATTATACGATAATATGTAAAAATATAAAAAATGAAGAATTGTTAAACCAATGTGCATACAATTAAAAGAAAACTTTTTAATAGCAATTACTAATTGTACCATTAAAATTCTAAATCAAACATTTAGCAATAACAATATTAAATTTCTAAATATATTCTTTTACAATGAAGAAGTAACACATAATTTTTACTTAACAATCTTAATTTGAAGGAATTATATTAAAAATTATAACTAATTTAGAACATATCAATATACTTAAGTTTCATAAAAATGTTAACTATATTGCTAGCTCAACAATCGCTATAATTTTTATCATATTAATAATAATCCTATTAAGAAAAAATAAAAACCTTAAAGTTTCTATCAAAAATGTTAGTAAGGTATTTCCTAAACTTCAGGAGAATTTTAAATTTAACGGGGGAGAAGTTACGTATCTCAACACAATTTCAATTTGATTCATTTTTTTCTCTTTTTACACAATCCTGTCTTTTGCATTCTTTGCCCTTTTTTATTTATTTTTATTTCATGATAACTAATTCTAACACAGTAAGTATTCACTTATAAGTTTGTGATAGATTAACACTATAAAAATCAGTAATAATTTATAAAGGGTTTTTTAATAGGGAATTGACTATTTTGAATTTAATTTCTGAACGCAGTCTTTCACTAATCATCAAACTGTCACTGTCAATTTATTCAATAAACTCAACATTTTCATCATGGTAAAGAACACTAACGAGTAACGTCTGCAAATTATAAAAATTTTCTACAAATTTTCGGAGTCGGTGACTTCAACTTTAAGAGCGTAAACTCCAATAACAAGTTTAGTATCGAAAATATTGCTGCCGTTCAGACGTCCGTAGCAAACGATCCAAATCAGTCAATTCCACGGCGTTCTAAAGAATTGGGCATCGCTCAGACCATAAAATGGCGTATTTTGAGTAAGGACCTTGATTTACACCCATACAAGATCAAGCTGACTCAAGAATTGAAGCCGATGGATCATTTAAAGCGACGTACGTTCTCCGATTTTGTTCAGGAGAAGATGCGCCAAGATGATGCATTTCATCGCAAAATCATCTTCAGTGACGAAGCTCATTTTTGGCTCAATGGGTTCGTCAATAAGCAAAATATGCGTTATTGGTCGGGTGAAAACCCACATGTGCTTCATGAAGCACCACTTCATCACAAAAAATTACTACTTGGTGCGGTTTGCATGCCGGCGGAGTTATTGGGCCATAAATTTTAGTCGACGATAACAATCGTCACGTTACTGTGAATGGTCAGCGTTATCGCGCCATGATCACCGATTGTTTTTGGCCCGAATTGGAAGATATGGACTTGGACGATATGTGGTTTCAACTGTATGGTGCCACAAGCCACACAGCACACACTACAATCGATTTATTGAAGAGTAAGTATGGTGAGCGTGTTATCTCAAGACATGGGCCAGTCGATTGGCCGCCTTGTTCGTTCGATTTAACGCCACTTGACTATTTTTTGTGTGGCTGCGTTAAGTCATTGGTTTATGCCAACACGCCGACGACGTTAGAAGAGCTCGGAGGCAACATTGAACGCGAAATAGCGGCCGTTTCGATCGAAATGTGTGGTCGAATCGTTGAAAATTGGGTCCAACGAATCGACCGGTGCAAACGTGCCCGCGGTGGCCATATGAACGAAGTCGAGTTCCATTTATAAATGTTTTGATTGTACTTCAAGCCAATAATAGAATTTTTGAAATAACTCAAATGGTTAGCCTTTTATTTAAGTCGTCAAGTCGTTATTAGAAAACCCTATATAACAGGAGTGTAAATTATGTATGCTTTCGAAGTTTTGCCTTTGCTTGAGGAAAAATATGAGAAAAGAAAACAGAGTCAAAAAGAATCAAGATGTAGTTGGTTAGGTTTGCAGGAAAATTCGTAAGTTGCCCTTAAATCGGTGTATGTTACTAAATGTTAGTTTAGTTTTTATTTATTTTGCAAACACATTAAGACATACAATTATCTTATAAACTAGTGAAGTTTTAATATGTTCATAACAATATTCAGATTCAAGCTAATAAAAAAAGATTAATGCAATATTAATATTAAGTTCTCTCAAGTTATGCGGAAGTGAATTCCAGAGGCGAATAGCAGCAATAAAGAACTGTCTCTCAGATGTTAAACAAGAGAAGCTTGGAAGAATAAGAGAGGCAGATCTATTAGATGCCGGAAAGTCGATTACAATAGTAAAGATATGTCGGTTCCAAATATGATATAGTTCTGAAAAGACATTGTAAGCAAGTCCTTTGCCAAAAGGGAAATGTGGTCAGATCTTCTAAGATTATAGACATAGCGAATAGTATTGTTAAACGCCACTTGTAGTTTTCTTTTACTATTAGCATCACAAATTTAATAGATTTCACAACCATACATAAGAACAGGGATGACAAGAGCTTAAACAAGTAATAGCCTTGTATTCTCTGGTGTAAATTTCTCTACAGTCCAAAGATTACGGAGAATGCCGTAAGCTCTTCCCACTATTACATTTATGTGGTTATTCCAAGTGAGAGTTCTGTTAAATAAGATGCCTTCGTTTTTTGAGGATTCTACCTATTCAATTGTTGAGCTATTCAGTCTGATACTGGGAAAATAGGAAAGGTTTACTGGTGTTTTTGAAATAACTAAACATTTACATTTACTTGAATTAAGTGCCAAGCCGTGTTCGGGGGACCAACCTAAAATACGCAGAAGATCTTCATTCAATTCAGTAACACAGTGTTGACTAAGGGAGAGGACAACTTAGATAAATTTGAATGTCGTCAGCGTAAAAATTCTTTGATGAACTTCGAATAACCGCGGCTACATTGTTTATATACATTGAGAATAAGAGGGGAATCTTGAATCGAGCCTTGGGGAGCCCCTCGCTTCAGAGCACGAAACTCTGATAAAGATCCTGCCTTTCACAAAGTTAAGATGAAAGTAGCCTGATTGCAGACGAAGACAAGTTAAATTCATGGCTAAGTTTATAGATAAGAGTTGGGTGATCAACCATACCAAACGCCTTTGAAAAATCTAGAAGAACTAAAAAGTTTTATCGCCATGGTACAATTTCTTTCGTATATCTTCTACAACATCATTAAAGGAGTCGTACAGCTGTGTTTGGCGCGAAAACCAAATTGGATTGTTACCAGTCACATATTCATTGATTTGATTTTGCATAATCCGCTCACACACGTTTGTGTGAGAATAGATATAGGTCGAAACTCGTCTCCCATCGAATTCTTAGGGATCGGAATTATTTAAGCCATTTTGAATTGACGTGGAAAAATACTTGTCATTAAAATGGTATTTATCATATGCGTGATAGAGGGTAGTATCATTGGCAGAATAACTCGGGATGAACTCCACCTATTCCTGCAGCATTCGATTTCACCGACAAAAAGCTTTCGACTATATCCATATTATTGATACCATTAAAAACAAAAGGTGATTCTGTTTGAGCTGCAGGACTAGAATTACAATTCTGTACTGTTGTGGCTGGAGGTTACGAAGTCGATAAAAACCTGCGATTTAATTCATTGCCGTCAATGTTGGTTGAGCAATCTAAATTGTCTACCAATTTTTTTTACCACTTTAATGCACGCGCGTCGAACGCAATGAAATTTTCCACACAAGAAATGCTAAGCTTATAGAACCAATAATGTTAATATAGAACCAATAATATTAATATTAAGTAGTGCTAAGAGTTCTACTACTTATTTTTTTTACCGTGAAACCGGGACAAGAAATATCAGTTACATGAGGCAAGGTTAGATAAGATTTCGTCTTTGATGTGAAACAACAAATCTTCGTCTATTTTGATAGCATTTTTGAATCCCTATTTAGCAGTAGATTTTAATTTAAAGATAAGTTCATTTTTGTGTGTGTAGTAGATTGTATGTCCTATTCAAATATTTTTTGTGTAATAACTTCTTTTCTACCCTGTTTCGATATTGGTATAATTTGATTTTTAACCGAATTAAGCAGCTGTTTGACTCGTTTCAGTTGTTCTACTGGTGAACTTTCCGCAGAGTGTTCTGAAGAATCAGTGGTAATATTTATTATCTATCTTGACAAAGCATCAGCGACTACATTCTGTTGCCCTGGTTTATATCCCAATTTTGTACCGTATTCTTCTTTTAACTTTTTCCACCCTTTTAGTTTGTTATTTGGGTTTTTTTTTTCAGATATAGAGTAAATTAAAGATGGTGGTCTGTATATATCATATTACTAAATTAGCTATTCCGTACAGATTTCTTAATTTTTGTAGACTAGCGTATGTAGTCAAATCGAAAAGTCTCGTAAAATCAGGTTGATAAAGTTCTACTTGAGTTTGTAAGGTATTCTTAATTTTTTTAAAAGCTTCCAGGGCTGTTTCATCTAATTTAACTTCTATTTTAGCGCTTTGATGTTTCCTAATGATGCCATTTTCTCATTGTACTATAAGTGTACAGTCAGAGGTTTAGTGATAGCTGCACGTTTTGAATGAACTTTCTACAGTAACTGGCTAGTCCCAGGAAGTATCTGAGTTCTCTTAATGTATAAGGAGTAGGATATTGTTTAATTGTTTGAATTTTCCTGGGGTCTATGGTCACTTTATTGTATTTTATTATGTAATCTAGGTACTCAACTGAGTTCTGAAAAAAATGAGATTTCTCATTAGAGAGTTTCATGTTGGCGTTTACTGTAGTTCTGATATGCTAAATATGTTCTTCAGGTAAGGAAGAATACCATATATCAACACATCATCCATGTTTACGTATGCAGACTTTCCAATATACTGACAAAGAATATCATATACGCATCGTTTAAATATTGAGGGTGCTTTTTTAGGTCCGAATGGCATTCTGATAAATTCATACTTAGCTTCGTTTACTGAAAACGCGGTTCCAGATCAACTACTGAAAAAAAATTTAGCTTTTTCTAGATTTTGGTATTGAATACTTATCTGTTATTGTTTGAGCGTTGATTTTCTGAAAATCCACGATCTTGCGCCTTTTTGGTTTGCCTTGTTCGTCGGTACTTTTTTTTGGGCACTGTCCACGTTGCACAGTGTGACGAATCGCTGATTTAGCGGAATTAAATTAATAGCGCTCACAAATAAATGTTTTTGTTCAAGTTTTTTGTTTGAAATTGTTCACAGAATAGAAGATAACAAAATTTTTTTAACATATGACTACAAATTTTAAGATAAAACAATACATAAAAACCAGCTTATTTTAATTTTTTTAATTACTTGGTACATCTAAAAGTTGCAAGACTTCATGTTCCATAACACTTTTTTTTCTTCTCGGAAAGCATCTTCGACTTGCTAAGAATGGATTTAAGGTTATAACTAATCGATTTTAGAGGTCAGTATTTGTATCCACACGTGATATTTTTCTAGTAAACAGTTCCCTAAACCTTCTATTTTTCTTGTTTCTTGCCTCTTGCGCTTCTTCTGAAAGTTGTCCGATTGGAAGTATACAAGTAGAAATTATTTGTTTTCCATGAAACACGACCTTTTGCACACTTACTGACATAAAATACCAGGCATAATTTTTAAGATATAGCTCCCTTGTTTCCTTTGCATACTTCTCAAAAGCATCTGCATCTATTGAGAATTCAGACCCAAGAGCTTCTAAGATGATATGAAACTTTTTGATAATTTCTTTATCTATCCCTGTAATTTGGGCAGTCTTTTCCTCATCTCTAAAAAATGTTCTAGACGTGTTTTTGTCATTAGTATTGCCAGGCTGTTGAGGTGGCATATTTACTAATAACCCTATTTCTCTTCTAAATTTTTCTTGTATTAGTTTTTTTCTGGCTTTGACTTTTTCTTTACTGCCTTGGTCTCTTACCTGTCACATCTTGACACCTAATCTATACGCTATGTGAAGGATGCATTCCATATATCGTATCTATGAGTGCAGGGGCTTAATCCAAAGGACATTACTTCTTTGTTCACATGCCTAGTTGAAAGATTTGTTAAATTGTTCATTTCGGAGGGCTTGGCACCACAAATGTAACACGTTTGTGATGAAAATGTTGAAGATGATAAAGCAGTACACATTTTTACGTCAATAATAGTTAACAAAAAGACCGGTTTAATTACGATATGCAAACTGTCAATGTTAAATTCTATAGGAAGTAGGGTTTTAATTTGGTCTTGAATTGATTCTACCTCTGACTTGATCAGTTCTGTGGTTTCCTTAGCAAAATTTAATTTTATTGTTCGACAATATCGGGTTGATGATGGGGCAGGGTCTTGCCAAAGTAGTTGCTTAATTTCATCCTTAAAGAAATACGATTACATCTGAATGGGAGCCATTGAGATACAAAAAAGACAGCAGAAAATTTTTGTTTGTATTATTTCTGTTGAGCACCATCACAGCCCTATTTTATTACCAAAGATAGTTCTTTTAGGTCAGCAACGGAACTGAAAACGTCTTTTTGAGCTAAACATAAACGCCCAACGCTGTGATTTACTAAACTTTGCAATCCATATTCTGCAGAAGTTTCGCTCACAGTCTTATCATTTGGTTAGCATTTTGTTTTAGCTTCTTTAATTTTGTAGTATGAAGGTAGTAAATTGGGAACTTTATTGTTAATTTTGAGGCGTAGTATTTTGTACTGTTGGGTTGAAAGCTGAATGTCCGTGATTAATGCTAGTGCATCATCTGCAGTTATTGGTAAAAATCCAGGAGTAGATGTTTTTAGCGTTTTCCTTACAATAGAACCTTAATAACAAAATTTAACCTACAAAGATATTAAAAAAAAAACAAACAATCAAACCTCGGTTCGGAGAACTTTCAGATAATTTTTTTACTGCAATACTATTATTTCTTTTTCCGTCTTGTCTAAGCCTTTCTTCATGAGCTATTGCAATTTCTTTAGGGCTAAAGAACCTAAAATGGTTTTAACTTTTCTCTTCTTGCTTTTCTCACAGCACTCATCAAAGCTTTTTCTCGGTCTTCCTACTCTAGATGAAGAAGGTATTTCATCTAAGATATGTTGTGGTAATGTTAGATTCAATTAGCCACAGAGAATTTGAATTTTCGAAGCGCTCTATACCGACCACTTTTGGCCCATCTCTCATCAAATCTTAAACATAAAGTTTTTAAGGTTAATTTGATTGACTTTGTTGCAGTCTCAGAAAATAGTATATGGCTAAAGTAACCTATAACAAAAGCAAAAACAGTATGTAAGCGCTTAATTTTGACCTTAGAAATCCAGACATCAAAAATTTGCTTTTTCTTGATTTCGATGGCCACCATAAAAAACGAAAAATTTAATACGAGTGTCGCACCAAATTTTAGCCGTGCCTATGAAGGACTTTAGAATAAATACAGTCTTTATCTTGCACAACACTGAACAACAACTTTTCGTCTAATGAATACAAAAAATCCATATTTTATCTATAAATTTTACTTTCATTTACCCCTCATATTAAACAAAATCTCTAATTATTTAAGAATATCAATTAATTGCTTACTTATTGAGAAAAAACAAAAAAAGTCATAAAATGTACGCGAACCAATTAAAAACGATATAAACACTTGCTTTCAAATTGACATTCATATAAAAAAAATTATACACAATTTAAAATTTAAGACGATTTTTTTGTTGCACTAAGTACAGTTGTTGCACAGTCATTACGTAGGAGGCTTACTCTCTGAGAGAAATCGGTTTTTGTTTAATTCATTTTCTTAATTAAATCAAGCTAAATCAGCGATTCGTCACACTGTGCGTCGGTGAGTTATATGGGCTTCTGCTAGGTTTTATTATATGGTTATTCTTTTCGATTTCTTCGTTCACAAACTCATTGTCAGCTATGTGATACGCATATTGTTATGTCCAAATAGGTTCGTCAGTTTTCGTCCTCATCGTAGCCTGAATGGTTGTTGTGAAGGGCAGGATCTCACTTATCTCCTAATTGCTTTTCATTATTTCTTCTATATTTTTCCTATATTTTTAATTGTCCACTGTGTAATTTATTTTTTGTTATAAATTAACAATTTCCCTTTTCTGTATTTTAGGGTATAATAAAATAAATTAATTTCTGCTTTGATAGCTCTCGAAAATTAGCCCAGAAACATAATGAAATCTTGAAGCTCATCAATTTCATAAAAGGTTAAATGCTGATCAAATAATGTTGTTACTCTTTTCACAATCGAGTCCCCATGTAATGACCTGGTTTGTATAGGCTTAATATTTATAGAAGTCGCTATCCTGTGATTCCGCATCGTCGTTGAAGAAAGCTTATCCGTTTATTCGCCTAAAAAACTATTTCCTGTTTTGTATAGCTTCTCGTACTGCGGTGTTACTGATTTCAATTCAGCTTGTTTAGTTTGAATTATTGATTGATATTCATTGACGTGGTATCTTGTACCTACAATTGCATAGACTTTTGTTAAATCCTTCGGAATGTTGGAATACAATGTTCCTCTGGAGAATTAACTGTTAAGTCCCTTAACCCTACAACCATCCATGGTAAAAATTTACATGCACCGTCTTTGGGGTACATTTACATGAGAAAAGTTCGGATTTAAATGCAAATTAAATGAATTCATTTCTTTATTTATAAAAAATTTTACTCAAAAAGTAGAAAAAGAAAAAAATGATTTAAAAAGATTAAACTTCAGTCAGCGCCAATGGCGGACGATAGCGTACTCTCGTCGCTGCGAATCTGCCTGCGGACGTCGTTGGTCGATTGTGAAAATCGTCATCGCTCTCGTTATCATCGGACGCTCTAGTGAATTTGTTGAGGAAACACCTTTCGCACACCTTGATGTAATGCCTTGGGCAGTTGGGCTCTAAACACAACTCGCACCCTGAACGGGTTTTTAAATCAAATTTTGTAGAGCAGGCGCTTTGAAAGGAACGCATCGCTGCAGCTTGTTCTGAAAATAAATGAAAAGAGGTAAAAAAAAGAGAATTACATGAATAGATGTACCTAAAAAAAAAGATCTTCGCTTATTACCTGTTCACTGGCATGAGAAATTGTCGACGGAGGAATAGGCGGCTTGAAACGATCAATTTTATCCCTTTCAAAGTCAACGGAAACTTGCATCGATGCTTGAGATATGGTGTTATAAGCTCAAAGGCTAGCTTCTTTAAGAAAAATTTGCGTTTGTTGGAAGGTCGTGGATGCCACGATGAATGACACAGTTCAAACAATCGAAAAGCACAGAAATCATGTTATAAAACAGGCACATTGGCCAACGATTGCACTTTCGTTCGCATGTAGAGCCGTGAATCATTTGGTTGAACGTATCGACTGCACTCTTGAACTTGTTATACTCCAAGATTACAACAAGCTTATTTATTCTCGAGTTCGAATCAATATTTTCTGTCTGATGAGCTGTTGACAATAGCACAACATTATTCAGCGTGTTCGGTGTGTAGCTAGTGAGCTGACATTCATTATGGAAGTAGAACACCGATGCGAATTTGCCACGTTGTTTAGCTTGGGCCGCTGATGAAAATGGAATATGAATTGTTCGTTGATTGCTTCGAACTGTGCCAACTATTGTGGTATTGTAATTTGTCCAAAGATCTTTTTCTAGGGCGTAAAACCTATTAAAAAGCTATTCATCGTATTGTTGGTACAATTATTGAGCCAACAATTTGCCAGACAAATCATCAATTAATGGGCAATGCCAGTTCAACGTGCTTCATTTGGCTGTGTACCAAGATATATATCGCCAAACAGCTGAAAGCTAGTAAGAGCATCAACGATCCAATTTATTTTGATCCCATATTTTCCTGGTTTCGATGGAATATATTGTCTGATCATACATCGATTACGTGTGCTCAGCAGCTGTTCATCAATGCACAATTTTTTTCGATTGTTCAAAGTAAGATTATTTATAAAAAGCGTCAAAATATGCCGAAATGGTGCCAGCTTATCACTTTGCAAATGAAACCTTCTGGTGCAGCTAAAATCAAACCATAAATATCTACATATCTGCTCGAACCTTTCTAATGACAATGTAGATCGATAAATAGGCATGTGATCCTTGGCAAACAAATCCTTAGCCTCGACCAAATTTGATTTTTCTGCACCTGCGTAAATAACAAGACCTATAAAAGCGTACAATTGGTTGACTCTTAGGTCGTCATTTTTTTGGGCCTTTTGATTCGTAGTCAATAAAATTTCTTCTACTATTGGTCCTATATGCGTCTTTTTTCTTTTCAAACGTAGTTACACCGAATTGTGCGGTCACCGCGACCTTGACCCAAATATTATTGCCCACGGTTGGCATCGATTGATTGGGCAGGCTCATCCACCAGCTCACCAAAGATATTCTCTAATAAATCGTGGGCTAAATCAAGAGTAGCCATGTCTGGCAACGGCGGATCGTTTACTTATGGGCCCTCATGAACAGATATACCATCATCAGAATCACAATCACCTTCATTGGGTACTAAATCGCGATCATTTTCATTGCTACCATTGCTCGATCTATCATCATTACCGCCCAGCAGGCCATCTAGTTCCTCCTGCTCAACTGTACTCAACGCACAGTTAATAAACTTATTTACTAAAAAAAATATTTTTCACTCATTTTACTCAATAACATGTACGCACTTTGAAAACCGAACATAAACTAATGAATTTAAAGCATGAAAGTGGTTTGTACCCCAAGAGCGGGTACAGGGTTAATGAAGGACAGTATCCTGGTTGGCGTAGGCCATAAGAGTTCCTTCCTAGCTTCATTAAACACATCATTTTTCGAGAGTATAAGGTTAAGTGAGTGGTTAATCTCATCATGATACTCAAACAAGTTTTTCCTTCCTCGTATTATTTTTTTCATTTTATCCTGAAGTACATATAACGGCCTTTGATCAGCCTCAGTATAGTCGGGGCGATTTATAATTGAGTAGAAATTCATCTTGGTGTTATGGTTAGTAAGAATGACTGCTGCTGGTCTTACTTTCTTAGTGTGTAGTATAACTAGAGAATTGTAATACTGAGGGCTTCCTTGGATATTTTTTTATATCCTCCATTAACTTCCAAGCTCGATTTCTCCATGATCTGTTCTCCACTTTGTTGCCGTTAAATTGAGGCAGGGATTCGAATACCTTAAGGTTTATATCTTTTGCATCGGAGATTATGAGTCTAACCTCGGGATGTTGTTCCACGATTTGATGTTTCGAAACACATTTTGATTGTCACGTATTGTGCTTACGTATTGTTTTTAATTCCGTCAGTTGCTATGCTAATAAATCAATTTGAGCTTTTTGTGCTGCTACTTCTGTCATAGCTGCTGCTTTCTTAGTTTTCGTAGTTCTTGAAGATGAGGAGAATAATATTTTCATTCCCTGGTTCCGTAGTTCGATTGTGGCTTTCTGTATTTCACGGACTGCCTAGTTTATCTTTCTTCAAGATCAGGGATCTTGTGCGAGTCCTATATTTTAAGGATATCCCGGTTAAGCCCCCAATTGTTTCTACCTCAGTGGAAATGAATAAAAAAAAATATATATATGTACTTTGCTTGCACTTAAACGCATTTGCTTTATTTAAAATAGTCTTAAGACTAACTTTAATATGATTTTAGAGCTATTTATACAGTTTCTGAGTGGCTGCAATAGAATTATCAGTTTTTTGTTATTAGTTATTATTTTAGGATGAATGCATATTTATGTTCTTCTACTGATAATGCAACTGTCGATAAGTGCATTTGTGCTTCAGCATTGATACGGCATCCGATGATAAACATGGGTTGTTTTGGTGTGTATAAGGTTCCTTAACTCATGCGAGTTACGTATACAAATGCTACTTCCGCAACGATGGTCAATCCCCTCAAACCTCCGGGGAGTAAATCATTCGACATCAACCTAAATGTAGCGGGTATTCACCAAGCAATATATGCAACACTAGCAATAACTAACATTACCCCAATTACGTTACCACTAAACGATGACACAGCGTAGGCAAGCTACAACCAACCTGTAAATATGGGTCAACATAATACAACAGCGTCATCAAAATCGTTCTATATAATGTCAAGCAGAGCCATCGATCGTCGACCAGTAATATGATTGTAATGAATTGTAAGGTCCAAGGGTGACCAGTAGTACGATTGTAATGAATTGTAAGGTCAAAGGGTGACCGGAAATAAAAATAAAGAAAATAAAGTTTTTTTTTTTATCTATTTGGCCACAGCCTGAATTGTAACTCGCGCTAACTATTAAAAAAAAAATGGAATTCATAGCTTAAAACTAGGCCTAAGGGCCAACCGTCATAAAAAAAGGGGACGGCTTACTTCAAAATTAATTAATTTTAATGCCTTGTGGTGAAGACCCTCATGCCCAAATAAATCGCTGCGATTTTTAACGCATTAACGACTAAAAAAATACATAAGAGCCTTCCGAACTGAAGTAGCTACCCCGAAAGCGCTTAGCAGGCATCTAGTGAATTAAATAATTTAATTAAAATTCAAATTCATCCTTTTGACAAAACAAATAAAAATAGAAATGGAAAAAAAGAGAAATTATTGGGTTTATAACTGCGGTCTATAAAAGCGGTTTGCTAATTATTCCATTGGAACATGCGTTGGAAAGCTACTGTCATTGTACGTTATTTCAGTATATGTCATTCATTTGAAGCGTAAACAACAATAATTTTTTTCCACTCAAATATGTCGAACTTTGTGCCTGAAAAAATGTTTTTGCGGGAAGCTCTTCTTTATTACTTTAATATAAAGAAAACTGCTGCCGAAAGTCATCGTATTTTGAAGTTTATGGAAGTTTATGGTAAACATGCGCTAGCTGAGCGAACGTGCTAAAAGTGGTTTTGCACGATTTAAAAGTGGTGATCTTGGCTTGGAAGACGATGAACGTCCTGGGCAGCCAAAAAAGATTGAAGATGAAGAACTGGACGCATTACTCCATGAAGATTGTTGCCAAACACAAAAAGAGCTCGCAGAATCTTTGAGTGTCACTCAAGCAGCCATTTCAAAACGTTTAAAGGCAGCTGGATATATTCAAAAGGAATTGAAATTGGGTTCCACATGAACTCATGCCGAGAGACGTCGAAAGGCGGTTTTGTATGTCCGAAATGCTGCTGGGACGCCACAAAAGGGAGTCGTTTTTGCATCGCATTGTTACTGGTGATGAAAAATAGATCCATTACGACAACCCCAAGCGCAAAAATCATATGTGAAACTCGGCCAACCAGGCAAATCAACGGCAAAGCCGAATATCCATGGCGCGAAGGTAATGCTCTGTATTTGGTGGGATCAGATGGGTTTGCTGTATTATGAGCAGCTAAAACCGAGTGAAATCATCAATTGACAACGCTACCGAACACAATTAATCCGTTTGAAGAGAGCAGTAGCCGAAAAACGCCCGAAATATGCGACCAAACTCGAGGCAATAATTTTCCATCATGACAACGCTAGGCCCCACGTTGCTATTCCGGTTAAGAACTATTTGGAAAACAGTGGATGGGAAGTCTTACCCCACCCGCCTTATAGCCCAGACCTTGCCCCTTCTGACTACAATTTGTTCCTGTCGATGCAGAACGCCCGCACTGAAATACGCTTCACATCAGAGCAGAATATCAAAAATTGGCTTGATTCATTCTTGGCTGCCAAGCCGGGGTAGTTCTTTTGGATGGAATCCACAATTTGCTAGAAAGATGGGAAAAATTCATAGCTTCAGATTAGCAATACTTTGAATAATACTATTGTACATGTTTTTCTTAAATAAACGTTCAAATTTTGAAAAAAAAATTGATATTATCCATCAGTTCATTGTCGGAGAAGTGTAAGAAATGGTAGATTATTTGGAAGTCATTGCGACACATAAGACTTCGGTCCGTCGGGAAATCAAATATTTTATTTTTACTCCAATATAAAATCAGGCCAAGAAAAACTTTCATCTCACCTTGCATTTGCATCACTCCAATCTATGAGGCGTGAAGACCGTTCAAAGATGCGAGTCGAAATAACTTGATGGATGTATTTATTTGTTTCTGCCACCAAAAGGTTCATGAACTCTTCAGTGAAAAACAAGTCAACTAATTGCGTAGGACTTACGTTAGAATTACACTTCAAACCTGGCCTGGCTGTGAAGAGAAAATTCGGAGGCTCTGCTGAAATATCAAGCCATTCGCTGTTCTTTTTACATTTTCATTGTATTTCCGCCTTAGCAAGCTCTTCTTGGTGGGAATCCTCCTCAAACTCCTCAAACTGCTGCTGTGTTACATTCTCAAATTGCTGTCTCCCATCGAAAGAGTCACCTGAGGAAGATTCTGACGAGCCAGGAACATATAAATCTTCCTCATCTGTGGATGAAAAACCACCATTTTCGTTGTTCTTTTCATTGTTTGTAATTTCGAAATGTCTTTTTCCAATAAACGTTTCGACATTGTGCTTTCAATCGCAATTCTAAAGCAAACACGCGCGAATATCGAAAAGCTTACTTAATGGCTTGACACTTGAATTGAATATCGCTACAAATTCTGCTTACATTGGTAATTTAGCTGCCACTTCTGTCTGAAGTGTTTTGTTTTTTGTTCATACAATTGCAGCCCGACTATTCTAGGGCCTAGTACCTAACACAGATTTTTCTGTTTCAGTGCCAACCACAAATATTCTCCGGATGGAATTTTTGTATGGGGACATTTTAAATCAAACTCGCTTTTGACTTTCTATAAATAATAGAAAATCAACTTTTGTTTTTTAATTTAAGAATAAGCTGTTTGCCACTTCTGTCGTTATTGTGTTGTTGTCGTTGTATTTTCGTTATCTCTAAATTCTAACTGCGTACCCCCGAATACTTCCTAGGTAATTTGTCACTTTTGACGTTATTGTGTTGTTGTCCACTACGCCGACAAGAGGGATATCCGTACCTTTAAACACCAACTTAATCAGCTCACACAGGGCGGCTCTACAGTTGAAGATTTCTTTAGCATAATGAACAATCAATTCTCTTTGATCATCAATAAGATCAGAGCCGAAATATACTCTACTGAAACCATGAATGCTTTGGTGGAGACCTACAGGAACCGTGCACTGGATGTGTTTGTCGTGGGCTTGATGGGGATCTTTCAAGACGTTTGATTATTCAGAAGCCTTGCCTGAGGCATATTCGGCCTGCTTAGAGTTTCAAAATTTTAACTTTAGGAATAATTCTCTACATGTCAGGGCACCTTATACGATATCTTTTCCTGTGAAATACGACTTTAGAAGTAACTCAAGATCTCATCACAATCCTGGAAATGCCAACAAGTCGTATTCTTCAAGAGATACGAAATAGAATCCTCGCCTCGTTTTACAGTGTACCATACAAAATATAACTTCATCAAACACAATTTAGTTCCGTGTTCCGATGCCTTCAGAATCCATTTTCATGTTAAGGACTATGCATAGTAAAAACAAAAATCTGTGGGAAGTTCTTCCATTACTTAGGCTACGATTTTAATACAACCGCGTTTCTATTGAATTAATTAGTCAAATGCTTAACTTGGACGGAAATGTTTCTATGTTAGGAAAGTCTATATAAGACGATCTTAAGTTTGAAAGTCTGTTCAATCCAGAAGATAACAAGAAAGTAAAAACCAATCCACTCGAAGAGTCATCCTTACCCCGCTTGAAGTTAAGTGACAGGTGAATGAAGTTTTGTCAGAAAACATCATCTATCCATCCAACAGCCCGTATAATGCACCTATATAGGTTGTTCCGAAAAAGCCAAAGCCAAACGGAGAAAAGCAGTACAGAATGTTCATCGATTACAAGCGTCTAAACACCGTACCAATTTCTGACACATATGTTATCCTCGATATTTACGGCACACTTGTCAGTTTAGGTGACGTTCGATTCTTTACAAGGCTTGATCTGACTGCAGGGTTTCGTCAGGACCTAATGACAATGAAATGGAAATAGGAATTTCCAAGACTTCCCTTCGACCTCAAGATTGCTCTAGCAATCATTCAGCGCATTATAGATGATTTACTAAAGGAGTTAATAGGTAAGATTTGTTATGTCTATATAGATGTATAGAAATCAGTATTTTTAGTAAATCAGAAGAAAATCATCTAATAGACATCGAGATCATCTCCTCCAAAATTAACGAAGCCTAACTGAAAATCAACTTGGAAAAAACTAACTTCTTGACTAGCAGTATCGAATTTCTTGGCTACCTTGTTATTCTTGATGGTATCCTCCAGACCGAAAAAAGGTAAGGGCCATCGAAAAAATCCTTCCTTAAAAGAATTGAAAACCGTTCTTGGATTAACTTCTTACTACAGGAAATTTATTCATTGATTCGCCAATAATTTCAGAAAGAATCTGTAGGGAGCAAAAGGGATTAAAATTTACACAGACCACCAGCCGCTGATATTCGCACTGTATAATATAAATCACAATGCGAAACTTAAATGCTGGAAAGCAAGGATTGAAGAGTACAACTACGAATTGATGTATACACCAGGTAAATCGAATTTCGTGGCTGATGCTCTCTCACGCCGGAAGTTAATCATCTGTCTGGTCTACCTAATGCAGCCGGGAAAGCTGGCGAAAAAGACACAAGCTCAGAGCACTCTCGAAATCAGCCAAGGATACTGCAGATAAAGGAGGGGCTTCGTGTTCAGACTAATTGACGGATACAGTTGGAGAGGGATTTTGTGAGCTCTGCAACAGAAACCAGTTTATTTTCGGAACTGGTATTGATCTTTGCATTCACGAGAAACTGCATCAGGGCTATTATAGCCATTATATTTCTGCAAAAACCTTTTGTCAGGCCAATCTCAGAGAATAGCTTAGGGAAAACTTGAACCCAAATGTAGAATTAAATTCCAGAGAACTACCTGCAATTGCCTTAAAAAAAAAGTTTATCTGAAAAACTTCCAAAAATACAACGCAAAAAGTTATTGAAGACGTTGCTAATGAAGTCTCTCAATTCCTAAATTATAAAGAAATAACATATAAGAGCCCATCGGTCTGCAGGAAAAAAAAGAGCAAATCCTCGAGATACCTAGAGCAAAAAAATTAGCTTCGTCATGCGAAATTTGTAATACCAACAAGCATGATCGTAATGATACTCATTACTTCCACTTTACATGAAACACCCACTCTCAAATATACATGGGAAATTCTTCATATGGATAATATAGACTAAGAGATATGGCCTTCCAGTCTAAAGACTGAAATTGTGTGTGTGTTTTCTCACTACTGTAGATAAGCATGTATGAGGGGGCCTCACGTAGGTATCAGGTAGTAGATAATGCGTAATAATGGTAAATAACAACATACTAGACTCTGAAGAGGTAAATACCATCATAAACGAGCTAGAAACCCTACCTTATCAAAACTTCGTGGAAGCCGTAGCTTACGGGTGACCCTCCGTATTTACAAATGGAACCTTTTTTCTGTATGCTTTATCAATTTCGAAGGTAGAGCCTAAAATTTTTCATCTAGCTCGTACTGCAATTAATAACGGAAAACAACTTGACTAAAATTGTACGAAACTACGTATCAACTACGATGAAACTTTCGGACTAGAGGGTGGCGGCTTTCATGTAGGGAATACTTCTGCAAGTGAAGAAAGTGTAGTACGAAAATTAACAGAAGATACTTGTTTAGCAAGAATCCTAAAAGATGGCACTACGTCATCCGACTTCAGAAAAACTGATGCAGAGTTCATTGAATAGATCGGCGAAAATGCTATTTTTGTTACTAACTTTAATGGCACTAACTTAATGGTACAGAAACTCCTCAATTCTTTTAGAAAAGACCTACCTGATGCAGCTGGACAACGAGACAATCAGCATCAATAATTCCATCTGGGTAGACCATTCCACAATTCCATTTTTGAAGATATCGTTGTCATCGAACACTTCGATGGTTTGGCTGACAGTGTGGAATGTTGAATCATTCTGTTAAAATTAAATGTCCTACAAACCATATTCACGCACTTTTGGAAACAAAAATATCATTGATATTGGCTCTGTACTGGGCGGCGCTGATGGTGACTTTTCGATTTTTTTCTTAAAAATAGGCGATAATGCTACCAGCCCATAAATCGCAACATATAGTGCATTTTTCGGTATGCATCGGTAGATGATACATAGATCTACCTTCAGATTTTCATCACTCCAAATTTAATAATTTTGCTTATTAACAAAGCTACTGATACAGACGTCGACCTCCAACTTTTCTTGCTTCAAATCAGCGAAGGCACAATGCAATCGATGATTACCTGGCTTCAATTCCACAAAGTCGATTAATACAAGCCAAGTTCTTGCTCACAATGACTAAGATGTGCATTAGGATCTTCCTCAACACTTGCCTTAAGTTCGCCCATACATTCACTCTGGAGCGGGAAATTTTTCTATGACTCACTTGTCGATTATGTTGACAGTAAAATTTGGGTAGTGTTCTAAAAAAATTGTTCCTTTACATGGATTTTGGAAATAAATTTTTACAATATTGAATAAAAACATCTTGTCAGCTGTCAGGTTTACTGCCTGAATGTTGCCATATTAAAAAAACCTCTTTAAAAAACCCTATTTTTAATTAACATATCGGTTTTTATTTTTTAATATTTTGTTTATTTAAAATACCAATTAAAAACAAAACTATTATATAACAAGTTTTTCAAGAACAATACTTGTGGCGAGTCTATTGAATACAAATTGCCAACCTAAGTTGGTAAGACAATTTTGCCAGCAGGATTGTTGGATGTTTTCATGCAGTTCATTGTATACAAACGTTACAGGGCCATATATAAAGAACTTACTCGTCGTAAAGTTCAACTATTAGCAAAATATCGTGTAAGTGCCAGTGATGTTTACTAAAAATTCAAGAACGTAAGATCCAAATTTATGAGCGAATTGTATAAATTAAGAAAAATAAAATAAAAATTATCACTATGCATAACTTCATCCTAAGAGCAACTGTATCGATCATATGTTAATAAGAGTATCCATAAGTTTTATTTAATTCATTTGACTTGCTCTTTTGCACAAATATAAACAAGTCGCTTTGTTAAAAGTTGTGGTAACGTGGCGTTATAGTTATGTTCTTCATAGATGGCCTAGGTTCGCTATTTAAAAAGTCTCGCATTCTCCCGAATTTTCCCAAAAAAACTAAAGCCGTGATTATATATATTTTCGATTAAATAAACTTTGAGAATGAAATGGGTAATGAAATAGTAACAATAAAAAAAATGATAGCAACAACTTTTTATATATTGTTAAATGATAGAATTTATTACTTTCAATACAATTTCTTTCAATTGAAAAATAAAGATAATGAACAAAATTGAAATAATGGATAAATGAAAAGCCATCAAGTCGTTAGTTACTACTAGCATAGTAGTGCTCTATGCGCTGACGCTTCTTAAGTTTGTGGGGAGATTGTTCCAGAGACTAACCGCATGTATAAAAAACTGACGTCTGTTAATTGGAAGGAATTATATTTAGAGTTCTTTGCGACCGAGCAAGATTTATTTTACTTGACAAGTAACTCGGAGCTTCATTATGAACAATCTTGTTTAGTAAGAGAACTGTCCGGTATTTAAAAAGTGCATCTAAGGAACATCCAGGGACTTTCTTGGTGAGTGTGGATATATGATCATATCTACTTAGGTTAAAAACATATCTATCACCGTTTTTTAGGGCAACATTACGTTTCCTCAAAGAGACTAAATCCAATCACGCAAAAATTTCACTACCGTACAATACAGTAGGTAAGACAAAGGACTTAATCAATTTGAGTTTCACAGTAGAAGGAAAATAAAGTTTTGTTGGGTTTAAATCCCCTGAGGATGCCATATATTTTTGAAACAACAGATTTTATATGATCACTCCAGTCGAGGTCATGGTTATAGTAGATACCCAGATTTTTTATTTTGTCTACAAAATAGATTGTTTTATTATTTAGTAAGACTTGCATGAGAGGAAATTACACATTATTTCTATAAATTCTTAGTATATTCGTTTTACATGGATTAAGACTTAAAAAATTCTTTTCTGAAAATAGATAAATTGAATTCAGATCAGAATTAATAGCATTAACATTTATTGACACAGCAGACTTTGGAAACGTTTTATATAACTGGACATCGTCAGTAGTAGTCATTGATGTAGTAGTCACAATTTTGTATTTGATTATAGATGTCATTTATGATGAGGGTAAATAGGAGAAGTCCTAGGACAGATTTTTGAGGACCTTTGACGTTACGTTGAACGTCTTTGTATCCTCGGAAGACATTAAAAATTGTACATAAAAAGAAAAGAAAAGAACAATACGAGAAATATTTTGTGCATTCATCATTCGTCTTCTGATGTTAAGGAAAAAATTATGGGAGGCAAAAACGCCGGAAGGAAAAACCCGAATGCAACATTATTTAACGGCAGTAATAAAAACAGTTTTACTATTTATATCAACGATTGCTTGACGAAGTATAGTCGTAGTCTTTTTATGGCAGCTAAAAAGTTAAAGGTAGAGAATATGATAAATATAAATACCTATGGTTCAGGAATTCTCATAAATTGTTGAGGAAAGTCGATGGAGGAAAGGTTGTTGTCATAAGATCATTTAATGATTTATCTTTAATTAAAGATAAATAAATTTGCTTTCTAATGTCAACGTAAACACTGATATTTTTAACAACAACCTGTCCTCAAATTCCATAACTAGATGTAGTCATAGCATTTTTCATGACAAATGGAATAAAGAATATATTTTCATAATACACCAAAATATCAGATGTCTTCGCCAAAATTTTGATGAAATGATGATTACCTTTGTATCCGAAATTTGGATTTACTCTTGTGAAATAAATGATTACAGTATTTCTAACTATACCACCTTGATTAAAAAAAAAAAAACGGAATAATCACCGTGTGGCGCTCCCATTGTTCCGATTTGAGTTTTGTTTTGTTGGTACATCTGTTGTTGACATTTCCTCTAAATCTTAGCTTCATAGCTTGACATTTGCAAAAGTTACGTAGCCAAGAGTACACCTATCCATGTGTGTGTTGGCGATTTTTTACAATTTTAGAAATGGATTTAAATTTGCAACAACCAACTTGTATTACATTTTGCGTAAAAAACGAATTTAATGGTGCGCGAACGTTGGAAATGTTGGAAAAGTGTTTCGGCAACGTTTACCAGTGACACGAGTGGTTCAAAAGTGGTCGTAAGTCAATCGAAGATAATGAACGCAGTGGCCGACCATCGACATCGAAAACCGACGAAAACATTGATGAAGTAAAAGAAATGTTGGTCAATAACCGCAAATTAACCATCAGAGAGATAGCAGAGGATTTGAAGATTGCCTATGGATCCGTCCAAGACATTTTGGATAATGATTTGGGTTTCGGTCGTGCAGCAGCAAAGTTGGTGCCAAAAGACCTCGATTACATGCACAAAAGCGACCGTGTTGACATCGCAAAAGAGATGATTTGCGAGGCTGAATCCGATCCCACATTCATTCAAAGAATCATTACTGGAGACGAGACGTAGGTTTATGTGTACGACATAAACCTATGTATGTATGTGTATGAAATAATAAATAATAAATTATTGGATTCAATAAAAGTATAAATAATAGGGGAAAAAATATAGTAGGTAAAAAATGTGAAATGGAAAGAAATAATATGAAATAAGGAAAATAAGAATATTAAAAAATCGAGGAAAGGTGAATAAGAAGGAAGAAAGAAAAAGAATAAATTTGAACAGTTATTCATCGCGAACAACTTCGTCATTTATCAGCCCACTTAAATGACCCATTCTATCCATATGGACCACCTTCAATTTTCCTTGCTCCCACGCTGGATACGGTAGACGACGTCATTAATTCGGGTTACTATCTTGTATGGTCCTTCCCAATCCTACTGCAATTTTGGTGAATTTCCTTTCTAAGGCATCACACAGCCACACCAGATCACCTTCGTTGAAACCGCAACATTTCACTTTAATGTCGTACCTAGTCTTCAAGCGGTTGCTCGCAAGTTTCATCTTTTCTCGGGTATTTTCATGCAATTTACGAATCGTGATGCGCAAGTCGTCCACGTAGTCGTCCACCCCCTTGGGGTCCGTAGGTGGGAATCCGAATTTTATTTCACTTGGCAAGCGAAATATTTGACCAAATAAGATCTCGCATGGTGTGTGTCCTGTTGAACTATGGACCGCGTTTCGGCAGGCCATTAAGAAAAATGTATCGATCCCAGTTCATTCCATCAGATTGAGGGTGTAATGGCGTTGCCGTTGTTTTCCTTATTCCCAGATATTGGAACAATTAATGGAAGACTTTTGATTCAAAGTTCCACCCTTGATCTGTGTGTAGCTCCATTGATATCCCAAATCTGCTCACCCAGTTGTTCACTATCTCTTCTGCTACGGTCTTAGCATCTTTAGGATGGCAAACACTCCCGGCTACTTATTGAATTAATCCATTACGACTAGGGTGAATCGGTTGCCATTAAATCTTTCGGAAAACGGCCCAGCGATGTCGGTAGCTATTTGTTCGAATTGTATTGTTGCATTCGTCCCTGTGACTTTACTTTGGGACCCTCGGTAGCCGCCTATTTTATGCACTTTTTGCACCAATTCTCGACATCTGGTTTAGCACTTAGCCAATAGAAACGTTCCCTTACCTTTTCCAACGTCTTGTTTATTCCCAAGTTGCCTCCTGTGATTTCGTCATGTATTTTATAGAGTACTTGGGTGACTCTGGACCGCGGCACAATAAGCTGCATACGAGATGTTGTTCCATCTGCACTTTCCCATTTTCTCTTCAGCAAACCATATTTCACACAAAGCGGATCCCATTGTATCCGATTTGCGTTCATAGTTAGGCTCCTTTCCGATATCTCCTGCCAACTTGATCTTTCCTCGTGCTCTTTCCATGCCAATATTGGTTCGAAGTTATTATCCTGTTGGGAGAAACAGATTTCATCTGTACTCCAACCCTCTACTGGCTCCGTCCTGACCATGCGGATAGTGGGCTCGCTTCTTTGCCAGTAATTACTTCTGCTGGAAGATTTCCATGGCATTGTTTTGCCTGCGAGATTGGAATAATTGCCTTGAAGCTTAAGACTCCTGCTATCGACTTCTGCCCCGCGAATTAAACATTTCCCGACTGATAGCTTCGGAAAGTTTGGCCGGCTTCTTGGTAGCCGTTTTTGCTCCCGTTCCGGTTTTCACTCTATTTGCCTATAACCCCACTGAAGGCAGCCTTTTCTTCGTACCGGTTCTTTGCACTGCCCTTGAAAATATCCTATTTTATTGCAGTTCCAGCAGCGCATTCTTCGTCTATTCCGTGGAGTATCTCGATCCTCGGCACTAATTCCATTGCCAGAGCGAAGGCAAGTGCTTCAGCAAGGGATTTTTTCGGCCATCCTTACTGCTGACTGTGGCTCCGAATCTGTAATTCCCCTGATGAATGCGTCCTTTGCCATTTAATCGATTATTTCTTAGCCTGAGGCGGGATATGAAAAATGTGTCAGTCTACTGACATCTGATTGGAGTTGTTGCAGGCTTTCCCCTTGTTGATGCATAAGGCTTTGCAGTTGAACCTTCTAAAACTCCCGCATTTGGTTTTTCCCACACCGTTTCTCGATAGCCTGCACTAAAGCCAGATAATTTCTATTCTTTTCGATATCGATTGTTTGTAACACTTCTTTTCCTCATTGGTCCAGTGGTTCGCACAAGCAGTCATTTCGACTGCTTCTTATACGCAGACCATGATGTCTGGCCATCGAATGAGGGAGTCTTTAACTCTTTCCTCTTTGGATCGCTTAAAAAAACATTCTCGAAGTTTTTGTTTCCGCACTGTATCGAGCTCTTTTGCCAGTTGCTCAACTGTTGTCCATTTGTTCAACATTCTTCTTTATTGTATCAAATTTATTATCAATTTCTTCTAACTTTTGTTGCAGAATGTTCTTTTGTCCTTTTAGTTTTTGTTTTAGACTATTCTTTCGTTCGTCGAATTTTTGTTCAATGCTGTTTATCTGTTCATCCAGCTTTTGTTCGAGACTGTTTTTTTGTTCGACTTGATTTTTCTTCTGTTCGTCCATTTTCGACAGGAGTTGCATCATCGCAGCCATGTCATTGCCAGTACATACAAGGGAGTATGTATCCGGACCATATCCCTCGTTGTTCAAAGAGACCTGAAGTCACAATAAGTCCTATCCCACTTCTGACACCGATGTAAAATGTTTGTCTGGGTACAATTGATAGAACTTAATACTTTCAATGCAATCCCTTTATTCAATCCAATTAGAATTCACAATTTAATCGCTTATCTTCACCTTTTTACTTTCATTTATCTTTTACCATACTTAAAAGTATGATATTTAAAGTAAATACTTTAAATTCAACTGATGAACTGATTTGCACACCTCAGGGATTTATACTCCAGTGATATATTTCGAGAAGAATCTGCGCCATCCATCATTCCATATATTTTCCAATTTGCTTGAAAGTTCGTTTCTACTCTCCACTCAATAATGGTTGATGCTTCTGCTATCGAAATCTTCTCCTATGGAAATCAAATGGATATCACAATATGTATTCCCCCAAAGAGTAAATTTGACAGATAGGAAAAGCGAGCTTGTTGCTTTTTGACCGCCATCCGAAGATGTTGATGTTACAATTAGTGCGTTATTTCGAAGTTTAAATTCCTTTATTGTTTCTTTCCAACTACATATATAATTGTATTTTTTAATCGGGGTAGTCTTAATTATACAATATTAAATTTTGAATTGATTTTTTTTTATTTGTCGCGTTCAAATTTTATGTGCTGGCCGAGGATATCCTATAAAATTTCTGGGGGCTCAGCCTTGCGGTCTATATTATGGTATATCGTAATTAACCTTTGTGTCAATACCCACCTACCCGGGTATGTTTTAGGAATTCAAAATGAAATATTTTTTTATAAATTCAAACTACAATCGAAATAAGGTTTTAAGAGACGTAAGAAATTTAAAAAATAAAGCAAATTATATAAAAAAAACTAAAAACAATTATTTATTTGAGGCGAGGGATTACAATTTTTACCAAGTATACGCCTGGTCAACACCCAACATACCCGGGTATGCACAAAGCAAAGTGCAATAAAAATTTAGGTAAATATTTTTTTAATGTAAGGCGAAAATGAAAATAAAGGAAAATTATTTATTTAAATAAGTATTTTATTGAAAATAGTTAAATACGCTTGAGCGAATTTGGCGAAGGTTCAATGAAAATAGTCAAGTGGAGAACAATCGAATTTTGATCAAACGGAACTCGAGCACCGACACTGAAACGATTGAAAGCTCCAGATGGGGAGTTTGTGCAAACTGCGGGGAATTGCAATTAAAAACGAATCGAACACAAATATCTGGATCCCACGGTGGATGCTTTTGTATGAATTTAAATTTTAACCAACACTATTTCGTGGTTAATTATTTGTTTGTAAAGATTTGAAGTTGCATGTATTTATAAATAATGTTTTTTTCAATTATTACAATTATTATCTTGGTTTGATTGTAACCGATAACGATCGGTGCGAATTTTTAAATAAAATCGATATAGTATTAATAAAAAAAAATTAAAGAAATAAACAAACAGATACAGTAGCTGTTCCGGTAGCTGTAGAGCTGGTTGATGCCGTTTGTTACCCCTTCGCGATCGCGGACCGTAATCAAACACTTTCATTTAATTTGAACTTTGTCAGTTGTGTTCAACTGACTATTCTTTGAACAATTTGTTGTTAAAAACCACTTTGTCACTTTTTTAATATTTATTTGAACTAATTGACAAGTCCTGTCACGGTCGGCATGCAATATATTCCTTCATTAATTTGAATTATCAACCACTGAAAATTAATTTTAATATATTCTTTATTTTTATACTATGTATGTAATGGGCGAACTATCGTAGTGAAAGGTTGAACATCGAATATTTAATGTTCGTTGCAATTTAAATAAGTTGACGCGAACACTAGTCGAACGTCGTTTGTCACACATGAAAAAATTGTTTTTGTGTTTGATTCTTCCTAATTAATCCATTTGGAACCAGAAGACTCTCCTTCAGATACCGAACTTGAAAGCAAGGAATGACCTAACATGCCTTCAAACCATTTTTGGTGGAAAAGTTTCGTGAAACCTGGGGATTTTCTGCACGTGCAGTGATAGCAGGAAAACCAATTATTGCTGAGTTCCTGAAAAAATTGTCGACGTCTACTGGTAGTTTTTCTGAGATGTAGATTTTTTTTTATAATATATAATGTAAGTGACCAAGGCAGCTACATCCAACATATTATAACACATGGCCAACGGCCATCGCCTCGTACGTCGTTTGCAGCTATATTCACACAGCATTTTATCCATATTATCGACCCCACCTTTGGGAGTATTATAGTCAATTATTATTTGCGGTTCTTTCGCTTCTCCAACCACATCTTTGGTGTAATTAGATGTTGACAGCAACACAACCGCCTTTTGTTTTTTTGGTACGTATGTATGACATTTTATGCTTTTTTTCACTATGAATTTCCGTTTTTTATTTACCGTCCCCAAAATAGATAATTTGTAGTCATTTATCAATGGCTGTGCTAAATTAAAACTTGTGAAAATTATCACATGTGCTGTTTCGTACACTCCCTTTGTATTCTAAGCAAAGTTGTTATACCACCACACGTTCACCTTGCTTATGTTCCCTCACACCATCTGGCCCTTACGTGGTATATATAATCCCTTTCAGTGGATGTGATGTTTTAGCTTCACATGCCCACCAAATTTTTATGCCATATTTGGGGAGTTTGGATGGAATGTACTGAGTAAATCGAGTATGCCTATGGAACGCAAATAATTGCTTGTCGATTGTTATGTTTTTGCCAGGTACATAACATTTAACTTTGAGCTTCAACCAAAGATATTTGATGGGCGTTGCTTTATCTTCCCTGAGCCTTTCAGTACGCGTATTTCCATTGTTAAAGCGAATAAACCTTCAAATGGCCCAAGAGCGGTGAAGTCCTATGGTAGCGCGATATAGTGGATGGGCAATATTTCCCCAAAGGTCTTTTGTATGCTCATAGTTTGAACAGCTAGAACAAGCAAAAATTAGACTACCATGTAGACATCTAATTCTTCTGTAACTTCTTTCCATATACGCGGCGGATTGAGAGGATACTTTGTGTTCCATTCTTTATAAGTCTGTGTTGCCCGACAATTAGTCTAACGTAAGATGACATCACAGAATTCCATATTTAAAAATATGCTTTATGCTTAATAATTTTATGGCGTTAGTTGGACCGACTTTTGTGGAAGGGATTCTAAAAATACTATGCTGCTGATGACCACTTGGGTTTGGCGGATCTTTACGTCGTACCTTTCCATCACTTGCATGATAACACTCAAGTTCGGAAGCACTTTCAGCAGTTACCACTTCGAACTCTTCTTCTGTTTCGGTGGAGTCTTCTTCTTATGGTTCAATCTCACCTGGGTATTCCTCAATGTCAGAAACAGTGTCGATTTTTTCATTTCGAAGTCTTTTTATTTTATTGACCATTTCAGGGTCAAGATCATGTTCAGGATCGGCATCATGGTTTGAAATTTACTCGAAACAGCACAATTATGAAGTTCTGCATAACACTTTTTATTTTTAACGCTTTCTTCCTCTTCGGATAAAATTGCACCCAGTAACCAAGTGGGATACTCATCATCAAATTTGAATTTTTGACGTTGATCAGACATATAAAAAAACACGCATCAGAAACTTAAAATACTGAAACACAACTGAGATATTCCGTCTGTTAAATCTTGCTAGTCAACGAATAAACTGCAAAGAAAATCTACTTCGATTCACTTATGTTATATAGGGTTTTCCAATAGGGACTTGACAGCTTGGAATTTAATTTGTGAACGCACTTTTTCACTAATCATCAAACTGTCACTGTCAATTTATTTAGTAAGCTCAACATTTTCATCATGGTAAAGTACACTAACGAGCAACGTCTGCAAATTATAAAAATTTTCTACAGATATTCGGAGTCGCAAATTCATCTTTAGTGACGAAGCTCATTTTTGGCTCAATGGGTTCGTCAATAAGCAAGAAATGCGTTATTGGTCGGGTGAAAACCCACAT
Source organism: Volucella inanis (assembly GCA_907269105.1). Classification (NCBI taxonomy): domain Eukaryota; kingdom Metazoa; phylum Arthropoda; class Insecta; order Diptera; family Syrphidae; genus Volucella; species Volucella inanis. The sequence continues at coordinate 81,567,944 of OU026153.1, forward strand.
GTGCTTCATTAATCACCACTTCAGCCATAAAAAATAACTCTTTGGTGCGGTTTGCATGCCGGCGGTGTTATTGGGCCATATTTTTTCGTCGACGGTAAAGATCGTCACGTTACTGTGAATGGTCAGCGTTATATGATCACCGATTTTTTTTTGGCCCGAATTGGAAGATATGGACTTGGACGACATGTGGTTTCAACAGGATTATGCCACAAGCCACACAGCACACACTACAATCGATTTATTGAAGAGTAAGTATGGTGAGCGTGTTATCTCAAGATTACCGCTGCAAACGTGCCCGCGGTGGCCATATGAACGAGGTTGGGTTCTATTCATAAATGTTTTGATTTTACTTCAAGCCAATAATAAAGTTTTTGAAAGATCTCAAATGGTTTGCCTTTTATAAAAAAAAAAAATTATCAAGTCGTTATTGGAAAACTCTATATTAACAAAATGGACATACATGGACTCCCTGTTGCTTTGATACCATCATCCTAATTTTGACCTGTGTCAAAAGGTAACGCTAAAAAACCTAGGCTTTGGTTTTTAAAACATTTTTTGTCCAGTTTGATTGCTACTAATTATAAAATTTCGAAATATTTTGAAACAGGAAGAGACAAACTACATTTCCGGTTTTTTTTTTTTTGGCATACACTTAATTTCCCTGTGCAGGTAAAAAAAAGTATGGTGTTTTGTTGTAGCTAATGCTAGGAATGTCTTCTGTTACCTTAAATGACCTATTTTCCAAATTATTTGTTCTTATAGCCATTCACTTTTATGAAAAGCAGTTACCAAACATTTTCAATACTGTTTGTATAGTCGTTGTTCAGATACTATAAAATGTATGTAAATCCACGTGCATACCCGGGTACGTGGGGTATTGATCGTAGGGTGTCAGATTCGGGTGTTGACACAAGGGTTAATCTGCTTGCGGTGTCATCTATTGTGCAAGAAAGGATTTTGATCTCCGAAAATTTTTTGTTGTTCATTCTCTGACAGCAACTGTCGTCGTCGTCGTCGGCAATCGATCACATAATAAATCAATTTTTTATTAAAAAAAAAAAGAATCTTGGTTGCTACGTTGCCAAAAAAGGGGAAGAAAAATAGTATGAAAATAAATAATTAATCGGTTGATTTTTCAGATGTAACGCGTGATTTAAAACGAAGACATGAATCTTTTCGGGTGGAAAACCTTGCGAGGGACAAGGAAATCTTAGAAAAAAAAAAACACAGCGAGAAAGAAAGATACTTTGCCGCGAATGTGAGGTTAGGGAGAAAGAAAAAGAGGCTCGGATGCGGTTAGAAATGTCCCTTTGAAAAGCATCTATGAAAGACGAGATTGCCAAACTCAAACATAGAGCGAGTCTGACATTTGAAGATAATGCTGCGGAATTACCAGAGCATAATGGAAGTGATGATTATGACATTCATAGCTGGGTTCAGGACGTTAAAAAGGCTTCTGAAATTACGCACTGGTCCGATTTTGAGTGTATACTATTTGGAAAAAGGTTGTTGAATCTGATGAATTGGTTTTAGTTAAGAGAATTTTTAATCGAGTAGTCGATTAAAACGACGATTTATCACGTTACAAAGAGAGTTTGGGGGTAATATCAGACGGAAGAAGGTTCATCAAATTTCGGATGTTTCGACGGAAGGTCGTTGCTTTAATTGTGGTCGTAGGGGCCAAAAGAGCAAGGCTTGCACTAAAAAACAACCCAAGAGTTTTGCGTGCAATGATTTCGGAAACAAAGAAATAATTTATCCATAGAAGAGTGAGAAGAATTCTAACCTTGCTAATATGTCTAATTCAAGCGTTTTAAAAATGGTGGTAGAAACCAATTTGACGACGATTATAAAACAAATATTATCAAACCTGTTTGGAACATAGGCAATCCCAAATATAGTGATGTGAGTATCTATTATCTAGTTACGAGCCCAATATTTTAAACTCTTATATGCCTACTTGGGAGCCCCCGCGTAAATTAGCACCGCATGAGAAAACGATTTTCGGTAAACATGTGTCTCAGTGGATATCATATTATTATTATTAGCCCTGTGGTTCTAGCTAACAAAAAGGATGACATCAAGCGTTTATGCGTTGATTTCAGGCGTCTGAATAAACAGATGATTAGGAACCCTTACCCGTTGCCTTTAATAGAAGATCAAATCGATGCCCTTAGTCAGGACGTGGTTTTTCCACCTTAGATTTAGAAAATTGATTTTTTCACGTTCGTGTAGCTGAGGAGAGCATAACGTATTCTGCGTTTGTCACCCCCTCAGGGCAGTGGGAATTTTTTTGTGTTCCATTTTGATTATGCACTTCGCCGACTATATTTCAAAAATTTATCAATTGTATGTTTAAACCGCTTATAAAGAAGGGGTATATACTTGTACATGTACATGTACATGTACAATGTTGTAGTTTTGGGCAAGACTAAAAGAGACGCTGCATGTAGCTGAACTCACACGGACTTCACGAACTTCACACGGACGCATCGAAGTGGGGCTATGGAGCAGTTCTTCTACAAAAGTCATATGATGGCAAATTTCATCCATGATTGTATGATGATTGCAAGTGAATTTTTTCACAGCAGAATAATGATGAAACTATCAGGTTGATAAAGAAAATAATGCAGACTAGCCCGCACGAAAGCTATTTCATCGGACGACGGGAAAGGAGGCAAATTGCTTTGTATCCAGAACACCATGGCGAAAGAAGTTGTCAAAGCAGCGTACGAGGAGGGTCACTTCGATACAAAAAAATTCGAATGTCTCCTATGCAGGGAATATAATATACCCAAAATTGGAGCAAGTATTGGTCAAGTAAGGAAAAATTGTATTCCCTGCATAATGAGTGATCGGAAAGCGGGAAAGCAGGAAGGGTACCTGCATCTAATTTCTAAAAATAAACTACCACTATCTTACGAAACTCACGATGAGCGATCCTAGTAAGTGGTTTTGGTATGTCTCAAAACTCCAGATGTTGCTGAGTTTTTACTACCAGCGTAGTAAAAAAAGAAGTCCTTTTAAAGTGTTAATGGGGATAAAAATGAGAAATTCACAAGATCTAGCATTAGCCAATAGCGTTGACGAGGATGTTCGAAAAATATTTAAAGATGAAGACGACGACAACTAGCTCAGATAATATGAAGCCGTGGAAAAATACAGAAAGTGACTCCTCCGACAGCGAAGACGAGGAAACGTGCCAGGAGAACGAAACATACCAATATCTCTAAAAAAAATTGTTAAGGCGAACGTACAAAAAATATGCGAAATTCTATACGACAACTTACGATAAAACGATAAAACATGAACTGTCAAGACGATAGGTGCGGTTAAGACGAAGAAACTGAAGATGAACCTTTGAACCAACCATGCTTAGAAGGAAAATCAAAACAAATAAGTAGACCCTCGACGATGATGAACTCTATAAAGACATAAAGACGATTTCACTATGCTGATTTTTGAACTTTAGGAGCACCTTGTAATACTTTAATTCACCATTTTCCACAGGAAGTAAATTTGACAGATAAGGAAAGCGAGGTTGTTGCTTTTTGACCGCAATCCGAAGAAGTCAATGTTACAAGTAGTCCGTTATTCCGAAGTTTAATTACCTTTATTGTTTCTTTTAAATGAATTTCATCAACTATATATTTGTTTTCTTTAATAAAGGTAGTCTTAATTAAATTAAATTTTGAATTCAATTTTTTTTTCATTTGTCGGGTCTAAATTTTATGTGCTGACCTAGAGGACATCTTATATGTATTTATAAAATTTTCTACAAAATAAAAGTATAGAAAATGTGGTTGAAATGAACAGTAGTAAAAATATATAAAATACATATATAAATATATGAAGTTTGCCAGGGTAAAACTGTGGGTGTTACTGCTTCAGCTCTAATAGGCACTACACAGAACTCTGCCGTAGCAATTACAAAGTAAAGCAAGAGCTGCTGAATTTACTTTTTGAGTTAATACAGCCTTGAAGTACCTCGATGATATAAAATTAGTTTGAGCTTGGTGGTTTCAACTTTGCCGTATCGACTCCCTTATCAGTGTTTGATTTGGTTTTCTAAGGCTTATTTTTTTACTACTCTTTTTAGTTACTTAGTTAGATTACTCATCAGTTGCTGATTTTTTTCATTTTTTTCACCAGCGACACTTTTAGGTTTCACCGATTTTTTTTTTCTCAGTTGATTCTGCTGTTGGTTCTTTCATTTTATTTGGAGATAACGCCTTTTCATCCGCTGCTATCTTATATCGTAAATACAAAAATATACAAAAAAAAAAAAAAAAAGAGGCGAAAGCGAGAATATTGTTTATTTGCTTTACTTCTCAGCTCGAATGAATATTACAATTCATTATGTACATGATGTTGGTACTGCAAAATGGCATGATCAGTTCTGTGTACAATATATTACATAAATACATGTATGATTTCCTTATTTCATAATTACGATATGGGGTAATGAAATGTACATAATTAAGATGTATAAATAATGCAGCCAGACTACAGTGGCGTATAATATTATGGTAATAAGTTATAAGTATAAAATATTTTGACAAACTATTCTGAACATGCACCCCACGTTGAAGGCTCTGCGTTCAAGACGAATTTTGTTCATAATCCATAGGAAGCTTGCAAATTTTTGTGATAAGACTTTAGTCACTCTGCAATGGTGGTAAATTGTCGTCCTTTAAAAGCACCATGTTTCCAACAGCTATATTAGATTTCTCTCGTTTCCATTTGCTTCGTTGTTGAAGACAAGTCAAATATTCTTTGGAACACCTTTTCCAAAAGCTATGCATCATGTGTCATCTCGCTGATCTGCTAACGTTAACGTTAACCTCGATATCAGGCTCTAAGGTTGCGGTCAGAGGGCCTCCAATTAAAAAATGACCTGGTGTTAGAACATCGAAGCCGGAAGAATCATCTGAAATTGTACTTTAAGGACTTGAATTAATTATAGCCTCAACTTGGCAAACTGATGTATGTATGTATGAAATTCTTCGCAGGATAGAGTTGCATAACCAAAAACACGACGCAAGTGATTCTAAGCTATATTTATTGAGGACTCCCAGAATCCTCCGAAAAGCGGGGAGCGAGGTGCTATAAGCTTCCACTGTATACCATCGCTTAAACAAGCTTGATAAATCAAATCAATGTGCTGTTGTGAGTAAAACAAAGTCTTTAGCTCACTTAATTAATTTTTTGCACCAACAAAATTTGTAGCATTATCCGAATATATCGTTTGGGGCCTCTGGCGACAAATCTTCTACGAGCGGCTAGAAGCGCTGAAGACGAAAGATCAGTTGCTACTTCCAAGTGCACTGCTTTGATTGTAAAACAGACAAAAAGGCATATGTAGACTTTCTTAGGTGCTCGGCCAAGAATTCCAGAGCGAATGTAAAGAGGTCCACAATAATTTACACCCGTTGTTGTTAATGGCCGGGATGGTTGTACTCGCTCTGTTGGTAGAAGTTGATGCATAATTACTGGACGAATCCTAAAGCAACGGATGCACTTATTGATCAGTTTCCTCACAGTATGCTTGCCTTCAATTGGCCAAAGTCGCGTTCTCAATGCAACAAAAAGAGCTTGAGTTCCAGCGTGTATATTCTGAAGGTGAAAATAATTAATGATAGAAAACGTGAATGGATGATATTTCGGAAGAATGATAGAATGTTTGCTTGCGAAAGGTTAAGATGAAATTTGAAGACGCCCCAGAACTATCATGACACCAAATTCACCCAGGAAAGGAACAAGTGACTTTAAACTACTTATTCTACTTCTTGAGTTGTCTGCATTCATCCGACAACTCACGAACTTGTATTATTCTTGTTATATATTTCAACCCACGATCCAGTTGTAGGGTCGTGCGATTTGCTCCATTCGACGAGTTGATGAAAAATCGGTGAATATACGCAAATGTTCTTATCACCTTGGTATATGAATTGAGGTTTTTGCAACTTATCAATATATCTTCCTTTTCAGTATTTAAAAGGGCTTACTGTATAGCTTTCCGTTTCTCTGGAGGATTTAGTGCAAATTCGTTTGTGTGCAGCATTGGCATTATCTCTTACTTATTGTAGCAAGAAATCTGGGCCGAAATTCCAAAGAGCACTTGAAAATTTGAGGGTACATGCCGCCAAACAATATTTTCTGATAAGCTCTGAATTTTCTCTACCCTATTAGAAACAAATGCATTCCAGTTGCATGCATCGGAATGGACCCACGAAAGAACAATAGTTGAATCATTCCAAAAAGATACTTTACAGTCTTTCAGACGTAGAATTTGTTGAATACGTTGAATTAGTTCTGCCAAAAGGTGCCTACCGGTGCTACTCAGGACTTGGTGCAAAGAAGTTGTCTACCAATAAGCCCTTTAGCTAGCATCGGCGAATCCATGCAGTTGAAACTTAGAGTTTGGTAACAGTGTATATCGAGTAAATTTAAGATGGCTTATATATCTTAGTTGACTAGAAAAATTCAATCAATTCCAATGAAGATGTTGCGGAAGCGATTCATCTCAATGCAACCTTTCTTTTAATAGCATGCATAAGCAAATTACATTTGACTACAATTGAACTGATGAGTCCGAGTGGATCATAAAATTTGGCAAAACTAGATAGTATTGACCTCTTTGTCGCAATTTGAGAAGACTCTAGCGGTGCACAAGAAAAACGAAACTCATCTGAATCAGGCTACCTATAAAACCTAGAATTTTTGTCGCCTGACTGTTGTTGATCTCAAAAAAGGTTTCCTGCCTCTTTCGGGAACATTATGTATGTGTTTATTGAGTTGAATAGAATTTTAAGGATATTTCCTTTTTAAATTATATAATAAAACTTTTACTTGAAATAAATGTGTTGTAAAACGTTATAAAATGTATTCAGTTTTAAATAGCAGTTTAAAATTTCTGTATAGTATGTTTTCTGTACGAAATGTACAAAATTTTTGCGCTGATATTGTGCTTTGTGAATATCCTTCGCAATTTACTAGGTGTAGTGAAAAGTAACCTCCTTGACCGCTAGAGCGCACTGCTACTGCAAAAAAGGTTATGGTGCCTTGAATTCCGTTCATATTTAGGCAGACATGCCAATTCCAGTGCGATACTGTCTCTAGTTTTGTTTTGACAGCTGTTTGTTGTTTAAGTGTTTGGCATCATGTTTAATATGAAAAAAAAACGATTTTCGTTCTCCCATAAAACATTATCTTTTGATAGGCGAAACGGCGAAGGAAACAAAAGAAAAGTTGGATAAATATTATGGGGCTAATGCTCCGTCAGATTATACCGTCAAATATTGGTTTCGAGGGTTTCGTGGTGGCTCCAACTCCACTACCGATCAAGTCTGCAGCAGCAGGCCCTCCGATGCGGTTTCAGAGGACAGTGTCAAAAAAATACATGACTTGGTGTTGGCTGACCGGAAAATGAAGGTGCGCGAGCTAGCAAATACCACAAAGATTCATATGGGCAATATTCTGCAAATGAAAAAGTTATCCTGCAGCTGGGTGCCGCCCATACTCACTCCTGACCAAAAACACAAACGCGAGAGCACTTCGAAAGAGTGTTTGGACTTGCTAATGCGAAATCGGGCGGTCTTTTGGCGTCGATTGGTAACTGTTGAACACCAGAGAACAGAATGAGTGCCCGTCAATGGACTGAAGCGGTCGGTTTTCTGGGGTTGTCTTGGCATACTCTTCGTGGACTACCTCGAAAGAGGAAAAACCATCAACCGCGAGTATTACTGAGCATTACTGGAGCGATTGAAGGCCGAAATTGCTGCAAAACGGCCTCACATGAAGCATAAAAAAATTTTGTTTTTGTAAGACAATGCACCGGCGCACAAGAGCATCGCAACCACGGCTAAAATCAATGACTTACGGCTCCAATTGCTGTCGCATCCACCGTATTCGCCTGATTTGACTCCCTCGGACTATTATCTCTTCCCAAACCTCAAAAGATGGCTCATCAATAAAAAATTTAGCTCACGCAAGGAAATCATCGACGCCACAGAGGAGTATTTTGCAGACCTTCCGGAAAATTACTTTTCGGACGGGATCAAGACTAGTACTTCTTTAATTTCCACCTTAAGATTGTAACTTTAATGCCGACCCTGATATTCCTTTTCGTATATAGTGTCATCTCAGAATATGTAAAGGCAAACAGCATTAGCAAATATAATAAACATGCAAAAGTGTGACAACAATAACAAAAGAAGACAAAGCAGACGATGCCATTGTTAATTGCAAAGTATCAATTAACAATGATCAATTATTAATCGCGTATACATGTGTGCTCTTCATGTATTACGATACGACGAGTGCAGTAATTCATTTTCAGTTGTGAATATTCCGTTATGAATTTGATGGTTGTTTTTTGCTTGAATGTCTTTTGTTTATTTTATTTTATTTTTATTTTATTATAAATTATTAGGAATTGAGTGTTTTAGGTAAGTTGAGTTTTATTGATATTTTTGTTCATTTTATTTTAATTGATATTTATGTTGATTTTATTTTAATTGCAATTTAATTCTTTGGTTTCGCGATCGGGTGCGTGTATGAATGTAGATTGCAGCCGAGTTGATTTTTATAATATTGTTTAGTGGATTAGAGTTGATTGTTTATAATATTAAGTCTAGTTTATTTATAGTTTTGAGTGTGGAGAGCAAATTTTAGTAATATTTCTGTTATTAAAATATATTATTTTTTGAATTCATTTTGTGGAATCCATATATGGAACACATGGGTTGAACGGCCGTGCCGTTTCTAAGAGAGGGCACCACTTTAATATAATCCATACCATTTTCAGTTAGTACCAACCTTCAAAAGATAATTATTATTATTATTATTATTATTATTATTATTATTATTATTATTATTATTATTATTATTATTATTATTATTATTATTATTATTATTATTACTATTATTACTATTATTATTATTATTATTATTATCAAGGGAACGATACAAATTAATTTGTAGGGTCCGGGATTTAACGCCGGGGTACTATGCCCATGTGGCGCGTTTTGTCAACAGCACGCGGAGTACTGAGTTCCCATGTGGTCCCCGACCTACGTACTTACCGCGCCCAACACTGCTTGATTTCGGTGATCTAGTGGGAACCAATGCTTTCAGTGTGGAGAGGCCGTGTATAAGTTTGACTGCTGCCGGACGATAAGTTCTCGAGATATAGAGTTGTGAGTGAAGCAACTTTTGTTATTGTGAAAAATAATGGATTCAAAGCAATTTCGTGTGTTGATTTATCATTGCTTTTTGGTGGGAAAAAATGTAGCCTATGCAAAGAAATGGCTTGATAAGTGTTACCCGGACTCTGCACCAGCCGAACGAACCATTCGCAAGTGGATTGAAAAATTTAAAAGTGGTCATACAAACACCGAAGATGATGCACGCAGTGGACGTCTAAAAGAGACTGTTTCAGATAAAAACATCAAAAAGGTCCTCAAAATGATTACGAATGACCGTAAAGTGAAGTTAGTCGAGATAGCTGAGGCTCTGAAGATATCAAAAGAGCGTGTATCGTACACGATATTCGTGTATTCTTGTATATCATACACGAATATTTAGACATGCGAAAGCTCTTGGCTCCATCGCTTCACACCAGAGTCAAATATGCAGTCAGCTAAGTGGCGAGCAGGTGACGAACCTCGTCCAAAACGACCAAAAACTCGACAGTCGACTGGCAAGGTTATGGCATCTGAATTTTGGGATACACATGGAATAATTTTCATCGACTATCTCCAAAAGGGGCAGACTATCAACAGCGACTATTACATTGCGTTGTTGGAGCGTTTGAACTACGAAATCGCAGAAAAACGGCCGCATTTGAAGAAAAAGAAAGTGCTGTTTCATTAAGACAATGCACCGTGTCACAAGTCGATGAAAACGATGGCAAAATTTAATGAATTCGTCTACGAATTGCTTTCCAACCCACCGTATTCTCGAGATGTATGTTACAGTGTTGCAAGCATGTTTCAAAACAGTGGACTGTATAGGTTTGTTGTTAGACTTGTTAAATTATTTCTAATTCGTATGATTTATAAGATGTGTTGACGATTAATTTTGTCCTTTATGGATTGTATTGCTGGATAGTGGGGAAATTTTAAAAATCAGACGTTTCAGTTGTGTTGTTTCTATTTTAAGGGTTACGACTCGTACTAGGTTATCAGCTCTTGGATGAAGTTTTAGTATTCGGCCTGAGTTCCATTTTAATGGAGGCATCCGTTCATCTTTCATAAGCACTAAATGCCTGTCTTTTATCTGTGTATTCGTAACTCGAGTCCATTTTAGGCGTTGTTGTAGTTTGGACAGGTACTCGCTGCTTCACTGCTTCCAGAATGACTGGGTCAGGGCCTGAACTCTTTTCCATCTCTCAAGATGAGACACTCTCTTCATCTGGCATTCTGGTTCGGGAGAACCGATGAGTGGTTCTGCAACGAGAAAGTGATCTTTATCGAGAAAGTGTATTTAGGTCGCTGACATCTTCTGACTGTAGACACAATGGTCTAGAGTTCAGGCACGCTTCTACCTGTGTTAGAAGCGTATTGAGATATTTGAAGGTTAGCACCTGGCAGCGAGACACACGTTTGAGGCGAAATTTTACAGATTTCACCTCAGCTTCCCATAGGCCTCCAAAGTGGGGAGACGCCGGGGAATAAATTTCCACTTGGTGCCTTCGTTTGCTAATACTTTTGCCACATTCTTCCAGTCCAACTTTGCTTGTTTAAATTGACGTTTTAGTTCGATGTTACCACCTACAAGGTTTTGCCCGCAGTCACTGTACAGTTCCCTGCATATGCCTCTTCAGGCTACCAATCTTCTCTACGCTTCCAAAAACGCCTGGGTAGTCATGTCACTGACTAGTTCAATGAGCACAGCTTTCGTTGCCATACACAGAAATATTGCGAAGTAGCGCTTAAGCGTTTTCGCATTACGTCCTCTCCATGTTTTTACATCGATGGGTCCTGCGTAGTCTACAGCGGTGAATGTAAACGGCCATGAGATGATTGTTCTGGATTTCGAAAGATTGCCGGTTAATTGCACCAACGGTTTTTCTCTGAACTTAAAACAAATATTGCAGTGTTGGATTTGTCTCTTAACTGCATTTTTAAGATTAAAAATCCAAAACCGTTGACGTATATAAGCAATCATCCCTTGATTACCACCGTGTAGGTTTTTTTCGTGTGCGTCATCAATAATCAGTTTTGAAGAAATGTGATTCGATTTTAAGAGGATTGGGTGCTTTTTATTGTATGTAAGGGTGGAATTAGAAAGTCTCCCTCTGACTTCTTCATCCTTGAGCAGGTTGAGTTATTTATACCCCTTCGTTTTGTTCTTCTTCTGTAGTAAAAATCTTCTCTTGGGTCAAACGAACAATTCTCATCAGTGCTTGTTCCAATTCCTGGGGTGATCAAATATTATGCTGGTGACAATAATTGTTCTTGCAACTACTCGCAATGCCTTACGTAGTGTTAAAAATTTCGACAAATTCTCATTAATAAAGATGTTATTTTTCATTTTTATACTGTGATGCACGATTGTAGAACGTGCCTCTTTATATGTCAAAGGTGATTTCCGATTATCATCGAAGGGAGAATTCCGAGCGATGCTATGTCTGCAGGGTTCAGCTCTGATGGAATATGTTTCCATATGGTGTTATCGGTACTTTTTTGGATATGGGATACTCGGTTGCCGATGAAAGTTTTCCATTTTGATGAAGGAGCTTTAATCCAGCATAAAGTTATAAGTGAATCAGCCCACGCATAAACATCAGCTGCTTCTAGCTTCAGAATTTTCGTCGTTTGTTGGAGTAGTTAGGCCGAATTTGTTTTCGATATAAGCAGATGAGTGTGTACTTTATCATTTCCATTGAGGACACGTAAGTAGATGGCTCCGACGTATGCTTTTTCTGAGGCGTCACTAAATCCATGAATCTCTAGCTTCTTAATATTTTTATCCGTGCTGATCCACCGACGGATTTGGAATCGCTCTAGCATTGGTAAGTCGTCACGAAAAGTTTTCCATTCTCATTCTAATGTAGCTGTATCTTTGCCTTGAAAATACAAGGTGATATCCATCCCATTGGGTCATAAAGCTTTGCTATGAATGATAAGATGGACCGTTTTGTGACTTCTTATTCATTGACCTGCGTGACTTGAAATGAGAATACATCTGGAATTGGCATCCATTTAATTCCAAGTGTCTCAATATCGTTGGTGTTGTAAAATGGTAGCGAGAGATGTATTGCCAGCTGTTCTCTTGGAACTTTCTTCAAAAGCAGATGGAAACCTGCTGCTTGTAAGAGTGCCCGTTCCGCTTGAAGTTTATGTTGGGCCTCAAAAACTGTGTCGGCTCCACTTATACCATCATCAACATATGTCTCCTCTCTGATGACCGAAGTGGCAATGGGATATTTCTATGCTTCGTCTTCCGCTTGCTGCAAAAGTACCCAGATTGCGGTAAATGGAGCTGATGCTGGACCAAAAGTTACTATATCTAACCGATAAATTCTTAGATCATGGCTGGGATCTTCTCTTTATAAAATCAGTTGGCAGTTTCCATCAGCTGTGTTGACTCTTATTTGACGGTATATCTTTTCAACATCGCCAGTGAAGGTATATCTATATTTTCGTCATCTCAATAATAAAGTCTAAAATATTTTTTTGGATTTTAGGTCCTACTATCATCATGTCATTCAAGCCAAAAAAGGTTTAAAGATTGCATCGAACACGACCTGCAATCCTGTGGTGGTACTGTATTCTTTGATGACTGCGTGATGGGAACGAAATAATGAATGAAATAATAATGAAAGGTTGACTTAAGAACCTCATTGAAATCCTCGACTCGAGTCATATGTCCAAACTTGAGGTACTCGGTTATACATTAAACATATTCCTGATGTTGAGTTGTGTTGGCTTGCAGTTTCTTCTCCAACTGCAAAAAACGTCTGATCGCACACTCAGATATTCACTGTTCCTGAAAGGCAAACGGACTAGATAACGGCCATCAGGTTATCACGTTGTGTGTTGATAAGAATTTCATTCGCACTTTTCATCTTCTTCTATTTTAAAGACTTCAAAAGGCTCATCTTCGATTTCCTAAAATTTCTTCATCTTTGTGCTTAGGCCGACTTGGTTATTATTTATTATTATTGGCTGTTTTCACATAAATCAACTGGAAAATAGAACTTGCGAGTTAGTGTGAATGTGATGGATCCGATAGTGTTGGCTAGGTGAAACGACGCCTGATTGGAATTACAACTTTGGTTTCCGGGTGACATTTCATTGTTTTGGATGTGGTAATTTGTTGGAGCTGTAGACATGTTATGTGTTGTTTGCTGTTGGTATTGTGCTATATTTGGATTGTAGTAGTATAAATTGGGGTGTGTTAGAATTGAGTGATGGATAAGTGTGGCTTAAATTAGATTTTTGGATCTGGTGTAATAACGAGTTGTGACGCTGTTTGCAGTGGTAACAACATTTCGAGCTTGGACATTTATTTTTAAAATGCCTGTAGGCAAGATAATTTTCGCAAACCTTGATGTTGAAAAGTTTTTCTTCATTGGCCTACATCCATCTCTAAAAATCTCCTACATTCTCTTAATGAATGTTGCACCTTATAACAAATTTTGCAACTTAGTTGCCGCTTTTGTACCTGGCTTGTATGAAACACCTGAGTTTGTCGATTTTTGTTTCCTTGTTTTTTAGGGTAACTGTTGTTGTTCAACACCTTCCAACGTTCTAAACCTACACTGCTAATTCTTTATTGCTACCCAATCTTTATTCTAATTGTTGTTGTATTGTTAAATGTAGCTTTTGAAGAATTACGAAGATTAGTATTGTGTCACAGTGCTCCATTGGCAACTCCAAATTTTTAAGGGAATGAATTACCTCTTGTGATGTGTCGAGTATCTTTTTAATACCAGCCGATGACTAGGCTACCCGAACAAAAGCTTCAGCCGAGTGTTCACCAACACTCTCTTATGATCATACCTGTCTTTAAGAATTTTCCATGCTCTCGTATAGTTTCTCTTGTCGATTGCCAAGTGTTAAAGAAGCCTCTCTGCCTCACCACTGACGCTGGATTTCAAATAATGGAGTTTCTATACCTCCGACAACGACGAATTGTTGTGAATAAGGGAAACGAACATGTCATGGAAAGACCTCCACGTCTCGTAACCTCCCTCAAAGACAGGTATATTGATTTTGCCTATGGTACTCGAAACATCTCCTGTTGGCAACTTATCCAAAGCATCCAGTATCTCAATTCTATAATCTGTGTATATTTCTTGAATTTGCTCGAACACCACTATCAACTCCGACATCTTCAAGTCTGGCTCAAACTTTCCGCCACCAACGATCTCCTTAATGTACCCGTCGGCCTTGTAGAGTTGCAAATTTCCGAAAGACATTTTTATTTTTATTCATTTATTTTTTATTTTTCATTTTTTATTTTGCAATATATAAACTGTATATACATATGTACAATGTGAATGTAATACAACAATATTGAATGTAGATAAAATCCACTTACTTGGATTGTGGTTCCACTTGCGGGTAAAAGAATTTGCTGCTGTTGATGACGGATATATAGATGGATGTGTCCTGAATTAGCTGAGTTGCTGTGTTATACGGATTTTTTATTTGTTTTATTTTTTGGCATAAGTTTAACCACACACACTCAATATTTTAAACGTTATTCACCTATTTATTGTACTTTGTATTTTGTTTAAACTGCATTTAAACCTTTTTTTTGACAAAAATATGGGTTGTGTTGCTAAAATGTATGTAAACAATCTATGTTAAGAACTAAGATGGCTCGAATGGATCAAATGTTTATTGAGTTGAATAGAATTTTAAGGATATTTCTTTTTTAAATTATGTTATAAAAATTTTACTTCAAATTAAATGAAACGACTTTCCACTTCTGTGTTGTAAAACGTTATAAAATATATTCAGTTTTAAATAGCAGTTTTAAATTACTGTATGTTTTTCTGTACAATATGTTGCTTAACATTTAAGTATATTTTGACAATTGTGTAGTCTTGCTTGTTTTTACATATTAGTTGTCTGTCCTATAATTATACATAATTTAACACACTATTTAATGAATTATATACATTTTTATACATTCGTCAATAACTACTCGTAGGTGTTTCAATCTCGAACAGTATAAAAGTTGTTTGAGCACCACTTACGAAGATACAAGCCTTCTTTGTTCAGAAACGCACTTGGCTGATGTCTAATCTCTACAGTTACCTCAAGAGTATCGGCGCCAGATACTATATAAGCGTTTCGCTTTCATCTAGTGCCAACTGGACCATAGAACGAATTACGAGGAAAGATGCTGCAGCAGTTCCATATGTGACAGAATTCAGCTTGAAAATAGTAAGATCGTTATTTTGGTTTTCCCTATATCAAATTAATTGTAAATTATCATCAGGCAGCTGCACTTGCACACATTTATACATTTTTGGGATATCAGCCGTGATTCCGTAGTGATACATTCGAAAACGAACAAGAATTGCGAATAGATCGTCTTGAATGGTTAGTCCCTCGATAAGAATATCATTAAGCGATAGACCTGATGACGATTTCGCTGAGGCGTCAAACACGACGCGTAGTCTTGTAGTGGTACTATCTGTCTTAGTAATGCAGTGACGAGGAAAAAATAAGTGACTGAACGTTAGTGTACACCTTAGTCATATGATTAAGTTGAATATACTCGTTTAAAAAGTTTGTACATTGTTGCTTCAAATTTGCATTTCGATAAAATTTTCCAAATTATAGAAGCGTTTTTGAGCGAGCTTAAGTAACTCGACGAGCTCATTAGGAGATTTATTTAATGGAAAATGAACGAAATATTGTCCATATGAAAGACGCTAATAAGTTGTCTGAAATATAGGGTGATTTATTGTGAGGTTTGATTTATAATGTAAAATAAAACACCCAAATTTGAAACTGAACTTTAAATTTGAAGAATATTTGAAGAAATATGGACCAATGATTTCACCGGCCCATAAACCATACCGTACCGTTGTTAGCTCCTGGTAATCTTCGGGTTGCTCATCAGCCCAAATACGGCAATTTTGTTTATTAACTTATCCATTGAGCCAGAAATGGGCTTCATCACTGAACAAAATTTCACTATAAAACACCGAATTTTCATTGAGCTTTTCCAGAGCCCATTCACTGAAAATATGACGCAAATTCAAGTCGCCTGCCTTCAATTCTTGCAAAAGTTTAATTTTGTACGCTTTTAGGCCAAGGTGCTCACGTAAAATACGCCAAGTTGTCAAATACGCTAAGTCAAGCTGCGAATCGATTCGACACGGTCTTCGCGTACACTCTCAGCAACAGGTGCTTTAGTCTCTTTACTACGTGCTAGATGTGGTCTAACCAGTAGAGTATCGTCCACTAATGTATACAGGGACTCAAATTTGCGAATGATATTGGGGATAGTGGTTTCAGTAGGTTGATTAAGCGCACTGTAAGTTCCTCGAATCGCACGAAAAACATTTCTCACAGAACCCTTATTTTCGTAATACATCTGGACAATTTGGATACACTGTTGTAGTGTGGGTCTTTCTATGATGATTTGCCAAATAATACTGAATAAAAATCGCAAATCAGTTTGATAGGAATCACTCGTAATCTGTCAAAAAAAGTCTATTGAAAATCAAACTTTGCGATGAATCTCTCTATATTTTCTCAGACTCCTCTTCCTCCCAGAATGATCTAAAAGGATTTTCGATTGTGTCATCCCTTTGTATACTGTCATGATCCTGAGCTATAGAGCAGAAAGTATAACGTTTGAAATGTTCCAAATGAGAACAGCCTTTTGAAGCACTGGCAAATTATTACCCAAGTGAATTTGTCCCACAGATAACAAATCGAAAAATAATTTTACACCTATAATCAAATCTATCCCCTGAGATTCGTAGAAATAAGAATCGGCAAGTTCAATATTCACAGGTAAGTTAAGATTAGAAATTTGTGTGTTACTGTGTTTGTTTCCCCAATACGGCCAACAGGATGGGCGGATTTTGTACGTTTTAGACTTGAGCTGTTAAACTAAAGGTTCGGTAGTAAAGTGCATTTGGGAACCTGATTCCAACAATTTATTTAGAAATGAGAGACATAATGAAATTATCCGCTGAATGTGGGTCTGATTTGAGCGGGCGCTCAGGTGCGATAGATGAATTGGAGGACAGATCGAAAACAGGATCTATGTGGAGTAATGTATTGTGCCGTTGAGAGCAATGGTTGCATGGGTGTGAACTAAAATTACGCACTTGGTGACCAGTTCGAAGACAATTCATGCAAAGTTTCTTAACCTTAACTTCTTGATAGCGTTTCTCTCTTGAAACGCCTTACAAACATGAATATTATGGACATTTGCCTTGCAAAAGAGGCTTACGTGCTACAGGTTTGTTTGACTTACGCAAATTGTTGTGTGTTGATTGTGGATGATAACTACTAGCACTCGATGTATTATCCACAGTTTTTAGCATTTAACATCGCCTTTCGATGAATGTTGAAAATTGATTCCATTTTGGCAAAGCGTTGGTCGTTGTTTCCTCCTCCCATTTCGTCGAATTTTTCAAATCACGCTAGTTGACGACGAGATGAGTTAATAATCCGTCCAAAATTTCTTCCTTCGTTCCAAGAGTGTTGAGTGCTCTGAGATGAGAATTTATGCTGTCACTCAAATCACGCAATTTAGATACTGATCCTCCATCGACGCTAGGTAGCTTGAATATTTCTTTAACATTAAATCGGGACTTTAAAAAATCAATAGCCTTGGCGTAATTTCCACTGGTGACTTCAAAATTCGATTTTAATTCAAGTAAATTATAGCGGTACTTATTTTAGCAGTGACGAACTCCAACAGGCAATCTAATTCAATAGTAGATTCCAAGCAATGTCCACTAATCCAAATTCTGGTACATTTTTTCTATCGCAAATTCCAATTCAATCAATAGCACAATAGCACAGATACACATCTACAAATTATTAATTTATTTAATTTTAACTTAAAGCTAGTCCTATCACGGTCGCCAATAGTTGATATTCCAAGATTTTTTGGATTACATATTTAATTTAACGTAATTAAATTATTGAGTACAGCGCAAGTTTCGCGAAGAAGCAAAATACAAAAAAAGCGAAAACAGTGTTACATTACATTTCTTGCGTGTGGGCAGCGGTACAGAGATATAATTATGTACATGAATGTATGTTGGTACTGCAAAATGGCATCATCAGTTCTGTATACAATATATTACATAATTACATGTATGATTCCTATATTTCAAATTTACGATATGGGGTAATGAAATGCACATAATTAAGATGTAAAAAAAATGCAGCTAGAATACAGTGGCGTAAAATATTATGGTAATATATATATATATATATATATGAAGTATGTTTATAAACCAGAATCTAAATTAAAGCAGATCAGGGTTACCTGGCAAGAAAGGCTTACTTTCCATCTTCAGTTTGGTGAAAAGAAAGTATTATAAAAGAGGGCTATATTCCCATCGAGTTTCAATCGGATTAAAAAAAAGAGAGTTAAAAAATTCTGGTTCCCGAGAGGTTACATTTATTTTTTTTGAGTTGTTGTGGCAGTCGATAGGTCGGTCGAGAAGTTAGAGTGCAGAGAAAAACGAAATATATTTACAAAAAAAGTTTTTATTACAACAAATACTCAAAAACGTTTAAAAAAAATGTATTTTTTTGAGGAAATTGTACCCACAAATATGCTGCCCGGGGACTGTAGTATCTGTTGAAGTATATAACGCTTAAAGGTCAACGGGCAAAAAAAAAACCCAAAAGGCTTAGTAGCGCTTAAGAAGTGTAGTGTGTCAAACTCCTGATTAAATAAGAGTGCCTCATTGGAAATCTGGCATGTTTATTTTTATGTACTTATTCATTAAAGTTTTAAACTGTAGCTGGAATAGCATTTACAGAGCTTTTACAAATCATATGGTAAAAAATGTAGGTACAATATAAACAAAAAAGATACTTTGTACAGTAAGAATCAACATTTAATAGGATATTTTAAACAAAGATGGAGTCCTGAGTTTCAGAAATATACCTTCCAAATTGAGCACCGGTAAGGTTCGCTTAATATTGTACCTGAAACTCTGTCCCGTGCATATATCGACAGTCTGGAGATGAAAGACATCGCTTAGCTTTTCGATTTAAATTTCGACGCCTTCAAGGCAGAAGAATATTTAAAGCTGATAGAAACGATGTAAGACCTTAGAATTTCCAGATCTTAACATAGAATAATATTTCGTGTTCTTGCCACCGTACGGAGATGTCTCAACGGTTGAATACAACTGGATGTTATGGATCCGCAGCTTCGCATGATTGTATTGCAAAAACAATATGCAGAATCAAGCAATTCTTCCATTTGCCAAATATGACAGTTCAAACTCGTCGATATGTGTTCAATTGCGTTACACTTAAACTACAATATGTAATGTCCAAATGTCGAAAAAAATTTTGTACTGATCGTCCATTCAAGAAAATATATATATATTTCTTGGGACCATACTCCAGATCAAAGTTTGCCAAAGTTTGTTTTGTGGAAAGCGCTTAGAAATGCAAGTTCATTAAGTGTTATCCAACTTTTGCAAGATGTTTTTAACATGTTCGGTGTATTACAAATAAGCAGTCCTCCAAAATTTTCTGACAAAACTACACGGATGAGCGTCTTCACTGGGATTATCACTTAAATGACATACCTCGATCATTGAGGAGTTCTGTTGAATCGGTGTGTCAACATACTTTGGCATATATGACGACATATGGAAGCTGCAATGAACTGACTCAACGCCTCAATGCTGTGGAGGTTGGAGAACTATTAACACTCTCAAGACAAAATCGATTTCAGTGCTTGAGAAATAAAATAAAGCAGAACATCAAGAATTTATATGAAAATAGCATTAAAACATACAACTCAAAAACACGTATAGTCCGATTTATACCTGGTCAAGGGGTATACAGAAAAAAAATTTTTTTAAGTGTAACTGTATCCAAAATACGTTCAATCTCGTGTTGTCAAAGGTATTGGTCTGAATTCGTACGAGTTGGAAAATGGAGTCGGAAAAGAAATCGAGGTTTATAACGGGAAGGACAAAAAATAGGCAAAGCAATTCAAAATTACACAAAAAAAATGAGTTTCCCTTAATTAGAAAATCGTTTCAGCGTTAATTTATTTATTTATTTATTTATTTATTTATATAGGTATAAATAGAGAGTAGAGACTAAAGTAGGATTAGGTACTTATTTATTCATGTATTTAATTTACAATATATATTTATTTATATATTTATTAATATATATTATTATTTATTTGTGATTACTATTTATTTATTATTCTTAGTTATTTTTATGTATACAGTTTATTTACACATACATATGTTTATTTATGTATTGGCTTACCATACGTCCCGATTCGATCGGGATAATCCCGGTTTGAAGGTCTTACCCTGGCTGGTTTGATTGTTGTCTCGGTCAGATATATAACCTCTTATCTCTTTTAATATTTCCCTTCAAAAATATAATTTTGCTCTTTATCTATTCGAAATCGAATGAATTAGATATACCAAAGGTACTTAAAATAATCTAGAACACTTTTATATAGACAACACTGAACGCTATCATTTTGAATTTTTTTACAACTTACTGTCACTGCTACAATGATATTGTCATTATTACAATATCTAACACTGAGACAAAACTAAATTTTTAATTACGAGCTAAGGCTTAAATAAATCAATTTGTCGTGCAAAAATGATTACCATACTCGTATGGTAAGTGAGTTTATGTGATTATAATATAGACTATTAACAGCAAGCTAAAATGCCAAAGAGGAACTGCAAATTCAATAATGACCTACAAAGTCAATATCCATTCTTGACCAAAATTCGTGTTCAAGATACAAAAGTGAAATGTGCACAATGTCTTTCTGAATTTAAGATTTCGTATGGTGGACGTTCCGATATAAAAGATAATTTAAAATATATGAAACACAAAATTTGCTTAGCAGCGGTCGCTTGTTCTTCAACTCTGCCGTTTTTCTTTAATAAAACTGATGGACCATATGACTGTGATTTACTATTAGCAGCCAAGCAAGCAACGTTTGTATTTCACACTGCTGTTCACAATTTCAGTTTTAAGACTTGTGATTGCTCTACAAAATTAATTTCAAAATTTTTGATCCAAAGTTTTCTCTTGCCAGGACGAAGGCCATGGCAGTCATTTCAAGTTTAAACAATTGATACCTTAACAGAAAGGAAATCAAAATGATACCTTTCATTGTGTGCTAGTTCTCCCCAGAGCAAGGAATAAAAGTAAAGCTGTTAGATATTTAATCAGTTTTAGATGAAACTTCCAAAATATTGACAGATTGTTTGTTGTCCGTATAATAAAATACAACAATACAACAAAAGTTGTCTGTTTTTGCGAAGAAAATTGTAATACAAACTTCGGGGGAGTGGCAAGAAGAAGACAAAATGCTAACAGCCAATTAAAAGCTGAAATTTTAAGACACATTAAAGGCATATTATTTACAACTGTCTACAAACGGCAGTTGATGTTTTGCCCATTGAAGTGAAATGTCTTGTGAAAATTTATAAATATTTCCATATTTACATAGTTCATTTGGCTCAACCGAAAGAATTTTGTGAGTTTGCAGTAGGAAATACTCGATTTGTTTCTCTCCTACCAGCTATTGAAAGGATTCTTCAAAATTACGAAGGACTAGGGTCCTACTTCAGATTTCAAGAACACTGTACACTTGTAAAAAATCATTTTGCGATAGTAAATACGATGAAGTGTATTTGTGGTTTGTTGACGGACAATTAAGTCTCTTTAATAAAACAATATCCTCTATGGAAAAAACTAACGCTACAGCAAGTTGCATTGTTATGGAGATGGAAAAGAATTAAAGGGCGAGTCTGATTTCCATCTGACTGTGAATGAATTTAAGAATTTTTATGATCGCTCATAATTTTGGGGGTGGTAAAAATTTTGTCTGGATTAGCAATCAAAATATAACGTGGTCCGAAATAGAATCATCAGCAGTTCTAATTAATAAGAATATTGGAAGAGTAGTAATCGAAATTGATGAACTTTTCAATGAGGTAGTTCTGGCGAGTCCTCGAGTATGCGTTCTGTCTGGAATTTCTGCACCCGTGGAGCGGCTTTTTTCTCTAAAGAAAAATGTATGGTCACAGGAAAGGGGGGAATACAGGAATTGACTGTTAAAACTGTTAGACCATTAATATGTAAAATTAATGTCGACTTATGGTAAACTGTAGTGAATTACACGAAATAATAAAAAATAACAAATCATTTTTGAAAAAGTCTCCTCCTAGGAAAAATATAAGTAGTCCTCAAAAAATGATTTTGAACCAAAGTTTTTAAAAAGTATATTTTGAACAATTGTATATATTAATGTGTTATTTTTAAAAAGTTATTTTCTAAGATAGCAGGTGGCAAATAAGAAGTAATTTCCCAGTAGAGGCCAACAAAAATATGGTAAGCCTATTTATATATTTGTTTATTTAATTTGTTTATTTAATTGATGAGATGCAATATTCAAGTTTTGTGACATGTATTTAATGTATTTAATTCATATTTTATTTTGTTATTTAATTATTATATATTTATTATAAATATTATTATCTCAAGTTTGATTATATATGTTTGCACTAACATTGCGATCAGACAAAGACTCGCACAGCTGTTTAACAAGGTTCATTGCCCTAAAGCACATATGTAGGCAGAAATGAACATATGTTTCAGTGTTTGAAATGCATAGTCTTAAGAACAAATACCAGACTGCGAAAAAAAGTATGTTAAATAAACAAAAAGAACAAAAAGGTGCCGAATCAGTAAAAATAGTTATCATTATGAAAAGATATATCGATATAGGTGAGCCCGGGGCTGGTTCAAACAATTTTGAAAGTAACTTTCTTAGATACCCAACCGTTTGCGTTAGAGGCAGGCGTTTGGGCCATGTTATTCGTAATTTATAGCAATATAAAGCAAATCAAAATTATTGTTAACGTACTAATTTCTGAATAATTATGGTTTTTCCAAAGAAATTCGCATGTTAAAACTTAACCCACCCTTGGAGCTTGTTCTAACAGCCCTGGGGTATGTTTTACCAACTTTGGTTCCAAAATTGACTGATTTGAATCGTTTCCTACGGACGTCTGAACGGCAGCGATATTTTCGACACTTCGACCAACCCGTTGTCTAACTGAGACGGCAACATCACACAACGAATATGTAGACTCAAATTTTTGCACTAAACTTGTTATTCCCTGTCTATTAAGGCGAGAATTACGACCGAAAATTGGAGTTAACGCTGTCTGTTAAAGTTGCAGTCACCGACTCCGAATATTAGTAGAAAATTTTTATATTTTGCAGACGTTCGTTAGTGTACTTTACTGAATAAATTATTTGAAAGCTATTATAAACTATTGGAAAACCCTATATAAATGTATCCTGTTTGAGAGTTTTTTTTATAAGATTAAGTTTATGCTTACCATATTTAAGAATATTACAATCCACTTAAATATAGTTTCGAATGCTGCTTTGTTACGTTTACAAAGGGGTTTAAGTTAGTTTTATGAAAAAAAAAAAATGTTTGCAACGATAAAACAATAAAAAAAAAAAAAACAATGGCGGGAATGCAGTTAATCATTATTGGAAGGAAATGTATCCAAAAAAAAGGGCCTGAAAAAAAGCGCCTAAAAAAAAGGATACAAAAAAAGGTAGCGATCACTATATTTTTGGCTGTGACCGCCCCGTTTTCTCCTCTCGTTAGATTGGTACACGTGAATCTCAGTTAATGCAATATCTTAATTCAAATTTCTATATATTTGAACGTATTATTTGCTGTATTCACTTATTATTCTTAGCACTTACCTCAAATTTCCTTAATTGAAGCATGGGAGTAGGGGCTGATTCTAACAGGGCAGGTATTAACACGCTGATTTACACCAAACTAATGGTCAAAGAAAAAAAAAAAAAAAAAAACACACGATTTCTGCGTTTGTAAACAATGCTAACCTTGTCGCGACTCGTCAGTTCTGGCTTCGCCGTCGCGGGAACTAACTGTGTGTGGTGTGCCCATTTGGGCAGTTAAATGACATTTTTTTACTTTATTGATTTCAAAGCTGTGAAACTTTAACTTAGTCAATCAGTGATTATTCAACTATAAATACACTCCAGTTTCTCGCTGCATTGCATTTTAATACTTACCCCAATGGAGGGATAAAATTTAACAAGAGATACATTTTTTAATTTTTTTTTTTCGATTTAAGATGCGGAACTATAAAAAAAGTCCACCCGTGGAAGTACATCTCAGGAAGTGTTTGAGTTAGCAAAAAGTTATATTTTAAAAAGTATATTTTGAACAATTGTATATATTAATGTGTTATTTTTAAAAAAGTTATTTTCTAAGATAGCAGGTGGCAAATAAGAAGTAATTTCCCAGTAGAGGCCAACAAAAATATGGTAATCCTATTTATATATTTGTTTATTTAATTGATGAGATGCAATATTCAAGTTTTGTGACATGCATTTAATGTATTTAATTCATATTTTATTTTGTTATTTATTTATTATATATTTATTATAAATATTATTATCTCAAGTTTGATTATATATGTTTGCATTAACATTGCGATCAGACAAAGACTCGCACAGCTGTTTAACAAGGTTCATTGCCCTAAAGCACATATGTAGGCAGAAATGAACATATGTTGATCAGTGTTTGGAATGCATGGTCTTAAGAACAAATACCAGAGTGCGAAAAAAAGTAAGTTAAATAAACAAAAAGAACAAAAAGGTGCCGAATCAGCAAAAATAGTTATCATTATGAAAAAATATATCGATATAGGGGAGCCCGGGGCTGGTTCAAACAATTTTGAAAGTAACTTCCTTAGATACCCAACCGTTTGCGTTAGAGGCAGGAATTTGGGCCATGTTATTCGTAATTTATAGGGCCTTAAATAAAGCATATCAAAATTATTGTTAACGTACTAATTTCTGAATAATTATGGTTTTTCCAAAGAAATTCGCATGTTAAAACTTACCCCACCCTTGGAGCTTGTTCTAACAACCCTGGGGTATGTTTTACCAGCAATGGTTATTATAAAATTAGAACTTTTTGCCAAATAATGAAACTCCAGTTTATTGCTGTTTATTCAGTCTAATATTATTTAAAAAGAATGAATTGTTTAGTCTCACCATATTCAGAACTGAGTGACTTTTTAACGCTAAGTAATAAATAAATAACAAAATTTTAGTTTTTATAGCAATTCTCTTTAACTCAAAAATTTAAATAAAGATCTTCAACGGTAATTAATAAAAAAGTAGGAACTAGCATTAAAACATTGTCTGTTCTTCTTATAACCCATTTAAACGTTTATCTACCCATTTATCTGTTTAATAAAATGCAGTCACATGGCAAATATACTCTTATTATTTTCTAGCACATAACTTTTTGCTAACTCAAACACTTCCGGAGATGTACTTCCACGGGTCGACTTTTTTTTATAGTTCCGCATCTTAAATCGAAAAAAAAAATTAAAAAAAGTATCTCTTGTTAAATTTTATCCCTCCATTGGGGTAAGTATTAAAATGCAATGCAGCGAGAAATTGGAGTGTATTTATAGTTGAATAATCACTGATTGACTAAGTTAAAGTTTCACAGCTCTGAAATCAAGAAAGTAAAAAAATGTCATTTAACTGCCCAAATGGGCACACCACACACAGTTAGTTCCCGCGACGGCGAAGCCAGAACTGACGAGTTGCGACAAGTTTAGCATTGTTTACAAACGCAGAAATCGTGTTTTGTTTTGTCTTTTTTTTCTTTGACCATTAGTTTGGTGTGTTAATACCTGCCCTGTTAGAATCAGCCCCTACTCCCATAATACGTTCAAATATATAGAAATTTGAATTAAGATATTACATTAACTGAGATTCACGTGTACCAATCTAACGAGAGGAGAAAACGGGGCGGTCACAGCCAAAAATATAGTGATCGCTACCTTTTTTTGTATCCTTTTTTTTAGGCGCTTTTTTTCAGGCCCTTTTTTTTTGGATACATTTCCTTCCAATAATGATTAACTGCATTCCCGCCATTGTTTTTTTTTTTTTTATTGTTTTATCGTTGCAAACATTTTTTTTTTCATAAAACTAACTTAAACCCCTTTGTAAACGTAACAAAGCAGCATTCGAAACTATATTTAAGTGGATTGTAATATTCTTAAATATGGTAAGCATAAACTTAATCTTATAAAAAAAACTCTCAAACAGGATACATTTATATAGGGTTTTCCAATAGTTTATAATAGCTTTCAAATAATTTATTCAGTAAAGTACACTAACGAACGTCTGCAAAATATAAAAATTTTCTACTAATATTCGGAGTCGGTGACTGCAACTTTAACAGACAGCGTTAACTCCAATTTTCGGTCGTAATTCTCGCCTTAATAGACAGGCAATAACAAGTTTAGTGCAAAAATTTTAGTCTACATATTCGTTGTGTGATGTTGCCGTGTCAGTGAGACAACGGGTTGGTCGAAGTGTCGAAAATATCGCTGCCGTTCAGACGTCCGTAGGAAACGATCCAAATCAGTCTATTCCACGGCGTTCTCAAGAATTGGGCACCACTCAGATCACATTGTGGCGTATTTTGCGTAAGGATCTTGGCTTACATCCAAACAAGATCAAGCTGACCTAAGACTTGAAGCCGATGGACCATTAAAAGTGACGTACGTTCTCCGATTGGGTTCTGGAGAATATGCGCCAAGATAATGAATTTCATCGCAAAATCATCTTCAGTGACGACGCTCATTTTTGGCTCAATGGGTTCGTCAATAAGCAAAATATGCGTTATTGTTCGGGTGAAAACCCACATGTGCTTCATGAGTCACCACTTCTTCCACAAAAAATAACTGTTTGGTGCGGTTTGCATGCCGACGGCGTTATTATAACGATCGTCACGTTACTGTGAATGGTCAGCGTTATCGCGCCATGATCACCAATTATTTTTGACCCGAATTGGAAGATATGGACTTGGACGACATGTGGTTTCAAGAGAATGGTGCTACAAGCCACACAGCACACTCTACAATCGATTTATTGAGAGTATGTATGGTGAGCGTGTTATCTCAAGACATGGGACAGTCGATTGGCCGCCTCGTTCGTGCGATTTAACGCCGCTTGATTTTTTTCTGTGGGGCTACGCTGTCATTGGCTTATGGCAACACACTAACGATGTTGGAAAAGCTCAGAGCCAACATTGAACGCAAAATAGCGGTCGTTTCGGCCGAAATGTGTGGCCGAGACGTTGAAAATTGGGTCCAACGAATCGACCGCTGCAAACGTGCCCGCGGTGGCCATATGAACGAGGTCGAGTTCTATTCATAAATGTTTTGATTGTTCTTCAAGCCAATAATAAAGTTTTTGAAATATCTCAAATGGTTTGCCTTTTATTTAAAAAAAAAGTTGTCAAGTCGTTATAAGAAAACCCTATATACACATTATATAGGGTGATTCGCCGTAAGGTTTGATTTTCTGTTGGCTTTTTTGACAGATAACGCGTGACTCTTATCAAACTGAATTGTCAATTTTTTTCAGTATCGTTTGGCAAATCATTATGGAAGGACTCACACCACAACAGCGTCTCAAAATTGTTCAGCTGTATTGTGAAAATCAGCGTTCTGTGAGAAATGTTTTTCGTGCGATTCGAGGAACTTACGGTGTGCATAATCGACCTACTGAAACCACTATTGTCAATACCATTCGTAAATTTGAGTCCAAGTTTTCATAAATGGATGATAGTCCACTGGTTAGATTAAATCCAGCACGTATTGTTGTAGAGAAACTATAGCAGCTGTAGCTGAGAGTGTACGCGAAGACCGTGATAAATCGATTCGTCGTCGTTTTCAGCAGCTTGGTTTGGTGTATTCGAAAACTTGGCGTATTTTACGTGAGGATCTCGGCCTAAAAGCGTACAAAATTCAACTTTTGCAAGAATTAAAGCCAGGCGACTTGAATTTGCATCATATTGTCAGTGAATGGGCTCTGGAAAAATCAATGAAAATCCGATGTTTTACCGTGAAATTTTGTTCAGTGATGAAGCCCATTTCTGGCTCAATGGATACGTTAATGACATGACATCAAGACATGGGACAGTCGATTGGCCGCCTCGTTCGTGCGATTTAACGCCGCTTGATTTTTTTCTGTGGGGCTACGCTGTCATTGGCTTATGGCAACACACTGACGATGTTGGAAAAGCTCAGAGCCAACATTGAACGCAAAATAGCGGTCGTTTCGGCCGAAATGTGTGGCCGAGACGTTGAAAATTGGGTCCAACGAATCGACCGCTGCAAACGTGCCCGCGGTGGCCATATGAACGAGGTCGAGTTCTATTCATAAATGTTTTGATTGTTCTTCAAGCCAATAATAAAGTTTTTGAAATATCTCAAATGGTTTGCCTTTTATTTAAAAAAAAAGTTGTCAAGTCGTTATAAGAAAACCCTATATACACATTATATAGGGTGATTCGCCGTAAGGTTTGATTTTCTGTTGGCTTTTTTGACAGATAACGCGTGACTCTTATCAAACTGAATTGTCAATTTTTTTCAGTATCGTTTGGCAAATCATTATGGAAGGACTCACACCACAACAGCGTCTCTAAATTGTTCAGCTGTATTATGAAAATCAGCGTTCTGTGAGAAATGTTTTTCGTGCGATTCGAGGAACTTACGGTGTGCATAATCGACCTACTGAAACCACTATTGCCAATACCATTCGTAAATTTGAGTCCAAGTTTTCATAAATGGATGATACTCGACTGGTTAGATTAAATCCAGCACGTATTGTTGTAGAGAGACTATAGCAGCTGTAGCTGAGAGTGTACGCGAAGACCGTGATAAATCGATTCGTCGTCGTTTTCAGCAGCTTGGTTTGGCGTATTCGAAAACTTGGCGTATTTTACGTGAGGATCTCGGCCTAAAAGCGTACAAAATTCAACTTTTGCAAGAATTAAAGCCAGGCAACTTGAATTTGCATCATATTGTCGGTGAATGGGCTCTGGAAAAATCAATGAAAATCCGATGTTTTACCGTGAAATTTTGTTCAGTGATGAAGCCCATTTCTGGCCCAATGGATACGTTAATGAACAAAATTTCCGTATTTGGGCTGATGAGCAACCCACCAATAAGAACCACCATACTACGCCATAATAACGGACTATGTGCTTCCTGAAATTCGTCGCTACGAGCCATACAGCGCGTGAAACAATGAACTTGTTGAGAATCATTTTGGTGAGCACCACAATTCACGTTTTGCTACGGTAAATTGGCCGCCTAGATAGTGCGATATCATATCATCATATCAAATAAAAATTTAATTAAAATGTAGTTTTGGTAAATATCAATTTTCTCATAAACTAGAAGTAATAAAAGAAATAAAAAGTAAATAGTTAATTCCTTTTTATTTGTCAAGTCGATCCTAAAGGCGCTGTAATGCCTTCTTAACTAATTTTTAGGGAGTGTCATGGGGAAGCAGAACTTGGTTAGACGAGATCCGCTCCATAGGGGAAATTCTAGAGTCGGCCAACGGATTTCCAGGTTGTGAGGGAATTAGCCAACGCTGATCAACACAACAGCGCCCCTCAGCATCGTAAGTTCCGTCCATTAATATAGTTTGTATTTTTGAATTGTATGAATGTTTATTTTTTTTTTTTTTGTGAACCTAGCCGTGCCACGCTCCTCACTGAGAGACATCCCTTTCCCTTCCTTTCTTTCATTTGCTCCCACAGTCTAGTCCACATCCTGGTTTCAAGTCACCTTCTCATCTTTAACGCCCTCTATAATCCTTTATTTCTTCCGAAGCTATTAAACTACACCTACTTATTCCTTGACTGCTGACTTGTTTTCAGCCTGTTTTTTTCTTGGTAGAAAGTATATCCTGTTCGTTTGCCAACCTTTTGTGATTGAAGAAATCCTACGTCACAAGGAACGGCAAACAATATCTGCGTTGAGTTTAAAAAAGTTGTTGTAGTTTCTGAAGTGATCGTCTCCCTTTTTCTTCTGATTCTTGTTGCTTACTTCTTCAGGTTGTGCATGACGATGAAGAACGTTTACAGCTCCATAAAGGTCGCGAAGCGAGGCTTTAATCGTGTATGTGATTAAGATGAAGATTTAAATAATTTGAAGATGGATTTGCTGGATGTTCTACCACTGAAAATGTATTATTCATGAAAATTTGTTAAGGCAAAAATCAAATTATAAGTTCAAACTAAGGTTGTTAGTTTTATCGATATTTAACTAGGATAATAAAAATAATAATAATATTTAATTTAATATAAACATTTTTTTTTGTTTTTTCTACATACAAAAAGACATACGCTCAATTGTTGATTTATTGACTTTTTTGGTTTTCATAAGAAATCTAAAATATACCCCGTTATTATCTGAAATTTGACAACTGTAGTTTAAACCAAGGTGCTATATATGATATTAGCATTCGTAAACTACATCTATGCATATTTCAGAAACTTTTTTATATCTCCTTTTCCAAAATTGTATTTATCTAATTTATACATTGGGTATGTAATTTAATTCGTGCGGTTTTTTTTCCAAAATATAAACGTTTAATACATGTACAATAGTATTATTCAAAGTATTGCCCATCTGAAGCTATGACTTTTTCCCATCTTTCTGGAAATTTGTGGATCCCATCCCAAAAGAACTGCGCCGGCTTGGCAGCCAAAAATGAATTAAGCCAATTTTTGATATTCTGCTGTGATGTGAACCGTATTTCAGTGAGGGCGTTCTGCATCGACCGGAACAAATGGTAGTCAGAAGGGGAAAGGTCTGGGCTATAAGGCGCCATAGATATTCGGCTTTGCCGTTGATTTGGCTGGTTGGCCGGGTTTCACATATGATTTTTTGCGCTTGGGGTTGGCGTAACATGTCATTCATTTAAAAAAATTGTTGAGTATCAACGTCAGTAATATTTATATGCTTTTTGTTTGCAGGACTTTAGAGAAAAGATTTGTTATAGCAACTTGGTATACTAAAAGATATTTAGGAACACACATACGTATAAACAATATATCCATCTACTAACACATTTCATATATATATATGAATTAG
This sequence comes from Volucella inanis, assembly GCA_907269105.1. NCBI lineage: Eukaryota > Metazoa > Arthropoda > Insecta > Diptera > Syrphidae > Volucella > Volucella inanis. Next base: position 81,599,166 of record OU026153.1, read on the forward strand.
AAATACATGTATGCACAAGTTCGGATAAATATGATTTTAAATATTGGAACAGAAACGTATGTGTGTCAGCAATGTTTATTTTTATGATTTTGATGTCACATTGTCTTGTTCAATTAATCTTCGTATCTCTTTTTTGAACATTTGAATATAAAAACATGTATGTAAATACGAACGAGTATGTACATTTTTATTATGTAATATATTCCACCATGGTTGCAAGAAGTGTATTTTTTTTTTCAAAGAAACGAATTATATCTAACTTGTAATCACTTGAAATAAGTTTTTATTTATGTATTTATATGTTAGCTAAGCTAGATAATAGTAAGGTTTTATTTTCAAATTAATGTTATTTATGTAATTAATGTAGGTACATACATAGGTACATCACGCAAAGACAGCAATTTGAGGGGAAAAGGAATGATGATATCCCTCTTGCAACTATAAACAAAATGTTTATGAGATAATCAACGAATAAATAAAAAAATGATCTTCGGCGCCCAATACATAGAACAAGAGGCAAGAGGCAAGTCGGTTACTAAGCGGTTATGATATTTAGTAGCTTCTATGAAATATTAATATCTGATTTTTGTTTGTTTTTACTTTGTGAATATCAAAATACAGTCTTGTGAGTATTTGGTTAAAGTAAGTCCTATATTCTCTTTAATATAGGCTCATAAAAATAAAGAATATGAACAAATTGTTTTAAGACAGTGTCCTTACAGATTCTAATTTTTATCTTTTGATTAAATTTATTTGTTATAATATTGACAACTCAATATTTTCAGTCTTTTACGTAAAACAATGATTTCGGGTTTTGAAATTGTACGCTAATGCAGAGGGCTTTATTATTTGAAAGGTAATTGAGTGCATGACCAAATGTCAACAAATATTCAACGCTGAAAATGTTCCTAATTTAGGAAATCGTGAAATAGAAATTAACACAATGTCTGATAGAAAGAATCAATTTAGGTTTACAACAGTAATATGATTTCAAAATTCGTGCCATATTCATGGAAAAACCATATGTTTGCACATTTCACTTTGTTTTGAAATTAAGTTTATGGTATATAGTATATAAAAAACACAATTTAGTTATGAAAACATCGATCTTTTCTATCCTCTTTAACATCTATTGACATATATTTACTAGCCATATTTAATATATATTAATTTAATTATTTAAGTATATATTAATTTAATTTATTAAATGTTTATTCATTTATACAGGACTATATTATTTTTAATGTAAATACCATAAACAGGCTGTTTCAAAATGATTGGGTGAGTCTACATATTCGTTGTGTGATATTGCCGTGTCAGTGAGACAACGGGTTGGTCGAAGTGTCGAAAATATCGCTGCCGTTCAGACGTCCGTAGGAAACGATCCAAATCAGTCTATTCCACGGCGTTCTCAAGAATTGGGCACCACTCAGATCACATTGTGGCGTATTTTGCGTAAGGATCTTGGCTTACATCCAAACAAGATCAAGCTGACCTAAGACTTGAAGCCGATGGACCATTAAAAGTGACGTACGTTCTCCGATTGGGTTCTGGAGAATATGCGCCAAGATAATGAATTTCATCGCAAAATCATCTTCAGTGACGACGCTCATTTTTGGCTCAATGGGTTCGTCAATAAGCAAAATATGCGTTATTGTTCGGGTGAAAACCCACATGTGCTTCATGAGTCACCACTTCTTCCACAAAAAATAACTGTTTGGTGCGGTTTGCATGCCGACGGCGTTATTATAACGATCGTCACGTTACTGTGAATGGTCAGCGTTATCGCGCCATGATCACCAATTATTTTTGACCCGAATTGGAAGATATGGACTTGGACGACATGTGGTTTCAAGAGAATGGTGCTACAAGCCACACAGCACACTCTACAATCGATTTATTGAGAGTATGTATGGTGAGCGTGTTATCTCAAGACATGGGACAGTCGATTGGCCGCCTCGTTCGTGCGATTTAACGCCGCTTGATTTTTTTCTGTGGGGCTACGCTGTCATTGGCTTATGGCAACACACTAACGATGTTGGAAAAGCTCAGAGCCAACATTGAACGCAAAATAGCGGTCGTTTCGGCCGAAATGTGTGGCCGAGACGTTGAAAATTGGGTCCAACGAATCGACCGCTGCAAACGTGCCCGCGGTGGCCATATGAACGAGGTCGAGTTCTATTCATAAATGTTTTGATTGTTCTTCAAGCCAATAATAAAGTTTTTGAAATATCTCAAATGGTTTGCCTTTTATTTAAAAAAAAAGTTGTCAAGTCGTTATAAGAAAACCCTATATACACATTATATAGGGTGATTCGCCGTAAGGTTTGATTTTCTGTTGGCTTTTTTGACAGATAACGCGTGACTCTTATCAAACTGAATTGTCAATTTTTTTCAGTATCGTTTGGCAAATCATTATGGAAGGACTCACACCACAACAGCGTCTCAAAATTGTTCAGCTGTATTGTGAAAATCAGCGTTCTGTGAGAAATGTTTTTCGTGCGATTCGAGGAACTTACGGTGTGCATAATCGACCTACTGAAACCACTATTGTCAATACCATTCGTAAATTTGAGTCTAAGTTTTCATAAATGGATGATAGTCCACTGGTTAGATTAAATCCAGCACGTATTGTTGTAGAGAAACTATAGCAGCTGTAGCTGAGAGTGTACGCGAAGACCGTGATAAATCGATTCGTCGTCGTTTTCAGCAGCTTGGTTTGGTGTATTCGAAAACTTGGCGTATTTTACGTGAGGATCTCGGCCTAAAAGCGTACAAAATTCAACTTTTGCAAGAATTAAAGCCAGGCGACTTGAATTTGCATCATATTGTCAGTGAATGGGCTCTGGAAAAATCAATGAAAATCCGATGTTTTACCGTGAAATTTTGTTCAGTGATGAAGCCCATTTCTGGCTCAATGGATACGTTAATGACATGACATCAAGACATGGGACAGTCGATTGGCCGCCTCGTTCGTGCGATTTAACGCCGCTTGATTTTTTTCTGTGGGGCTACGCTGTCATTGGCTTATGGCAACACACTGACGATGTTGGAAAAGCTCAGAGCCAACATTGAACGCAAAATAGCGGTCGTTTCGGCCGAAATGTGTGGCCGAGACGTTGAAAATTGGGTCCAACGAATCGACCGCTGCAAACGTGCCCGCGGTGGCCATATGAACGAGGTCGAGTTCTATTCATAAATGTTTTGATTGTTCTTCAAGCCAATAATAAAGTTTTTGAAATATCTCAAATGGTTTGCCTTTTATTTAAAAAAAAAGTTGTCAAGTCGTTATAAGAAAACCCTATATACACATTATATAGGGTGATTCGCCGTAAGGTTTGATTTTCTGTTGGCTTTTTTGACAGATAACGCGTGACTCTTATCAAACTGAATTGTCAATTTTTTTCAGTATCGTTTGGCAAATCATTATGGAAGGACTCACACCACAACAGCGTCTCTAAATTGTTCAGCTGTATTATGAAAATCAGCGTTCTGTGAGAAATGTTTTTCGTGCGATTCGAGGAACTTACGGTGTGCATAATCGACCTACTGAAACCACTATTGCCAATACCATTCGTAAATTTGAGTCCAAGTTTTCATAAATGGATGATACTCGACTGGTTAGATTAAATCCAGCACGTATTGTTGTAGAGAGACTATAGCAGCTGTAGCTGAGAGTGTACGCGAAGGCCGTGATAAATCGATTCGTCGTCGTTTTCAGCAGCTTGGTTTGGCGTATTCGAAAACTTGGCGTATTTTACGTGAGGATCTCGGCCTAAAAGCGTACAAAATTCAACTTTTGCAAGAATTAAAGCCAGGCAACTTGAATTTGCATCATATTGTCGGTGAATGGGCTCTGGAAAAATCAATGAAAATCCGATGTTTTACCGTGAAATTTTGTTCAGTGATGAAGCCCATTTCTGGCCCAATGGATACGTTAATGAACAAAATTTCCGTATTTGGGCTGATGAGCAACCCACCAATAAGAACCACCATACTACGCCATAATAACGGACTATGTGCTTCCTGAAATTCGTCGCTACGAGCCATACAGCGCGTGAAACAATGAACTTGTTGAGAATCATTTTGGTGAGCACCACAATTCACGTTTTGCTACGGTAAATTGGCCGCCTAGATAGTGCGATATCATATCATCATATCAAATAAAAATTTAATTAAAATGTAGTTTTGGTAAATATCAATTTTCTCATAAACTAGAAGTAATAAAAGAAATAAAAAGTAAATAGTTAATTCCTTTTTATTTGTCAAGTCGATCCTAAAGGCGCTGTAATGCCTTCTTAACTAATTTTTAGGGAGTGTCATGGGGAAGCAGAACTTGGTTAGACGAGATCCGCTCCATAGGGGAAATTCTAGAGTCGGCCAACGGATTTCCAGGTTGTGAGGGAATTAGCCAACGCTGATCAACACAACAGCGCCCCTCAGCATCGTAAGTTCCGTCCATTAATGTAGTTTGTATTTTTGAATTGTATGAATGTTTATTTTTTTTTTTTTGTGAACCTAGCCGTGCCACGCTCCTCACTGAGAGACATCCCTTTCCCTTCCTTTCTTTCATTTGCTCCCACAGTCTAGTCCACATCCTGGTTTCAAGTCACCTTCTCATCTTTAACGCCCTCTATAATCCTTTATTTCTTCCGAAGCTATTAAACTACACCTACTTATTCCTTGACTGCTGACTTGTTTTCAGCCTGTTTTTTTCTTGGTAGAAAGTATATCCTGTTCGTTTGCCAACCTTTTGTGATTGAAGAAATCCTACGTCACAAGGAACGGCAAACAATATCTGCGTTGAGTTTAAAAAAGTTGTTGTAGTTTCTGAAGTGATCGTCTCCCTTTTTCTTCTGATTCTTGTTGCTTACTTCTTCAGGTTGTGCATGACGATGAAGAACGTTTACAGCTCCATAAAGGTCGCGAAGCGAGGCTTTAATCGTGTATGTGATTAAGATGAAGATTTAAATAATTTGAAGATGGATTTGCTGGATGTTCTACCACTGAAAATGTATTATTCATGAAAATTTGTTAAGGCAAAAATCAAATTATAAGTTCAAACTAAGGTTGTTAGTTTTATCGATATTTAACTAGGATAATAAAAATAATAATAATATTTAATTTAATATAAACATTTTTTTTTGTTTTTTCTACATACAAAAAGACATACGCTCAATTGTTGATTTATTGACTTTTTTGGTTTTCATAAGAAATCTAAAATATACCCCGTTATTATCTGAAATTTGACAACTGTAGTTTAAACCAAGGTGCTATATATGATATTAGCATTCGTAAACTACATCTATGCATATTTCAGAAACTTTTTTATATCTCCTTTTCCAAAATTGTATTTATCTAATTTATACATTGGGTATGTAATTTAATTCGTGCGGTTTTTTTTCCAAAATATAAACGTTTAATACATGTACAATAGTATTATTCAAAGTATTGCCCATCTGAAGCTATGACTTTTTCCCATCTTTCTGGCAATTTGTGGATCCCATCCCAAAAGAACTGCGCCGGCTTGGCAGCCAAAAATGAATTAAGCCAATTTTTGATATTCTGCTGTGATGTGAACCGTATTTCAGTGAGGGCGTTCTGCATCGACCGGAACAAATGGTAGTCAGAAGGGGAAAGGTCTGGGCTATAAGGCGCCATAGATATTCGGCTTTGCCGTTGATTTGGCTGGTTGGCCGGGTTTCACATATGATTTTTTGCGCTTGGGGTTGGCGTAATATGTCATTCATTTAAAAAAATTGTTGAGTATCAACGTCAGTAATATTTATATGCTTTTTGTTTGCAGGACTTTAGAGAAAAGATTTGTTATAGCAACTTGGTATACTAAAAGATATTTAGGAACACACATACGTATAAACAATCTACTAACACATTTCATATATATATATGAATTAGAAATACATGTATGCACAAGTTCGGATAAATATGATTTTAAATATTGGAACAGAAAAGTATGTGTGTCAGCAATGTTTATTTTTATGATTTTGATGTCACATTGTCTTGTTCAATTAATCTTCGTATCTCTTTTTTGAACATTTGAATATAAAAACATGTATGTAAATACGAACGAGTATGTACATTTTTATTATGTAATATATTCCACCATGGTTGCAAGAAGTGTATTTTTTTTTTCAAAGAAACGAATTATATCTAACTTGTAATCACTTGAAATAAGTTTTTATTTATGTATTTATATGTTAGCTAAGCTAGATAATAGTAAGGTTTTATTTTCAAATTAATGTTATTTATGTAATTAATGTAGGTACATACATAGGTAAATCACGCAAAGACAGCAATTTGAGGGGAAAAGGAATGATGATATCCCTCTTGCAACTATAAACAAAATGTTTATGAGATAATCAACGAATAAATAAAAAAATGATCTTCGGCGCCCAATACATAGAACAAGAGGCAAGAGGCAAGTCGGTTACTAAGCGGTTATGATATTTAGTAGCTTCTATGAAATATTAATATCTGATTTTTGTTTGTTTTTACTTTGTGAATATCAAAATACAGTCTTGTGAGTATTTGGTTTTAATAGCCTTTAATATAGGCTCATAAAAATAAAGAATATGAACAAATTGTTTTAAGACAGTGTCCTTACAGATTCTAATTTTTATCTTTTGATTAAATTTATTTGTTATAATATTGACAACTCAATATTTTCAGTCTTTTACGTAAAACAATGATTTCGGGTTTTGAAATTGGACGCTAATGCAGAGGGCTTTATTATTTGAAAGGTAATTGAGTGCATGACCAAATGTCAACAAATATTCAACGCTGAAAATGTTCCTAATTTAGGAAATCGTGAAATAGAAATTAACACAATGTCTGATAGAAAGAATCAATTTAGGTTTACAACAGTAATATGATTTCAAAATTCGTGCCATATTCATGGAAAAACCATATGTTTGCACATTTCACTTTGTTTTGAAATTAAGTTTATGGTATATAGTATATAAAAAACACAATTTAGTTATGAAAACATCGATCTTTTCTATCCTCTTTAACATCTATTGACATATATTTACTAGCCATATTTAATATATATTAATTTAATTATTTAAGTATATATTAATTTAATTTATTAAATGTTTATTCATTTATACAGGACTATATTATTTTTAATGTAAATACCATAAACAGGCTGTTTCAAAATGATTGGGTGAGAATTGTATGAACACATGAGTTTATTATGCCACTGTTAAGTCAGTTATGTCAGGTGCATTAAGTACACAACATTAACTTCATCTTTTCAAAACTCTAACAATTTTCATGTAAATGCCTTACAAATTATGCTAAGCTTAGACTAACATATGTGTACATTTTCAATTAGTGTTAATATTTGAAAAATGTTTCTAAAGGAAATAAAAATATTAAATTGGAATCTGTTTTGAAGAAGTTGTAATTTACAAAAAACGAATCTTCGGTTAAGTCTCGTTTGATGTGATTAAATTGTGAATACATTTAAAACAAATTCCATAATGAAAATATGATTATGTTTTAATATAAAATACATTGACATGTATGATATTTCAATATTTCAACCATGTTTATTTTTATTGATTATCATGGTGTATAAATACAGGATCACACATATCTGTATGCCTTGAAATCTGTTTAAATGTGTAATTTGTTTACAATTTCACTTAGGAAGTAAATTATTGCAAGTAATTTTCTCTATTGTATGTAAGATGATAACTCATTGGTCTTAAAGGCCTTCAAACGTTGAAAATGGATTCGTTTTGGCTACTCACTGTTAAAATAAACTAAGTCTCATTTTGTATTAAAATAAAACAAATTATTGACGTAGAAGTTCTGTGCAGATAAGCGGACTAGTTTCTCTCTTTTTTTTTTTTTTTTTTTTGTCATTTGTGTTCACAGAGATTAAGACTTATGGTTTTTCACCTGATCTGACTGGCGAGAGGTTTGAGCTAATTAAGAATTTTACCTCGTCAGAAAACATTCAAGACATCATTTTTAGGATTTTCATCATTTCAGTCCACCTCCATACAGGAGGATGGATATTAGCGCAAATAAATGAAGATAACTTTGGGCTGCGCCGCAATAAACGGCTTCCATTTTTATGTGAATGGAACTTAATATATTTGCATTAATTTTTACTTTTAATTTTAAATTCAAGTTATCCTTTAACCTTTTTTGAGTTTTGGTTATAGTTATACCACGAGCAATATTAAGATACTTTTCTTTTAACCAAAAGAGTATGTTCTAGGAGCTGGAAAGAAAACTGTCGTAAAAGGGTTAGCAAGATATAGGTAAGATTTTTTATTTCATTGAAGGGAATCAACAAACGTAAGAGTTTGTCACCTTTTGGTATCTTACATTTTTTTAAATATGTACAGAAGAGCTAACTAATCAGTGGTCTGAAGCAGATAATTGAAAATCAATCGTAAATGATGCGATTTTCACTTAAAGTATAAGGAAATTGATTTTAGTGAAAATTGCTATGAAGTTGGTTGGTTACTAATAGAAATGAATCTATTTTTAAAACTGAAACCAACATTTTTTAAGCTAGTTTGGTTTTCCGTAGTTAGCTTAAGTTTAAGAGAAAGTAAAAATTAAGTCCAAGAATAAAAGAAACTATGCCACGTATGCTATTTCAACATTTCGTTTTTGTGCCGTTCTCTACGAGTAAGAGCTAAAAAATACTGTAAATGAAAGGAACGCTTTGGATTACTAGGCGATTCACTGGTATTTTGTCTTTTAAAATGTTTTATAAATAGAAAAGTATTCTCCAATGGCGAGATTATCTCCCACCAGGTGCGCGCGTATTGTCAGTGTATTCGTAATATTTAATTCGTCAACTTATGTGCTATAAAAAATCCAACCTCGCCATACAGTTTTAATCAATTTAAATTTTTTTTAAAATTTCTACATAAGCGGAAATATTAATTATAGCTGAAATGCTGTAGGAACAATCGAGTCAATTAAACGAAATTATTTAACATTAAAATAGATCCAGAAAATAGGAGTATTTCCAGATGCACTTAAACTGGGCATTGTTATTCCGTTGCACAAAAAAGGTGAAACCACATGTCTCAACAACTACCGTCCTATCTCTCTCTTATCTGTTTTTGCCAAAGTTTTTGAAAAAAGCAAGAAAACGAGTATGGTATCCGTCTTAGACAAAATTAACTTCTTAAGCAATTCCCAATATAGTTTCAGAAAAGGAATTGTAGCGAGTTATATAAATCATTAAATAATTCTGAGCCTGCAGCCGCATGATTTATTGATATACCTAAAGCATTGGATATGGTGAATCATACAAAGTTATTGCAAAAGTTATATAGGATAGGTTGCCGTGGGTGCGTGTACGACTGGTTCGTTTTTTTTTTTATAATTCCTGGCTTTTCTCGAGGGCGTGGGCGAATGGTGTTGTAGCTTTGAAAGTCAGGTGTTAGGTTTCGATATTTTTCCAGAGGTGGTTGTCAAACTGGACCCAGTGCATCCTCAAACAGTGGGTATTAGTACGTGCTAGTTGTTAGTTCGTTACATTTAGCCCAACCAGCAACCAATCCAACATCAGTATTATGCCTTCATGTCGGAGTTGACGCCGATGGGATTTACATATAACTACATACAATATCGATGAAAAGACTTTTTCAGAGAATTGCCTCGCACGGGATTCGAACCCGCGCCCCTCTGCTTAAGGAGTACATGCATATACTACTGTACTACGGCGAGATCGTAAGCAGGTGGTAACAATTCAAAATACCCTGAATGCATAATAAGTTATTAATTTAGGATACCCACAAGTTTCTGTTTTGGGACCGATTCTTTTCCTAATTTATGTCAATTCCCTCTTCACTCAACGTTTTAAAGGAAAAGTAACAGCTTTTGCTGATGATACTTCCATATCGTATTCGGAAATTAACTATTTTAGTTTGTATGCTTCCGCAAATTATGATTTAGAAATTCTTCGCAATTGGTATCATTCCCATAAATTTACTATAAGTTAAAAAACTAAATTTATGATTTTCAATATTTCTGGTGTCACATCAGAAGAATTAGTGCAAAGTTATCACTCGCCTATCTGCACTTAGTACAATCTAAATATTTGTTTTCATCAATTGGATAAAATGTCATATAATGCCATTAACAGTTGTTCTGCTGTTTGCAGAAAAAGTCGATAGTTTCAAATACTTGGCGGTCATTCTGGACTCCAAACTGAATTGGAAGGATTATGATTCTCATCTATCTAAATATTTTGTTAAAATTTTACGACAAATCTATTATCTTAGTCTATATTATAGCCTTCCTATCTTGAATTTAGTTTATAATGGTCTTTTTAAATGTATGCTGCAATACGCGATTCGCATTTTGTTTAAGGTTAATCGTAGGACTCATAGCTTTGATTTCTTTAAGAGATTTTATACTCTACCTCTGAAACATCTTTATTATTATAAAGTTCTTGAAGTAAATTTTAATCGATCCTGCCACGAAGATGGTACGATTGCCATAACTTACGTGTCAATAATCTATATTTTGTAAGCGTACATGTTGTAACAAAAATCGCGCTTTTCACATTATTATATGGTCACAGCGCCCCGCTTATTTAATAATTTACCTGTTAATCTGAGAAGCGGGAGATCTTGAAAAAATTAAAACAGTTTCTTTTTTTATTTAACTTTGAATAAATAGATTCATTCTTAAATGTTATAGTCTAAACATATGTTTTGGTGTATTTCTATCTCGTTTTATTTATGTTTTCATTTGTTATTTTTTTTCTAATGACATTGTATTTTTTTTACGTTAATCTTATTAAATTGCATTTAACAATATCATAGTAACATGACTTGATTTGTATTCCAACTAATGACCCCTCAACCTACATTATTTTAAATTAATATCTGATAGACCGCTCGCCACTTGTCACTCGGCAACAGAGTGTTCCTAGCTATTTCATGATAATCTTTTGTTGATGCTTATTTGTAGAAATGACTATTTATAAAGTTTTTTTTTTACATTAAATAAAGAAAAAATAAAAAATAAAAAATAGATATTTGTGGAAATTTTCGTTCGACGACATTTTTTCGATAACCTAATTGAAAATAAGATAAATTAGTAATATTTAAGTCGTGACTTTAAAGAGTACAGTAAAAGAAAAATATAGCAATTAAACTAAGTAATTAAAAATGCTTTATTTTATAAAATTAATATTCGAACATATACAGGCTCATTTTTGCAAAGAGCTTCCTTAAAATATTGTGATTTGCGGAATAAGTAACAATAAGTTAAAAATAAAATGGTGATATTTTTCGGATGCCATCATTAAAATCTTTTAGATTTAAAAATGCATTAATTATTTTAATTCGAACTATTGCATGGTTTTTAAGACTTTAAATGTACTTAAATTACAAATTAAAATTTTTGAACTGAATTTTTAAAGAAATTTAATATAATAGTATTTAATTTTGCTTAAATACTATAGCCAGTTAATAAACGATTAAACGTTAAAAACACATTCGCACCTTAATTTGTGTGCAAAATATTACTACTGTAATTTCATTTGCTCGGGTATAAGAGTGTGCCCAGTTGCACATATTCTCAATATTCCACTAATGTTTAAATATGAAAGAAAAAAATTCTAGTATACCTTGGTTTTCAATAAATACCATTTTTTTGAATTTTCTTGATTTTGTTGTTTTTCTTTGTATAATTGCTTCGAATATTGTAAGCTATTGGTAGGCTATGCAAATTTTGTGTACATTTACGATGTATGTTCAGAAAATAACGGGAATTTTTAAATTTCGGGGGTTTGGAGAGTCCGATTGTCAAATTTTTTTTTATTGTATACATTCCCTACATTCCCCTCAAGTATAAATATGATTCAGCTGTATTAATTTTTTTACTTCGTGGCAGCCTCTGGCAGTGCTCTAAAACACATGAAATGTTGACAGTGGCATACGGTGAGTCTACTCTAAGTAAAGAAATGTTTACAAGTGGTACAGCACTTTAACAAAAGATGATAACGTCGAAGCTGTGGAGAAAATTGTTTTGGAAAATCGTCGAATTATCATAAGAGAAGTTACTGACGATGTTGGCTTATCGGTCGGCTCGTGTTATGAAATTTTTTCGGATGTTTAGGGCATGTGATGTGTGTCAGCGAAATTTTTTTTAAAAGTTCTTAATTTTGATCAAAAGAACCGTCGCATGAGAATCGTTCATAAATGACGTCAATGTTGATTCTGACTTACTCTAAAGGGTCATAACTTGAACGAAAAACTGGTTCTGTAAATAAAATAAATAACAACGGCATCGCTGGAAGAGCACAAGGCTATCCCAAAGATCGAGTTTAAGAAGTGTTTCGAGGATATAGTATTTACCAGAACTATACATTTTAACAAAAATTAACAGTAAATTAACACACGTGGCACATATACTGGTGTAAACAGTTTATATCAATAATTAATATCATCAACGTGATACCCCTATACCAGTAGATCTCAATAATATCTCTCCATTGTCCATTTCAATCCAATATACGATAAAAATATCCGATCATCATGCTATTCTTAAAGTAATAAAGAGTTGATATTGACTAAGGTCCTCTACCTCTAACCAGTGTCTTGATAGGCAAAGGAATTCTACAAGACTCGACTCGAGTCTATAGAATAGTCAGCGGACATCCATGCAAAACATGGCGAATATCTAATGCATTTGAAATAAACGAATCGAAATGAAACGACTGAGCCACTATTCGTAGGTCTAGGAAGTTTCGTCATAGAAAAGATACCAGCATTTATAATACATAATCAGAAAAGTTTCCAAATCTCGATCTCAATGAGTAGCACACATAATAGTTGGAAAAAATAATGCAACGGAAGGTAGTTGAGTTATTAGAGTTGTTAACCCTATATCAAAAAGACGTTACTACCAGCAACGAAGTCCGAGCTCTGTTTGAACTCTTAAGTTGCAAAAGGCTAAAGTGGTAGTGTATTAGCTTCCTAATCGGATGGTTCGGGGTTCAATACCAGCCGTAACCGAAAGACTTTTTTTTAGGCGACTAAGACCTCGTGAGATGAATGGTTGCCTAAATACAACATCAAGTCAATTTACACTAATAATTGAATCTTTCCATTTAATGTTGGATGCCACCCATCGAGCGAAATAGCCACTGAGCCCAAACACTTTTCTTTCCCTTTCTGTCTTATTTACCGAAAAACTTAACACATGCTTTGACATCATAAGTGTAGTCATACCCACTTGAGTGTTACGTTCTTAAAAAAAAAAAAAATAAATAAATAAAAATTTGGCATGGTTTAAGTTGAAATAAGTAGAATTTATTAATCTAGCAAAAGAAAAGCAGTGCATAGCTATAGTATGTTAATTGTGAAAAGATATACGAGTATATCGAAATTTTTGTAGGGAAATTCAGTTCGTGTCAAAGGTAACACCAGAATCACTCATTTCGGTCACTTAAAGATTAGGTAATAAAATTGTAAGACATTTTCGAGTGTTCCTGTTATAGTTTGTCTTTGTTGTTTGACGTTACACTGGGCAAAACTTTTTCGGCACCTCGTGGAAGTCCTCGTGCAGCGAAAAACAGTCAAAGTGGGAGATGAAATGTGCCGACAGATTTTTATGTTAGTTAACAGTTAACATTAACAGTCTTCATAATGAATAACAGGCGACTGAGATGGATTCAGTGGGATAAACCGTAAATGTGTTAAAAATAATATGGGCCTTAAAAAGCCACTGTAGCATCTTACGAATTAAAAATTAAATCGGATTGAAAACCAAGAGATTTTAGTTTAAGCAGGATAACTAAATGTAAAATTTTGTTGAAAGCTTTGCCGAAATCGACAGTAGTACCATACATTTCTTTCCTAATTTCTTTAAAGCACATGCTGAAGATCGACTATTAGAAATCCATGTTAGTTTTTCCTATGTATATACTTCCATTAAAGAACATTTATTCATATATAATGCTGTCGAAGAGCCTTGGGGTTCTGTGATAGGCGTATTATTTAGGATTTCGTGTTTTAGTAATTTTTTGTAAGAGATGTATGTATGTATGCACTTTTCGAGGATATAGGAAAAACTTACTGTGAAATGAAGAGCTGAATAGAGCTATGAGAGAAAGAACCAATTAATTCACATATCTTTTTGAAATAATGCCGGGCATAGGGTCTGGACAGAAGGAGTATTCATCTTTAATCGCTACCTTCATTTCTTTGATTTTGGATTAATGCCCAACGAAATCAATGATGTTTGTAAATATTTGCTTATGTAGGAGAATTAGGGCTAATTCTTGGAATGGTGAGTGAACGACTGCATAAAGGAGCAAATAGCTTCATGATTATAAGGGGATTATCAGAAGATGTATTGGCGAGGTTTAATGCTAATTGGTACGCAAAAGCCACTAAGCGCAAACCAATTATAGAAAAAGAGATTAAATTTTGACTCATATTGTTTAAATAATTTAAGTAAATGTATATTGAATCACAGAGGTTAGAAAATTAGGTTTAAAGAAGGTTGGACTCTATAATAACTGAGAAAAATTTTCAATTTCAAAGCAATTGTAATGAAAATGAACATTACAACATATAAAATATGTTATACCTTTTACAATTATAAGTATTTAATATGACTTCGATAGCTTAGGTCACCTGGTTAAGATGGCTGAAAAATGTAAGCTTTGTTTTATTGCTTACTACATAACGTATATTCTATGAACCAAATTCTTAGTAATCCAGCATAATTGTTTATATTATCCGCTAGGTTTAAGAGGTTGAGATAATCGTATGCCATCCCAACATCAATAAAAAACCCTTAATTTTCCAACAAATGACTGAGTAAACTAAAAGTAAACATATAGACGAAAATGATATACCGATATAACCTTAGGGCATATTTGTTTCGACCTCTACTTTTTGTTCTCTGTGCTTCAACCCAGCTCTGAATCCGAACTGCATTGGACTCAAAAAATTGTATCTTGTTCAGATAAACCAAGATATATATTTTTCTCCAAGACTTTGAGAATTAAAGACAACAATTACATAGTCTATAATTCCTTTTATTTAATTTTTGCGGCTTTTTGAGTATTAATTACACATTTTGGATCATAAGAAAAGTTTCTTCTCAAAATATATCCTAAAGAAATATTTATGATATTGAATGTTTTATTCTTGGTTATAACATTTGAATACTATCATCACCACAATAGTAAGAATTTTTCAAAAAATGAATGGTGATTAAAATTCCAACTCCAGAAATTGGTTAAAAAAAGCTTTTTCTTTCGAGGCTAGCATCTTATAGGCTGTTAAATATTACATTTCTTAAATTTATAGTATTATCATAGTTGATAACATTCTACTCAACATTAGAGTCAATTTTTTCTATTCACATTGAAAATATTCTGCACGCAGCTTACCTCATTATTTAAGTAAGTATATTTGCTTTTATGTACTTGATTGCACGTATTTGGCTCATATGGTTAAAGCGGTTTTTTATGCTAGTGTTTTGTAGATTTTTACGACACTTATGTTTTTGCTTAATTTTCCTAATAAGCATGATTGTTTAGGCACCTAATGCCATTTTTATTACCATTGTGGGCCATTATCCGACACAATTGTCTTTAGTAAATCCAAATATGAAAAGATTATTCTTAAGTTAATAATGAGATACTTTTCGTTAGCCTTTTTCACTATTTTAACGTCAATCCATTTCGAGAAACTATCCACTAATATAAGAAAATATGTGTTATTGAAAAAAACACAAACTTCACATCCTTGCACATAACTTTCTATATCCTTTTCAATACCATCCTACCGAAGGTAATTTCGTGCCAAAATTTTCATGCGCACAATACTTATATGCGTATCGTGCAGCACTTTTAATATTTTCGGCACTAAAATTTGGGGTATGACGATTTTGTTTCTGTAATACAGGCATTTATTTTCAAAGTTTAAATCATTTCTCCGAACAAAATAAGCTTTCAAATCCGAAGTTACATTCCCTTTCCATTTCTTCACATTTGCCCTGAACTCGTTGCAATACTTTGTCCTTTTCTGTTTCTTTTTGAATTACATTGATGTCAACATTTTCTGATATAAAAGGTTTTCAGAAATTTACCGCAAAACGTTTCAAGTTTAATGGATTTGGTAGTGGCAACTTCGATAGCCCATCAGCATTTGCCATTTGATACCCCTTTCTATAATTAAGTGTGTATTGGTACATACTCAAGAATATCGCCTATATACACAATGTCCCTGCAGCTACTTGCGGAGATGCTTTAGTTGAACTGAATAGTTGTTTATGATCACTGTTGTTGATCACTGTATATTGTAAATTTCTTACCATATATATATCAACGGAACTTGTTCACGGTGAAGGCTGTAGCTAGGCCTTCTTTATGGAGCTGAGAATAATTTTTTTTAGCTGCATTTAAGGTACTTGGCACGAACAAGACTGGACGCTCTACTCCATCAAACAGAGTGAAGGAATTTTTCCTTTCGTGGTTCATAATGTACCGAAAGGCTGTGTTTCAACAATAAAGTTTTGCCTCTCTCGAAAGCGTAATTGCATGCTTCTGACCATTCCAACTTTGTATTTTTCTTTGTGACCCCATATAATACCCACAATTTCATTTTTAAGAAACCGAGATTTCTGTATATTTACTTTGACCCTGAATTTCTCCAGTCACTTTAGAACACACTCCATATTTCGTTTACAATCCTTTTCATCTTCCTCTCTAACCAAAATATCATCCAAATAACACTGAACTTTTTTAATTCCCTTCAAGGCTTCATCCATTGTAGTCTGGAAGATGGCTTGAGCACATTTTGTGCCAAAAACGAGTCTTCAGAATCGAAACAAAATTTTATGTGTGCTTATTTTTTTACCACTTCTAATTGCTGTTAAGCACCCTTTAGATCCAAAACTCAAAAACATGACCAATCCGATAGGTTTGCAAATATGTGGTCAACACGTGGAAGCGGATAGTTTATAAATTTGTTGAATGCCACCTTGCAATCAACACCTTTAGGTTTTTCTATCACCACTATAGGCGATCCCCAATTGCTGTACTTCACCGGGTACAAAATTCAATCGGCCATTGAACGATCCAATTCTTTCTCCACTGCCTCCCTTAATCCAAATGGGACTGAATATGGTTTGCAAAAAGTCGGAGTAAAATTTTCTTCTAATAAAATTCTTACTCTGACTTTCCTTATTAGATACCACTTTTTTAAAAAAATTCTCCTAAATTTGTCAGTTACATACTTCTATACCTCGCCTTCCACCTTCCACCTTTGGCTTGACATTATGAGGTTATGGATCGATTGTTGATCAAGTTCACGCATTTCTTCGTCTTGTAGGCTTATTATACCAACGACGCACAGTGTGGGATTTCGCACAACTAGCGGAATTAATTTTGTTTCTTAGTTTAGTTCTAAATATACATAATATGAAATGTTTTCATTTGTTTTTTCTTATTTGGTCAAAGTTCTTGAAAAACGAGTTCCAAAATCATCGTTTTTTCACATAAATTGGATTTGTCCTAAAAGATCCTTTAAATGTCTTAAATAGATAGATTGCGTTAAAACGAGCAAACACTTGATGAGGAGGGGAGAGGGGCTATTTCCCCTCGTTTATTACTAACACTTAAACTATCAACTCCAAAAGTTCAACAGCCTCAGGTTCTAAGCAACTTATATTTCTTTTTGGAACGCGCCCTAAACCAGCTAAATAAGGGTCCGAAGATATTAACAGTCTATGATTTAGATCTGTCATTGTGTCCACTCTTGACGTTTTCCTCGTGAAAACATCCCTATATATATATCCCTTCTTCCAATAGTTGGCCGATCGGAAGGTACTCGATGTAATAACTTGCTTTCCATGAAAAACACTTTGTGCACTCTAACTGGAATATAATACCTGCTATATTTTTCAAAGTATAAAGTTCTTAATCTGATGATAAAATTATCGAATGCATCAAAATTGATAGGAAACCCAGAAGAGAGTGCTTCTAAAACGATGTGGAACCCTATAATTTCAGCCTATAATCTCTAAAGAAACGTCTAGTTGTATTTCCATCGTTTATGGTACCAGCTTATTGGGTAGGTATGTCAACAAGTAACCCAGTTTCTTTTCTAAATTTCTCTTCAATCATTTTCTTCCTGGTTTTCACGTTGTCTTTATGCTCTTGGTTTTTCATTTGACAAACTTTGACTTCAAACCTTTCCAAGAATGCAGTGGAGATAAACCAAAGGACATTGCAAATTTATTCTCAAACTTTTGCGATGTACTTTTTGGATTATTCATCTCTGATGGTCTTATTCCGCAAAATAACGTTTAAAAAGTTTGAGAAGATGATGTAACGTTCGAACGGGCAGCACAAACCTTACCTTCTATCATTGAGAGTAAAAACACAGGTTTAACGGCAATTTCGAAACTGTATTTGCCAATTTTAACAGCTGATAAAGAGTTTACTTGTTGAAGAACTTGATCAACTTCGTGTTTCCTATGCTTAGTAGGTCGACAGTATCTTGTTGATGAAGAGCGTGATTTTTCTAAACGATTTGCTTCTGATCTTCTATATTGTAATACACTTGAATAGAAACTATTAATATGTTAAAAAAGTACTCTTTTTGTTTATAAGACCCTTGCTGTGCTCCATCGCATCCCCATTTAAAAAGCAATGTCAATTCCTTCAAACCAGTTTTCACGTGTTCCGAGATTAACACAATTTTTTGCTAAGAACATAAACGCCTAATATTATGGTTAATTAAAGCTTGAAGATCGCATTCCGCACTGGACTCTTTTATAACACATTTTTTCGGATAACATGAAGGCTTTAATTTTTAGCAATAAAATCGACTTTTTGTCAATTGCTGTGCATCCACAATAAGTGCTTAGGCTTCATCAGCAGATAAGTTCGATTCAGAAGATAAGCCTTTTTTCTAAAAATTTTTTCAAAATCGAACCTTAATGAAAGGTAAATCAATAAAAGTTTTACAAATATATATTATTTTCAAAAACTAACCTCTAAGACAGTTTTTTTACCACAGTAATAGTATCCATTTTACTACTCTTTCTTAGATTAATTGCATATACAGTTGCAATTTCATCATAGCTATATTCATGTAACAGGAGTTGTAGCTACTTCTTTTTAATCTTGTCGCAATCATCAAATGTTTTTCTTGGTCTGCCGAAACTTTTTTAATTTGACGAAGATGTAATTTCACATAAAGTTTGCTGTGGTAGAGAATAATGTTCATCTAGCCAGGAAGCGTTTTCATTTTTAAAGCGATCAAGATGTCTACAACTTTAAGACCACCGTTCATCAAACTTTAGACAAAGATTAATTATTCATTGTTTGAGTGTTTGTATTGCATCTTCTGCAAATTTTACATGGCTTAAAAAATTCAAAACAAACGATAAGAGCGCATTAACGCACTTTATTTTGGTTTTCGATATCCAGACTTCAAACATTTCCTTTTTAGTTACATGAAAAAACATTCTGAAAAAGAAATTTCAAGAAAGTGTCTATGTTCTTAAAACTGAAATGTACGAAATATTCGTATATACATACCACATAGCACAGAAGACGAAGACTAATACTTTTCACAATAAACGTATAATAACAAAATCAAGAAAACATATTTAAAGTTAAAAGAGAACGCATAATATATATAAGTAAATGTATATAAACAGTGGTGGAAAAATAATTAGAAACGGTATTTTTTTCTTAAAAAGTTACTCATATTTTTTTAAATAAGTAAAGAGAGAAAAATATATAGTGAAAACAAAAAAAAAATAGAACATGTCTGTTAATACTTCTAAACAGAAATATTAGAAAAATTATACAAAAACTAAAAGCATATAGTTTCAAAAAAACATAAAACATTATCCTTCTTATGGGAAATATAATTAGAAACAGCAAGTAAGACATAAAGTAACAAGCGAAGTGAGTTTAGGATTGTTATCTTGCTGAAAAGTATATGAAAATGGAGCGTATGGCTCCATAGTATTGATTAGTATGTGTCTGTACATAAACTGGTTCATTCAGCCATCTATGCGCTCAATAGGGCCAACACAGTACCAGGAGAAGGCTCCCCAAGCCATCATATTTCCTCCAACATGTTTGATCGTTTTGATGGTGTACTTAGGATCAAGTTCTTTGTTCACAGGCCACTTTACATAAGTCTTGCTATCAGATCGAAACATGTTAAATTCGGATTCGTCGCTCCAAAATATCCTTTACCAAAATGCAAGGGGTTTTTCTGCATGCTCCTTAGCAAATTTTAACCGACTTTTTAAATTTTTTTTCGAAACATGTGGCGTTTTGCGGTCCTGCAAACCTGTTTCTAAAAATCTGTTTCTGAAGGTTCTAGATGTTATTTTGACGCTAAGTTTTTCTCACAAAACTGTGTGTATATACTTACTGGAAATAATCCTGTCCTTCTTAGCAGTTGTTTTCCGCATTCGTGGTTTTCTTGCGGGGGTATTTCTACACCATTTTTTAGAACACATTTAATCCTTGGCAATAGTGGTCATAGTGTCTTCTCCTCATAGTGCCTTCTCCTGATAGTACTTAAGAGTAATTAGTTCTCTCATTTCCGGTGAACAATGTTTTTTCTTAAAAATTTTGGCTAACTTAATAAGAGGGCTAAGCAGTATGAACAGAAGAAATATGCAACCCAAAAAATTTACCGTAAAATAATAAAATTTCTTAAAAATATATTTTAATTCGTTTCTAATTATATTTCCACGAAATTTTAATACAGCTTTCGACGACACCACTTGTTAAATGAATCACTGTTTTGTGAAATAATTTCAAAGACCAAAAGCAAACAAAAATACCTTCCAATTACTCGCATACGTCGATGTCATTGATATAATCAATGTAGCTGTAAATGAGGGAAAATCGACGAATTGGACGGAACGTCACTCTCGACAGATATAAGTTTGAGGTAGTTAAGGACTTTGTCTACCTAGGCTCCGCTCCAAGATAGGTTGGATGGACTGTCGTGACGGTAACAAAGTTTGTCACTTGAATGTACAGTATACATGCTACTCACTGAACTGAAATTATGCGGAAGAAATGATAGAAAAACCTACAGAACTCTTCTCTTAAGTTAGAAGCTTTTTTTTTTCAAAGGACTGAACACTCAAATGGGTATGACTAAATTTAAAGTGCCTGAGCATGTTAAGTTTTTAGGAAGAGAGAGAAAGAAAGAGTTGGTAAACAACTTTTAATGGGGAGAAAATTAATAGTGTAATTATTTTTTCATTTTTAATGCATTTTATTTAATTCATCAATTGATTTTTATATACTAGACAAAAAACACTTAAAAATAAGCTTAAATAACTTAAATTGTCTTATTCTACCTTACTGGCCTCATGCAGCTATTCTAAGTTAAACCTAAAATTGTACTATATCTTTCGACATTTAGTGTTATACAGGTTATGTATCCCATAAAATCTGACATATCATCCAATCTTTCCCTTTCCACATAACTTCAAATAATGTACTTTCCCACACGTTCCGCGATCACGGCAATCTAATATCAGCAACAATGTTGCAAAAGTTCACACGCGTTGCATTAAAGATAGCTAAGAAAGCAATATGAGAATTTATATAAGGGAGTGACGAATGGTCACCAGTTAGTTAGTAAGTTCCAGCCAAAATAAAAGTTCTCTTCTGATTTTAAAAGTTGTATCTTGTTTTTTTTTTTCTTTTTTTGATTCTCTTCGCGAATAATTATTTTAGTGGAACAGTCGGTAGGATTCTTCTATACGGGAAGAATCCATAAGAGAACGGGAAGAATCCATAAATCCATAAATCCATAAATCCATAAATCCATAAAATAAGAGAAGGGGAAGTACGCGTGTTCTAAAAGTGTTAAAAGACGTTAACTTGAAAAACCCAAAACGAAACGTAAATCAGTGCTAAAAATAAGCAGAAGAAAAGCGATTTATGACTTATAAATGTTAAAAAGTGCTAAGAATCAGCAAAAGAAGAAAACGAAATAAGTGCAAAAAAGTATTAGGAATCAGCAAAAGAAGAAAACTAAATAAGTGCAAAATAGTGCTTACGGTCAGGAGGAGTCGAACTTACTAACTCAAGAAAATAAAAATGCAAATAAAAAAATTCTCAACATTAACCGGGGTAAAATATCAAAATTGTTTGGAAACAAAATTAAGAAAGAAATGTAAGCAGCCTTGGTAGAAAAACTAATATTGGCTGTAGAAGCATTAACCGCTAGAAGCCCGATGCAAAGGCGAGCGGTAACAATTATAAAGGAAATATCATAATGGCGACCAAGATCAATTAACGCAATTTATTAATGTAGTACAAATGTACCTAAATGGAGTGGAGGATAACGTTCGAAATAACTTATGGCAGACGATATTAAACACAAAAATCGGCGGACAGGCAAAGGAACTTTTACTAAACAACAAACCAGAAAACTGGTAGGACGCAAAACAACTATTAAAGCTGCATTTCAGACCAACAGTTAAATATAAGGATATATCAAAGAAAATAACATACATAACATAACATACATACATTACATCAAATAGAAAAAATTTTAAAATTAATAAACACATTTGCATCCTATGAAAAATATTCAAAGGAGATTAAAGATATACAGTGCTTGCTAATAGAATTAAATAAATTGTGTCCAAAAATTTGTCACGAGACATTAAAGATAAATTTGTTTTACATGAAATAAATGACATTCTGTACACTTACATAGGATTTGACCATGGTAATTTAGACAAGGAGTCTTTAGTAGGTGACCGACGATATTTGTAGATTTGACCTTTGACGGACATAAATACGTAGGACTTTTGACACAGGTTCAACGATAAGTATTATTAATTTACATTTCCTATAAAATTACGAAAAAGTTAACCTGAGACTCCAAACTATTAATAGTGCAACAATAAAAAATATAGATAAGGTTATAACAGGTATACCGGAAGAATTTAACTACAATAAATAAAAAAAGTGCTACACGGTGGTACAAGGAGGATATAGGCGACAAGCTTTATCATCTTGTAGTAGTTATGGACTTACTAAGTAAGATTGTTAAAACGTTTGATTTAAACAATAAGCGTCTTATCCTAAATAACGCCCTGAAGGAAAAAGAACGAAAGGAAATAAAAAAAAAAAAAAAAATACTATATTACGGCAATTCAACAATCTTATCTACAAAGATAGTGATTTAATAACTAACACAGACACTATAACACATGACAACCACGGATCAACAAATAAATGCGAAGCTGTATAGACTTCCATCGAAGCACGAAGAGGAAGAAGTGCGGCAAGTAAAAGAAATAGAGGTACAAGGCATTATACGGAAATCCAACAGTAGATACGCATCATCGATAGTAGTTGTATCAAAGAAAGTGGATAATTCCGGAAAACAAAAGTTCCGACTTTGCGTGGACTACCGCAAACTTAAAATTACTATCGATGATAGATACCCATTCGTTACACCCTGTGGACTATATGAATACTTCCGTATGCCGTTCGGACTAAAAAATGCACCGGCAAAATTGATGACTGACAACATAAGGGATTACATTAATAATATATATGTTTTCTACCTTGACGATATCCTTATATTTTCAACTAGCTTACAAGAACATATTAACTATCTCAAAATAATATTTAGTAAACTGTCCGAACACAACAAGGGATATTATAGGAAATTCGTAAAAGATTATGCCGAAATTGCTAATCCTATGATAAAATATCTTAAAAAGGACAAGAAGATAAACACGGGTGCTCCAGAGTACATTCAGGTCTTCGAAGCTCTGAAATTAAATATAATTAAACATACCATCTTAATATTTCCCGATTTTACTAAAAGCTTTACACTATTCACGGATGCAAGCAATTATGCAATGGGAACGGTTTTAACACAACATGACCAACCCGTGTGTTACGCTTCTAGATCACTTAACGATCACGAGAAAAACTACTCTCTTACCGACAAAGAGTTTTTAGTAATCGTGTGGGCAGTGACGTATTTCAGGCCTTACTTATGGCGATAAAATATTTAAATAAAAGGTTTTCAGGAAAAGAATTTAGTCAACAGACGCAGAGATCGTTACTCAAGCTACAAGAATATCAATTTGATACAGAATATCTTATAGGCAAAGAAAACAAAGTAGCAGATTTTCTAAGTAAAATCCCTGAGAATCACAAGGAGGAAGAAGTAAGCTATAACCAGTCAATAAATAATTTATCCATAATGCAACCACCCATTCAAAAGAAGAACAACAGCTAGACCATATCCCAATGAAAGAAGCAATAGTCAACATTTATAACATTGGGTCGCCTTGTTACGTAGATATATTAAGCCAGGTATCATAGAAATTAACACTGAACTTTCATGCTATGTATATAACAAAATACAACAACTTCTAATTGAGCTTTTCAGTGATGAAAAAAATAAAATTCGTGAAACAACTGTTAGAACCAGTGAAATAGGTACTTTAGAAGAAGTGAAACAAATTCCACTTTATCACACAAAAGAAAGTTTACAGAGTGGCATTATTGAGATATACCATAGTTTAAAGAACAAAATTTTTTATCCCAAGCTAGTTTAAGAAATCAGAAAGACTATAAACAATTGTAAGACGTGTCTTGAAGTCAAGTATGAAAGAAAGCCAATTAAACTGAAATACGAAGTTAGCGACACATTCTAGATTAAACGAAATTCTGCGCATGGACGTTAACTATTTTACGAAGCAAGCATTTCTAATCTTGATGGATAAATTAACCAAGAAAGCTTACGTTTATTATTTAGCCAATAGAAACTGGATAGAAAAAAAAATTAAACCTTAGAAGAACACATCTCAAAATTTGGAAAAACCTTCAAATTTAGCTACATTGAAAGGTTTCACTCCACCCTTCAGGAAAAATTGGTAACAATAACAAACGAGGACTTAACACCAATCCAAAAAAATGCATAGGGTAAACAATTATAACAATCGATACCATTCAACAATAGAAATGACCCCGGAAGAAGCAATGTTTGCGGATTTCGCAAAACTTGCTTATAGAACAAAACTTCAAAAAGAAAAATATATTAGTAAACTAAATAAGGATAGGCAAGAGTATAAAGAAAATAGGAAAATAGTACCAGTTAAAAATTATAAGAGAAATTATTACAAAAATGAACCGAGATATAGATTAAAGACAATGGATAAAGAACACTCAGTGAACATTAAACAACCTCGTAAATTCGTAGATGACGACCTTAACGTTTCTCATACTAACAATAATGACGAAAACAGCAACATTATTGTTAACTTTAACGATTGATAGAATAACAACAGACAACGGATACGTAGAAATGAATATGAAACAGACTGAAATAGTGAAAGATACAAACACCATTTTACACAACATCAATACTATGTTACAGAAATAAGACAGACGATTAAGCTGATCGAGCAAAACCCACAAAAACTACAAATTTTTAGTGACCCAATAATAAAGACTGAATTACAAACCCTTTACGCCAAGTTAATAACAATTGAACCAAATAAACAGGAGAAAAAAAAGCGGGGCTTATCAATGTTATAGAAATGTTATCAATAGCAGAGAAATGGCTATTCGGGACAATGGACTACAAAGGCAGACAAGAAATTTCGGACCATATCAAGAAAATAGAAAACAATAATCAAAATACAATAGGTAATTTAGACAAACAGGTAGAAATCAATTCGCACTTTAATGAAAGTATATTCTGCTTAAGAAGTATAATAGAAATAGATAGGAAAGAATTAACTAAAACATTTGCAGAATTAACAGCAAATGAAAAAAGGGTTATATTACAGGAACCTAAATTAGACCAATTATTAAGACTTAGAATGTTAGAAGAGATAGATCAGATAATGGTCACCCTAGCATGTTGACCATAACAGAAATCAACGAGACAGAACTTGACTTTTATAAACTTCAAAATGTTAAAGTAGGAGTACTGAAATATGACAAAGTCAGAATAATATTGGCATTGAAGGTACCGTTTTCATATAAACTTGTAAATTATAACTTTATCACACCTATTCCAAGTAAAGATAAGATGAAAGTTATGATAGGTGATCAATATGTAATAGCATTCAATAAAACAAAGTATAAATACAGTAGCAATAAAATTCAATATTTAAGTGATATAGAACATATAATTAATATATAATTGTATAAACAGAAAATAGTTGTAAGCTAAGAATTAATATGTAAGAATTTAAGAAATATTTCAGTTATAAAACATTGTGATGACAGAAAAATAAAGTTATTTGGAAATTACTTAATTGTAATTAACAATTGTTCGATAGAAATATTAAATAAGAATTTTAGTAACAAAAATTTTGAATTTATAGATACATTTTATTACAATGAAGATGTAATATACAATTTTACAAAACTATTAAACTTTGAAGACATTTTCAATAAAAATTTTGAAAATCTAAAAAATATAAAAATACTGGAATTTCATAAAAAAATGTAACTTATACTGCTTTCTCAGCCATTATATTCGTATTTATAGGTCTAATTTGTTTTTTCTATAAGAAAAACAAAGGTTTCAGTGTTTCCATTCAAAATGTAATACCAAAAATTCAGGAGAATTTAAAATCTAACGGGGAAGAGGTTATGTACCCCATAAAATCTGACATATCATCCATTTTTTGCCTTTCCACATAACTTCAAATAAAGTATTTTCCCACATGTTTCGTGATCACGGCAATCTAATATCAGCAAAAATGTTGCAAAGAAAGTCTCCAATGTCGCAAAAGTTCACATAGCTGAGATAGCAATATGAGAGTTTATATAAGGGAGTGACGAATGGTCCCTTGTTAGTTAGTAAGTTTCAGCCAAAATAAAATTTCGCTTCTGATTTTAAAAGTGTATCTTGTGTTTTTTTTTTTTTTATTCTCTTCGCGAATAATTATTTTAGTTACATTCCATGTTTATTACTATTTATCTAAAATATACAATAAAATTAAACTAAGAAAACATTTTTTTAACGGTAAAAAATTTAGTAAATGGACTTCTTTTATTTTGTTATGAAACTTAAATGTAAAACTTACAAACTAACTTCATACTTACAAATAAATCTTAATCTACTTTAACTACATATACTAGCTTGTTGTATGATACACATATATGTATATTATGCAATTTTTTTATTTTATTTATTTGTTTTTTGTGTTTTTTTTTATGAATTAGAAGAACATGTTACCCATCTCTTTGTTCTTTTACAATCTTTTTTTATATGTTTTTTTGTTTTGTTTTGTTAATATAAAAAGTCTCTGCGGTTTTTTGTCACTAGATAATGTTGGTGTCCATTTATCTGGAAACACTAATCTAAACGACTACGTGTTTGAAAGGTGACATGTCAGGCTATATTTCTTGTGAAGATAGCTGTATAATTGGTTGCTTATATTAAGTTATACTGATTTGAATATGAGTGAAATATCTGAAGAAATACGCTATGTGATGCTTTATTACTATAAAATAGGAAAAAAGGTTGCAAAAAAATGCTCAAAAATGTATGCCGTTTACGGTGAGAATGCTGTGTGTGAACGCCGGACCCAGGAGTGGTTTGTTTGATTCCGTTCCGGAAATTTCGATGTAAAAGATGAACCTCGCATTGGTCGGCCTGTCACTGAAAAAGTCGATGAAATTTTGCAATTGATGGAGCAAGACCAGAACGGAAGCTGTCTGGAGATAGCGGAGGTACTAAATATCAACCGTATAACAGTTTAGAATCATCTAAAACGAGCAGGCCACTCAAAGAAGCTCGATGTTTGTGTGCCACATGAATTAACGCAAAGAGATTTAATTGACCGAATAACCATCAGTGAAACGCTGCTGAAACGTAACGAAATGGAACCATTTTTGAAGCAATTCATTACGGGTGATGAAAAATGAAATAAGTATAAGAATATCCAATGCAAACGATCATTGCCAAAGGCCGGTGACCGACCACAGACCACTTCAAAGCCTGGATTGACGGCAAACAAGGATATGTTGAGTGTTTGGTGGGATTGAAAGGGAATAGTCTATTATGAGCTACTAGAACATGGAGAAACGGTCAGTTCGATTTACTGTGCACAACTCGACCATTTGAATGTAGCTTTTGTTTCGGTCTTTGCAAAAGTCTCTTGATGTTAAAAAATTGGCCGACCGAAGAGCCGCTGCAAAAAACTTGGGCAAGTTTTTCGGTGATAAACCACAGAAGTTCTACACCGATGGAATTATGAAGCTACCCAAAAAATGATTGAATGAATGAAAATGATTTTGAATAAAGAAACTTGTACCAAAAACCTGCGGAGACTTTTTATATGACCATATACCATATTTGTTATTTATTTTTTTAAAATCTAATCCTAATCCCTAATCCTTCTTAAATCTATGTAAGCCAGCCACGGCTAAAAATCTAGGCCAACCGATTTTGCTACCTGGTGAAGGTATCTTACGAGAGGAATTCGACGAAGAACCTTCCTATCCTTCAACAAGCCACCAGCTGTTCGAGCGCCGTGGAAGGTTAGTGGAACTTTGATCAGAAATTTCATGTCGAGGTAGAGCAACGTTCTTGGTGGAATAGAGCCATCAAACCGTGCTCTCTCATGACGTGACCAGGCTGTTTGATTAAGTGTTTGCAGTTGCAATATGCCTTCGAATCAACTGAATGAAGAAATCGTCTAATCTTATAAGATTTTCCCTATTGTACAGACCTCATTGGGATAGAATTTTTGTACCCAGTCTCTGGTGTTCTGTACAAGGGAAGACAAGTTCTAAGGCAAGCCCTCTCCTCTCAAACACCCGAATCTTTTTCAATAAACTTGCTCTCATGTTGAACCCCACTGCACATCAAAATATAGGGTGACCAGATGAGTACGATAGAATAAAAAATCTGAATAAAAAAAATAACGGTGTGAGATATAAACTTGACTCCGGCTTTATTTTAAAGATTTTTTTATGCCATTATGTGCCATTTTTGATTGATCTTTTCGGAAATACAATTAGTATATACATTTCATTACACTTAATAATTAGTATCTTTATTTAAACCTAGATAAACTTAATGTAACAACTTAACCTAAATGTAAACAAATAAACGCAACGTAAGCCTATGATTGTAATACGAATGTATTGTATGGCACTTTAAAGTTAAAAATGTTTATTAATTCCAGAATAATAACTCGCTTTTTTTGCTGTTTCACCAAACCAAAAAGATGTGTTTTCTTGAAACCACATTTTTCTACCCGTTTTTTAGTCTACACATACTCCAACAGAAAGAGACACCCTGCACACCCAAACATTTGGATCTTACGAGCCGGATGGTAATTTAATAAACAATAAAAGTGCAAGTGCAAGTGCATACAAAAATTGCCTGTTAGTTGTTGGGATGACATGTTAATTTACATGTTGGTACAAAAGTTACCTTGTTTTACTCAGCGTTTGTGGGAGGAGAAAATAGGTAGTTTGAAGGAGTTGCCCACACTAACACAGCTTGCAGAGTTCCTGGAAACGCGTTTTCGAACCTCGGAGCAGTAACTAGAACGAGTGGCATAAAGGGCAGCGTTTCTTCTTCACACAAAGCTGTTTCTGTAGAGAAGAAAATGGCACATTGGGAAGAAGCAGTTTGCATGCTCGGTATGCGGTAGAAGTCAAAACTCTCTTAGAACTTGTCAAAAGTTTATTGACATGGTGATCTGCGAATAGTCCAAGGCAGTGTTTGGCATACAGTCACAAGACAAATCAATGTCAAAGCAGTGTGCGCTGCTATTACCGGAAGCAGAAACATTATTCTTTGCTGCATTTTAATTATCATCTCCAGACCTACAAGGGCTTATACATATACAACTTCAGGTACACAAACATATCAAAAATCAACCCACCTAAAATTATCTCTCTTGAAGTCCACCAACTAAGTGTTCGCGTTCTTCTGGCAACAGCAGTTGTTAATCAAGTCTTTTAATGGTAACTATTTTCGTCTGAGGGTATCAGTCGATCCTGGATCTGAAGCAACCTTTGTTACTGTATCAGCTGTACAATTGCTAGAGCTTCATCAACATTGAATTTTCATTGAAATGTCTGGATTGGAAAAAAATTAGCAATGAAGACATTTTTATGTCTTCTTTGACACTGGCTATGTTTTCTTCATTTCGCACCAATCTCTGTCTGGTTGAGGGCCTAACCTCCAAGAAAGTATACTCATTCTCAAACTTATCCACGGTGAGATGAACTGCCTGCACACTGAAGCCACCGAAGACGACCGATCTCACGACGAAATTCATGTTACGTATTTTAAACTGAGCAAGGTATCTGACTATATTTCAACAAACAAATGGCTGTTCGTATTGTCCGTCGATAGAAAACGTTAGCCAATTCTTTCTGATGTCCTTAAAGGCCTTAGATAAAGGCGTCTTAAACAGAATGGTTTCTGACTTCTGAAAGTTAATCTTCAGCTTCCAGTCGTCGCAATATCGTTTAGTTTTATCGAAGTCACGTTACAAGTATTAATGACCTCAATCTTTGGACCTGATAAGTGCGCGATTACGTCGTCTGCGTACGCTATGGCAAGATGGTGTAAACCTACCAGATCACTTGTGTAAGTGTTAAATAGGATCATTGAATTTACCGCACCTTGTTACAGACCGTTTTTAGAGTAAAACGTTCCAGCGGAAGTAACATGGCAATTTTTCAAGTTCAACTGTCTATATGTGAGTATATTGAAAAGAATATACAGAATTGGTTTACTAACGCCCAGTCTGTTTAACTTGATTAATAATCCCTTTAACCATACGGTATCGAAGGCCTTCTCTTAGCCAATCAGAGAGGCACCAGTGCACTGGCCTTTGCCTTTTTTCAGTTGTATATCACAAACCAGTTGGGACGCCGCATAATGACATTATACTAAGCCTTGAAACCGAATTGATTATCCGCAACTAACAGGACTCTATTGATCACTTTCTTGAATAACTTACTGATGTTTGGAAGCAGACTGATCGACCGGAAATTCGCCGGATTGGATGTGTCTTTATCCCTTTTGTGGATAGGATGTAACACCGCAGTTTCCATAATTAAACTCCGATATTAACAACATAATCAATTGGCGAACTATTAACAGAGTGCAATTTAATACTTCCAAAACTCAATGCTGTCTGCTGTCATTAAAGCGAAATCTAAATACCCAGTCATAATCCATTAATGGTAATTGCATTGTCGGAACCGAATGCTGAATACCGAATTCTTGGTATGTGAATCGGTGACGAAGTACGTTGGAATGACCATATATTCGACGTAATCAAAAAGGCTGCGAAATTTCTATATTTCCTCAAACGATGTAAGAAATATTTCACTCACTCTGATCTGGCCTCAATATACAAGACATTTATCCGCCCAACAGTCCATCTAGCACCATCTGGCTTCTAAAATATCTCTTCACCACCTGCTGGATAGGATTCGAAACCGTGCGGTAAAACTCATAGGTAATACTTATACCAGTTAGTCAATTTACACCTTCGAACACCGATTCTCCTGTCTCACTTTGTTTTATCTCTCTTTCCACCATCAGTGCTCCCTAGAAATCGCCAGTATCATTCCGCCCCTTCAAACTTTTAAACGTTACACCCGTAACTGTCCTCACGCTTAGCCTGTTTTATTATCTAACATTGGATAGATAGATAGAGAGTAAGATAGTCAGGTATAGGTTTTTGTTCTCTAGGCGTTGTGCCCTGAGGAGCAACCTGCCCTTGCTGTACCGTATTTTTCCGACGTGTCGTCATTTTGTGGGTAGGTAACATAGGGTAACATAGTTTGTGTTTGAACAGGTTGGCGTATGACTTTCACTTTTTGCTACCGAGTCTGATTTACCCTTTTGATGTATTGGAATTTTGGGCAACCCCGATAACTTGTGGTGCGTCCCGTTTTCCTACATGAAGCACCAAGAGAGTTGGCTTTTTACTGATGCTTCGTCCTTACCTAGAGCACATTCCTCGAACTTGTGGTTCTTTTCGACCGAAGCTGCATTTAGCAACTCGACGCGGTGTGCTCGAACCTTCGGAAGCGAACACAGCGTAAAATGTTGTTGCTCCCCTTTACTCTTTCCAATGACACAATCAGATATTTTAAGGCTTTAATACTGCACTTTGCTATTTAGTGTTAGCTGGACGAGCAAGAATGGTAGCTTACGCTTCTCCCTTTTGGATCAAGCTCGGACAAATGACTTAATCCCCACAAGCTCGTCAGATTCCTTCTCTTTCAACAGTGCAAAAAGCTCCTGATCAGTCGACGGTTCTAGCCCCCTTACCAGCTTTGTTTACAGCTTCTCCTCCCTCGAGGTGCAGGAAAATAACTCCGTCGTCATACCTGCCTGTGTACACATAATCTCTTTATAAAAAAATTGCAGTCTAGAGCTGACTAACATAGCTAAATTGTATCCCTCAATTCGACTTTATACGTGTTGATTGAAGGTACCTTCTGTCTGTTGTTGTTCCCTCTGCAGCTGTGATTTTTGTTGCTTTTATTGTTAACGAGTGTTCTTAAGTTGTGGTTGTTCGTCTTTCTTCATTTGTTCTTGTGCTGGTTTCTGTATTTTGTTGTTGTGGTCGCTTAACGTTTGTATTTTTCTTGCTTCTGAGGGATTCAGAATTGTTGTAGCTTTTTATCCTTTTGTGCCACATGCTTCGCTTTAATAACAAGCACTTTTTTTTGTAGCTGAATGATGCTACTATTTAAGGCTTTGTTCTCATCTTGCTAGGAGTGCAAAGCTATTGTTTCCACCCATGTCGTGGCTTTTCTCAGCATCAGACACAAATGGGTATTCGCCGTGCCTCTTTCGTTGGTGTGTCCCTGCTCTTGTAGAAGTTGTTGGCGCCTCTTTCCTTGCTCTACCAGTTTCCGCCGCTTTACGAGGTTTGGAGTTTGCGTTAGCTTCCTCCTCCTCTTAGTTGTAATTTCAGAAGAAGCCAAAATTACAGTCCTCCAGTTTCACTGTATTTATTTTAATATATATTATATTTCTTTGGATTCTTAAAAATAAAAACTCGGTTGTATTCTGGGGTATGTTTGTATTCTACATTTTTGGAAACGCAAAGAATAAATGGGCGTGAGTTTGAGAGGAACAGTGCTGAGGTTGAAATCAAAAGCAGAGAGGTCGCAATTAGACTTTCGGAGCATACGGGAGATTCGTTCGTTGAATGCGTACGAGATGCGATGGGCTGATATATAGAAAAGACGAGGATGCTATAAATTGCGAGCTCTAATGTTAAACAAAATAGAATTGCACACGGAAGTCACTACCAGTGAGTAGTCCGCGTTTTTCTAAGGAATTGAAGTTAAAAAGGAGAAAAAAAGGAGTACCATACCTGGCTGGCATATTCGAGTCCGAACTGGACAAAGTTAATGTCCGTATGCACAGTAGCATAGAGGTTGGAAAATTCTTTGAACTCTCAACTTAATTCAACTGCGCCCAATATATGCTTTTTTTCCAGGCAATTCAAATTACGTGAGACAAGTGATTGCCTAAAATATAGACTAGATGTGAAGTCTACCCATTAAATATTGAATGCCACTCATGAAGCGATGAGATGGATACTTGATCTCAATGGTTATATACTCCATAGATGGCATGCAACAACAGGCAGAAGGTATCTTTAATAAACACGTATAAAGTCGAACTTAGGAATACAAAAGAGCTATGTAATTCGGCTCTAGGCTGTAATTTTTTTTATAAAGAGATTAAGTGTAGACAGGCACGTGATCCCCTGTAACACAGTGGAGCGTTACCACAAAATGAAAAATTTACTGAAGGTATGACGACTTAGTTATTTTCATTCACACCGGGGGAGGAGAAGCTGTAAACAAAGCTGCTAAGGGGGCTAGATACGTCGACTGATCCGGAGCTCTTTGCACATTTGAAAGAGAAGGAATCTGACGAGCTTGTGGGGATTAAGTCATTTGTCCGAGCATGATCCAAAAGGGAGAAGCGGAGCTACCATTCTTGCTGGTCCAGCTAACTCTAAATAGATGGATGGTCTCAATAGTATTAAAGCCCTAAGATATCTGGTTGTGTCATGGGAAAGAGCAAAGGGAAGCAACAACATTTTACGCTGTGTTCGTTTCCGAAGGTTCGAGCACACCGCGTTGAGTTGCTAAATGCAGCTTCGGTCGAAAAGAACCACAAGTTCAAGGAATGTGCTCTAGGTAAGGACGAAGCATCAGTAAAAAGCCAACTCTCTTGGTGCTTTATGTAGGAAAACGGGACGCACCACAAGTTATCGGGGTTGTCCAAAATTCCAATACATCAAAAGGGTAAATCTGAATCGGTAGCAAAAAGTGAAAGTCATACGCCAACCTGTTCAAACACAAACTACAAGCGTAACTCCCCATGTTACCTACGCCCAAAATGACGACACGTCGGAAAAATACGGTACAGCAAGTGAAGGTTGCTCCTCAGGACACAACGCCTAGAGAACAGAAACCTATACCTGACTATCTTACTCTCTATCTCTCTATCCAATGTTAGATAATAAAACAGGCTAAGCGTGAGGATCAAATTTTTTCTGAATACTATTATTTTTTTTTTTTTTAAATTGCGTGCTCAAGGAATTTGAATACCATTAAAATGAAATACGGATGTACATTGGTCCTCCAAGTTATGATTCCAAGTTATAAAAGATTGAAGGGGCGGAATGATACTGGCGATTTCTAGGGAGCACTGATGGCGGAAAGGGAGGTAAAACAAAGTGAAACAGGAGAATCGGGGTTCGAGGGTGTATATTGACTAACTGGTATAAGTATTACCTATGAGTTTTACGGCACGGTTTCGAATCCTATCTAGCAGGTGGTGAAGAGATATTTTAGAAACCAGATGGTGCAAGATGGACTGTTGGGCGGATAAATGACTTGTATATTGAGGCCAGATCAGAGTGAGTGAAATATTTCTTACACCGTTTGAGAAAATATAGAAATTTCGCAGCCTTTTTGGTTATGTCGAATATATGGTCATTCCAACGTAGGTTGTCACCGATACACATACCAAGAATTCGGTATTCGGCATTCGGTTTCGACGATGCAATTGCCATTAATGGATAATGACTGGGTTTTGGAAGCATTAAATTTCACTCTGTTGATAGTTCTCCAATTGGTTATGCTGTTAATATCGGAGTTTAATTATGGAAACTGCGGTGGTACATCCTATCCCCAAAAGGGATAAAGACACATCCAATTCATAGTTAGATTTAAAAGAAAACGGTTGAAAAATCTGCGTGAAATGGTATTGATAAATTTATTGATTTTAAGTGCTAACTATTCTTAAAAGTTAAGATTAGTTTTTATATATAATAAAGGAAGAAGTTACACTTTTCTTTTCTAGGTATTTGTGTACAGATTTGACTTCGAAAGC
Organism: Volucella inanis; assembly: GCA_907269105.1. Lineage (NCBI taxonomy): Eukaryota > Metazoa > Arthropoda > Insecta > Diptera > Syrphidae > Volucella > Volucella inanis. The sequence goes on from OU026153.1 coordinate 81,634,598, forward strand.
ATATCAGAAAGCGATATTTTTGAAAAGCACAATTGAATTTACGTAGTTCCGATGCAATATGTGAAGACTAGATTTTTAATTAATTTTGCGTTCGCCTAAGGCTCAATCACTCATATACAATCAATGATCATATAATAAATGACTGTATAACATTAATTACGTTTCAGAATTTTTGAAAGGAAGAATAGTAAAGAATAGCAGTACTTAAAATATTTCTTTGATAGTAAGAATTCTGCCAACTTCGTCAAATGTAATTAAAAGCTCAACAGCCAAGCAGATTCGCAATTATTTTATTTACTTTTTACTATTTATTTATTATTTGTAAATTAATAGATATTATTTATTATTTAAAAATTAATAGTTGTTATTTATTAAATAGTATATTATTTATTATTTATTTATTTATTATTTATTTATTATTTATTATTTATTACTTATTATTTATTATTTATTATTAATTATTTATTATTTATTATTTATTATTTATTATTTATTATTTATTATTTATTATTTATTATTTATTATTTATATTTATTATTTATTATTTATTATTTATTATTTATTATTTATTATTTATTATTTATTATTTATTATTTATTATTTATTATTTATTATTTATTATTTATTATTTATTATTTATTATTTATTATTTATTATTTATTATTTATTATTTATTATTTATTATTTATTATTTATTATTTATTATTTATTATTTATTATTTATTATTTATTATTTATTATTTATTATTTATTATTTATTATTTATTATTTATTATTTATTATTTATTATTTATTATTTATTATTTATTATTTATTATTTATTATTTATTATTTATTATTTATTATTTATTATTTATTATTTATTATTTATTATTTATTATTTATTATTTATTATTTATTATTTATTATTTATTATTTATTATTTATTATTTATTATTTATTATTTATTATTTATTATTTATTATTTATTATTTATTATTTTATTATTTATTTTTTATTATTTATTATTTATTATTTATTATTTATTATTTATTATTTATTATTTATTATTTATTATTTATTATTTATTATTTATTATTTATTATTTATTATTTATTATTTATTATTTATTATTTATTATTTATTATTTATTATTTATTATTTATTATTTATTAACTTTTATTAATTATTAATTATTTATTATTTATTATTTATTATTTATTACTTATCATTTATTACTTATTATTTATTATTTATTATATATTATTTATTATTTATTATTTATTATTTATTATTTATTGTTTATTATTTATTATTTATTATTTATTATTTATTATTTATTATTTATTATTTATTATTTATTATTTATTACTTATTATTTATTATTTATTATTTATTATTTATAATTTATTATTTATTATTTATTATTTATTATTTGTTATTTATTATTTATTATTTATTATTTATTATTTATTATTTATATTTATTATTTATTATTTATTATTATTATTTATTATTTATTATTTATTATTTATTATTTATTATTTATATTTTATTATTTATTATTTATTATTTATTATTTATTATTTATTATTTATTATTTATTATTTATTATTTATTATTTATTATTTATTATTTATTATTTATTATTTATTATTTATTATTTATTATTTATTATTTATTATTTATTATTTATTATTTATTATTATTTATTTATTATTTATTATTTATTATTTATTATTTATTATTTATTATTTATTATTTATTATTTATTATTTATTATTTATTATTTATTATTTATTATTTATTATTTATTATTTATTATTTATTATTTATTATTTATTATTTATTATTTATTATTTATATTATTTATTATTTATTATTTATTATTTATTATTTATTATTTATTATTTACTATTTATTATTTATTATTTATTATTTATTATTTATTATTTATTATTATTTATTATTTATTATTTATTATTTATTATTTATTATTTATTATTTATTATTTATTATTTATTATTTATTATTTATTATTTATTATTTATTATTTATTATTTATTATTTATTATTTATTATTTATTATTTATTATTTATTATTTATTATTTATTATTTATTATTTATTATTTATTATTTATTATTTATTATTTATTATTTATTATTTATTATTTATTATTTATTATATTATTATTTATTATTTATTATTTATTATTTATTATTTATTATTTATTATTTTATTATTTATTATTTTTTATTTATTATTTATTATTTATTATTTATTATTTATTATTTATTATTTATTATTTATTATTTATTATTTATTATTTATTATTTATTATTATTTATATTATTATTTATTATTTATTTATTATTTATTATTTATTATTTATTATTTATTATTTATTATTTATTATTATTATTATTTATTATTTATTATTTATTATTTATTATTTATTATTTATTATTTATTATTTATTATTATTATTTATTATCTTATTATTTATTATTTATTATTTATTATTTATTATTTATTATTTATTATTTATTATTTATTATTTATTATTTATTATTTATTATTTATTATTTATTATTTATTATTTATTATTTATTATTTATTTATTTATTATTTATTATTTATTATTATTTATTATTTATTATTTATTATTTATTTATTATTTATTATTTATTATTTATTATTTATTATTATTATTTATTATTTATTATTTATTATTTATTATTTATTATTTATTATTTATTATTTATTATTTATTATTTTATTATTATTTATTATTTATTATTTATTATTTATTATTTATTTATTATTTATTATTATTATTTATTATTTATTATTTATTATTTATTATTTATTATTTATTATTTATTATTTATTAATTTATTAATTTATTATTTATTATTTATTATTTAGTATTTATTATTTATTATTTATTATTTATTATTTATTATTTATTATTTATTATTTATTATTTTATTTATTTTATTATTTA